>OX030951.1:20467750-21067750 GCA_943735915.1 Pherbina coryleti
TCAACATCAACATCAACATCAACATCAACATCAACATCAACCTCAACATCCACATCAACATCAACATTAACATCAACATTAAAAACAACAGCAAGAAACTTCGTCACGTCAAAACCTACGGGTGTGTCCACGGCACAGCCAACTCTTTTTTTCATTGATTCAGATTATTCTTTCTCTAGGCAGATATCCATGTTAGCCAATTTGGAAACAATTGCTGCCTTTAGCTCCACTGACTATTCATATTGGTGATTGTTTAAAAAAAACTTTCTCACTAATATGCCCCATACACTCCCAACAGGATGAAGTCTGACGAATATTTCGGCCTGTTCATATAGCAGTCCATTGTATAGAGCAGTCAGCAAAAGATCGCTTCGTTTTAATTCGTCTGCCTGTTTAAATCAGCAAAAGGGAGAAGGCTGTTTTATGTATAAATGAGTTCACTGTATTTCATTCACGACAATGTGAACTGTAATTCAAGTTTGCTTTTTGATGTAAAAGCCCCTACACCATTACAGAGCCTCCATCGAAATTACGTGTGGAATAGTAAAGGGGCTTGTTTCGCAAATTTTTTTAGTAGTATTGGTAAGTATCGGAGCCTTCAAGATTTCAATTTTTCAGAAAGAAAATAATCTTTCCAATATAGTCAGGCAGATTCATTTTAAGATCAATAGCAAGAACTTACTGTGTCCCAATCGGTGTACAGATGTTTTCAGTGGCATAAGATTTGGTGCTTTCGTAATTTTTAAAGATGTAATATGGTTGCAGCGGTGCAGGGTACTCCGCCAAATTGTGTTTTTTGCTACTTTATTGAGAACTGCCGTGAAGTTGACTTGATGACAAGTTCCAACTTTTTTTGAGAATTATTTGCTGCTCTTGGTCAAACAGCGCCAGTTTTCTGCCAACCTGCTTTTAAATGTTGAAATTATTGGGATTCCGTTAAATAATTCACGGAAATTTTAGAATTTGTTAGTCCAGACCAGTGATGCTCACTACATGGTTTCTCATAGCCCGAGGGCATCGTGTATTATTGAACTTTTACACACGAAGTAGCAATCGGCTTGCTGTGTTTGTACACCAGTGTTGCCAAAACTTTTTTGAGAAAAGCGCGAGATTTAAAGAAAATATCGCCCAATGAAAAAAAAAATCGCCAAAATCGCAATTTTTTTAAGAATTTTATTATATTAGAAAAACCAAAAAAATTATATAATTTTTTTTCAAATAATATTGAGAGCTGTTAATAGTATTATATATATAAAAGTTCTTATTTTCATATTTTTTGAAATAATATTGAGATCTGTAAAAAATTATAAAAAAGATACTTCATTTTATACGAGAATTTTGATTGTTAAAGAACATTTCTTTAGAGACTATAACTATTTAGAATTTTTCAATATGCAACTTTAAAAATAAAAACTTTTTACAAAAAACGTAGTTCCATTCTATTAAATACTTCAGCCATATTAGACTCTTCCTCCGTTTTGTCAATTCTCGAAGTATTGTTCAGTTCATACATTGATTTATTCATTTTTGAAATCATATCATCGGATTTTGGCAGCGACTTGCAACAACAGTTTTTAGCCTTCATGAAGCATTTTACTCGAATGATTGAAGTTAGCATATCTGATTTCATTCTGTTGACGGAGAAAATACGTTCCACAAATGCATTAGAATGTGGCAAGGAAAGAAAGATAAATGCCAACTTACAAATATTGCCAAACATTTTCCCCACACACATTAGATGAGTTTATGAAAAAGCGTGGGTTTCACAAAAATCGCCCAAAAAATCGCCAGGCGATTTCCTAAAAATTTAAGCGCAAAAACAAGAAAAAAAGCGCCCAATTGGCGATAAATCGCGCAATCTGGCAACAGTGTTGTACACTGGGTAAAAGTTTGTTTTTTCAGCTGTGCTTTCAATATCAAGTCAGTATGCTTTCAGCACTCATGGGGTATGGAGGTCGTTCGCTGTTTTATTTATGAATGTAGTTAACTACAGTGATGGAAAAAATAATAGAAACGGCTTGTATGTTTTTCTTTTTTTTTGATTATTTTTTGTGTAATAAATCTTGTTTTCAAAGTTTGCGTATCATTTAAAGATTAAGAGAATATCTATCAGATTCTAAAATAAAATCAGCTTCACGCAATTCATAAAACAAAATTAAAAAAGCCATTATTGTCCTTGGAAAAAATAATAATAAAAAATACTTATAACTGACGTACTACTTTTGTTTTCTTAAAATGTACCAATTTTATAATGTAAACTAGTTTAACATTAATATATTGTTGTGTCACCAATGTTTTTTAGAACTTCAATACACCGACGGCCCATGGAATCCACCAGTTTGGCACAAATTTAGCACAAAGGGATCAATAGTATACTACACTTTTTTCCAAAATTCTTCTTTATTTTTGGATTTATAGCAATGTCGGGAATTCTGTTGTTCGCGGGAAAATAGCTCTCTCTGCCGCCACACGTACGCTGTTACAGCTTTTTACACACTTTTTTAACATTGGAAAGCTTTAAAATGCTCAAATACACATAAACGTGAAGATTACGGCTGTGTAAGAATGCCCACCAATGATTTATAATAAATAAATAAATAACTGGCCATTTCAGCCCTTGAAAGGACTTTGACCTAGCTTCTTATGATCAATTGTGTTGTGCGTGTTATTAAGTTTGTACACAATTGACCGAAAACCGGACCTACATGTTAAACGCCGACTCCGAACGGCGATGAACTGAATGTTCTTGTTCTCAAGAAGCTTTAATGGCATTTTGAATACTCTCTGAGGTTTGCCATTGTCTGCAGAGAGGTGGCGGCCGTACAGAAAAATTATTTTAATTAAAATAATTTTCTGTCGCTGCTGGGGTTCGAACCTGGGTCTCCAGGTTCGTTGACATAGAGGCCACGCACTTTAATCAACTACGCTACGGACGCCACCAATGATTTATAGCCAGCTATTTTCTTCTTTAAGATTCACCAAAGGTGTTCAATTGGATAAGGGTCTGGTGGCTGCGATGGCCATTCTAATAAATTAATGCTATTATCCCGGAACCATTTTCTTGCCAGTTGTGAGGTGTATTTGGGATCGTTATCTTGCATTACTTTCCATTTGAACTGCATTTCTTCATCAGAAAATGACACCATTATGCTATTTAATATATTTAAATAGCCTTTGGTCCAAATTTTATCTTTAACACAATATATTAGACCTAAGCCCGACGAGGAAAACCAATCCCATAGAATTACCCTACCACCATCATGTTTAATAGTTTTAACTGTGTGCTTCGGATTATGTGTGGTACTTCTTGGGTGTCTTACATGAGGCAATACATCGGATCCGAACAAATTCACCATTATTTTGTCTGGTCACAACACGTTTTTTCAATTTTCTTGCAAAAGCTACTCTGTTGCAAATTTTCTTTTTTGCTCAAGTATATAACTTTTCTTGCGGAATGTGCTTTAGAATCATGTTCTATTAATTTATTCCGTATTGTGTACATGGTACTGGTACATTTTACTCTTTTATGGGTTCTTCCACTAAAAGAAATCGATTTTTTTAGTTTGTCGAACTAACAATACTTCCAACTTTGCATAAGTTGTTCGTTTTCTGCCTCGTTTTTCCTTCTTTGGTTGAAAATTCATAGCAGAATATATATTTTTTTTTTTAACACTTCAGTTACTCTGCAATTTCACACTTTATTTTGTCGTAGTTTCTTAATTTTCCGATTAATTGTCGCTCAACATCTGTTCTATACACTCCGATTCTAATTCTGATTAAAAAAAGGTGTGAAAGGTAGAATATCACAAAAAAACTTAATTTTTTGCAATACTTGCTTAACACTTTCTAAAAGGTATTTGAATGCAATTGTTTAATACTTGTATATTCAATATTATTCACAAAATAAGAATGCGTTTCTATTTTTTTTACCAATACGAAATCGAGTTCACTGATTTAAAGGTTTGTACCACTCATATTTTTACCGAATTATGCGCAAAAGTGTAAACAAAATAGAGTACCGATATCCAAATTTTGTGTACAGTGGGTCACATTCATATAGTTTGCTTTAAACTTGATGGCATTCTTCGAAATGCTAAAGTTCTTGCCTTTTCTATTATTTTTTCCATCGCTATATATTGAAATTTTTCAGGAAGAATATTAATACATTTTATTTTTTTAATTTTACCTTTTTTTGATGTTTTCTAGTTCAAATAGCGAAAAACAAACACAAAAATAAAAAAGGAATGATAATATTGAAAATCCAACCCTCGACAAGATTTCCTTGCACCAAATGTTGTGAGAGCTTTTAACAACTTCTTGTTTCAGTGTAAAGCTGTGCACTCGGAAAGCACTCTTTGTTGTTATTTGAACCATGCGTTGATCACCACTGGACTCCAGTAAAGCTGTAAGTCAATATTTTATTAATTTTCCCTCGTAAGCTTTTGTGCGAAGCTTCTTCGAAGTTTACTTGGAGCAAATAAGAGGTTTAGTATGACAGCCTCAATAAGCTAGCTCAGCAAAATTTTCAATTAGCCGTTACAAGTACTTATGAACTTATGAAGTATTATCGAGAGAGTAACAAAATTCAATTTATATTCACAAGTTTTTTTTTTTTAATAAATAGAAAAGATTTAAATTTTAAGAACAAAAACAAAAAAAAAAAAAAATTCTAAATAAAGGATCTAAAGTAAAAAAAAACTAAAAACTATAAACAAATAAAAATAAAAATCAATATAAAGAAATGTATGTCATAATAAATAATAAATGAATTAAATTTACGCGCAACAAGATTCTCCCACATTGTCTTGTTCGTACCGCCGCACAGTGTGACGAGTCCATATAGCGAGTGGACAAAAATAGAAGGAGTTATCCGAGAATCATGAACTTTTGTAAAAAAGAGTTTTACGATGAAAGAATTATTTTCGCAAAATTTCGTTCAAATTGAATGAATGGCACGCCTACCTCCCATATAACCGAAATCGGTAACATGAAATAGTTCCCCAAACTATTATCCTAGGTAAATGAAATTTAGTACACATAATTCGTTTAGCGTTATAAACAGCTGGTGTGAAAATTAACTAAATCGTTTCACTAATATGACCACCTCCCTTATAGCTCAAATCGGTAATCAGGTATATTTACACAAAAAATTACCCCAGATCATTTAAAATTACTACACATAGTTATTTTGTAGCTATAAATAGCTGGTGTGAAAAATAACCAAATCGACCGACTAACACGCTGTTAAAACAATAACAATTTTTCGAAAAATTATGAAAAATTGCATTTTGGACCATTTTTAAAAATACGATTACTCAAAGAATCGGACGTATTTGGAAAAGTTTTTTATAGATTCTAAAAGATAATAAACCATACTTACAATGTTTGTTGGTTTCAAAGGTGATGTCAGCGGAACTTGGAAGAAGCTGACTAATAAATTTAACAAAATTTTTTATTTTTCCATAGTTTTATCAATTTTTGAAATTTTTGAAAAAATTCAATTTAACTTTTTTCTTCTCAATAACAAAAACCTTATTTTGTACTATAAATTAACTTTAAATGAAAATTAAAAATATTAAAATATCTTGAAAAATGAGTTAACAAAAAAAAATTTTCGTAAGTGCTCGGAAACAAAAATTGTACCATAAAAAAAACTATGAAATTGTATTGACTTTAAACAGGTGTAGCGTCTCCAAAAATTATTTAATGGAACTAAAAATTTAAATTCTTCTTAATTGGAGTATTTCCTTTACAACGATACCCATTTTGTATGATTTGATGAAAAAAAATTTTTGATTTTTGTCCACTAGACGCAACACTGTGCGCCGCCTTAATTTTGCTCCTTTGTCCTGGGTTAAAAGTCGAAATTTTTAGAATGTACTGTACTGACAGAACAGAACGCTTATATATAAAGACCTCTTAAGTACCTTCAATATTATGTCGTTGCTGTGGAACTCAGTAATTTAAGTATCTTGAAAATTATTTGTTATAGGAAGTTTACTTTTCTGGGAGAAGAAGTTTGTTCTTATTCGTTCTTTTAGTACTATTTTCTATAGTTTGTTGAGTATCCCTTGATCTAACCTGATAGCTAATATTTTAGAACTGAGTTGATGTATCATCTAGATTAAAAAGAATGTTAAAATTTTTTTATACAGAAATACTAATGTTGCTGACATTAAAGTTTACATACTCAATGGTTGAGATATTAAGTTAATTTAGTAAACATTTGGAATAAGTCCAATAATACATTTATAATGACGCACTTTATCTGCGATCACTTAAACCGAACTTGTGATTCATGTAGAGCATCTAACCAACAACAACAACTCAGCTGGATCATAATGTGCATTGTAATGTTTCCCCACTTCTAAGCCTTGAGTGCTAGTCGACGCGTATTTAGACCAAATAATTTGTTAATCAATACATTTGGTCAATATCAATTTGGCACGCTGTGAGCTGCAGCGGCCAACAGAACATGATCTGACTTTTTCGAATCTGTTGTAATTTGCTATTGATACCCATCTGCGTAATATTCAGCAGCAGCAGCAGCAGTAGCAGCACTTTGTGGTTAATCAATGATGGCGCATTGCTGCTGCTAGTCAATCTTTGAGCTGAAAATTAATTGGAGCGCTTCACAAGCTTCAGTGGCTCTGTAATGTGGCATTGAAGTTTTGCCAAATGATGGTCTACGAAATATGACTAGCATTTTCAGAGATTAAATGGCAAAAATAGGAAAAAAAAAATACAAAAAAAAAAAAATCATAATAGAATATCGCTAGCTACATTTTACTACAAGTATAATCGAAGAACTTGACTTGCATAACATTATGTTAGTTGTTGGGGGTCCAATGGGTAAAACCAGTTGTTAAGCAACATAAGCTTAACTTAATTTGATTGTTTGTGTCAAACTCAAGCAAGCAATTTCAATGACGTAAATGAGTAGAAATGTTATTAAACTGCAAATGCCAGCAATTAAAATGATAACTCAATCATTGAACGCTCTATGAGTTGGCAGCATTTGCTGAGCCATGCTTAGCTAAGTTACAAAAAAAAAAGTCACAGTAACAAACAAATAAAAAAAAATTTATTTTGAATGACTGCCGCCAAAGAAAGCCTATCAAAAAGAATGAAAGATATGATTGCTATTTAGTAAATGAGACTTTGAAGAAATACCATTAAAAAGTAGCAGTTGTTTTCAGCTGCCATCAATAATTAGTTTAAAGCCGCATATAATTTGACATCCGAACATAAAGCTTAACCATCTATCAAGTGGTTACTCAAAGGTTTTTGGTATTTTTTTTTATAATTTTTATTAAAAAAAAAAAATATTTGTTGCGTTATTAAAATTGTTGATATGACGTGCCATTAATTGCTGTTATAAGAGTCGAGTTAAAATCTACGATTGCCGCTAGGCGTACATGGCTTAAAAAAGTTATTCAATATCGAAATATATAGTTTTTTTCAGCTTAATCATACTTGAACTGGTAACAAATTTGTTTTTGAATGAATAAATGTGGTTTTTATTGTTTTGTCTTTTCTTATTCTTTCACAATCATTTCAAAAAGTCAGGCCGAGTTCCTGACAGTGTTAAACATTTTTTGGGTTATTTTGAAGGTTGGATAGTAGCATAACTCAGTGGTTATTGAGAAGCCGATTCTAGTTGAGAAATGACATAAAGAACATGACACAGAAATTACACTTATTAAGGATTGTGTTTTTTAAATTAATTTTAAATTTCTTATAAAATTTGTTAATAAAGAATTTAAATTAACGTTGTCCAAGACTCTGCTTGCAAAATTTTGTATTCTTTTCAAAAACCATTTCCTTCTTTATATTGAGCAGACGTCTCTTTTGATTGAATCCAGCCCTGGTCGAGTTAATTAATATTGTTTTTTGAAATATGTAGAGCAATAAAACTAGTCTTTATATGTTGCTAATTAGGGTACGATCAACTTGTGAAGTCTATTAAGTCAGTTGTTATTTGTTATCGCCTTAGACAGCCGGGCACGATTGATATAGTGTTTATCGTATATAACATATTATGCAATATTAATTCCAAATATTCGTAATATTCGTGATATATATCAATGAAAGCGAAATGCATCTTTCTCAAATTCACTGATATCATTTTAAAAGCAAAATAAGAAAAAAAATACTCATTTGTTCGAATGAGAAAACAAAAGACTCAATAAACGAACTTTCACTTCGAAAAATTAGCAAAATAGCAAGTTTGTTTCTTAAGTCTTTCGTTTTTAATGTTTGCATGTGAGGAAAAGAAGCGTTGTCTCTGATGATTTAAGCTAGTTGAAATAAATTAATAAAAACTAATTAAAAACATGGAATGAAAATACTTCAGGCAAAATTTTATGAAAAATTTCAAACAAAAAAAGTCTAATGGAAATGGGAATGATTTAGTTATTGCACTAGTTCACAAAGAATAAAACCATTGATACGACTGTTATTTAAATATTTTTGGTTGAAATTATAAATTTTTCTAAATAAGCAATAATGAAATTCAATAATTATGTTTAGTATTATTTTGCAATGAATGAATAATTTATATATTGGAAAAAAATTTTTAAAAATATTAATTTCTTGCTAGAAAAGACTTAAAAATTAACTATTTAAAAAAAAAACAAAAAAACAAAAAAACAAAAATAATTCGCCTACACAAATAAATCACAAACACAGCGCTGCAAACAGTTAAAATATATATCTCCTTAAAAACCGTCGGAAATGTTTACAGCTTTTTTTTTTCTTCTGAAAAAAAAAATGATTTTCTCACCAAGGATTAACGTAATAAAAAAATATGTAATACTTTTGAAAAACAATGATATATACAGCCGTGGACACATAAATAGCATAAAAATACATGAAGAGTGTTTCACATGAATTTAAATAAAATACATAGAGGAAAACAGGAATTTATTTCATGGTATTTGAGTTTAAACAATTCAAAATATTTATATTGTTTCCTTTTTTAGCCAATCAATCACTACCTTTGCCGTGTGTTTTGGATCATTATCGGTCATAAAAGTCCACCTATTAGGCATGTTCTTAAATGCAAATGATTCCATCTGGTTATTAAGAATATCTACACTTAGAGAAAAAAATATTAAATTTATCCAAACAATTTTTAATTTATCCAAAAAGCGAGTAATTTTTGCACCATTAACGCATTTGCTTAAATCGACTATGTAAATATTTAAAATTAATTTAAATAATTGTTTGATTAAATAAAATATTAAAATATTTAAACAGAATTAATAAAAAAATATATTAAAATTGTGCACGAAGTGTTTTAAAATATATTTCAAATATTTAATATTTGAAAATAAAATTATCGCATTTAAAGAAAATTTATATAAAAATATTGAATTTAAAAAACAACATATTGAAATTCAATAAGAATTAGAATTAGACAACCGGTGCAAGACATCCGTCAGAAAATATCGAGTTGTCACTCCACCCTACATCATTTCATCATGCGACCGCCCATCGCACTCACAAATCATCTTGGCCAAACATCCAGGCCATATTACCCTTGCAACAAAAACTAAACGAGAACTATAAGAAACCTGCAACTGCAAGAAATAAACTGCAGGAACAGAGTGCGATGCTGTTGCTGCTTGTCGGCTATTTACGCTGTATGGAATATGTATGTAGGTGTGTGATATAAATAAAATTTAAATACGGGAAAAAAACGAGTTGTAAGGAAAATATTTGATTTATCCACGTAAATATTTAAATAAAATTTATACTCAGGCGTGGATAATGTTAATACGCGTTATTTCGCTTAGTGTGAATACATATTTTTGTCCATTATTCCTGGTATACGAAAAATTGGCCCAACCCCGTGCCAGGTAAAAGCTCCCCAAGCCATTAAATTCCCTCCTCCATGCTTTTTGTTTATTCTCAGGATATGATTTTTTTGTATACTTAGGATTCAACTCTTGGCGTTTGGGACGCCGAACAAAAGTTTTTCCATCTGGTCCAACCCTCTTATATTTAGTTTAGTCAGTCCAAAGCACGTTCTTCCAAAATTTGTCTTCTTTATTCACATGGGTCCTTGCAAACACTAAACGATCCTTTAAATTTTTTTTTTTTGTTAAGAGCGGCTTTCTTTGGCTAATGCGTCCATAAAGATTAGCTTCATGTAGTCTCCTAGATACTAGTTTTCTTGAAACATTAAGGTTATTTTCTTCATTTATTTTCCTCATAATTTGCTTTGCTGACTTGAAAGAATCGGCCTTACTTTTGCGAACTATAAGTCTATCAGTAGAAGTGGTGGTTTAACGCGGTTTAGGATAGCGCGGCTTATTCTCGAAATTATTTGAACCATTTGATTTAACCAGCTTGAGTGCATTATTGAACATTTTTCGCGAAATTTTGAGAATATTCGACTTAGTTCGTGAATTATAGACCTTTTTTTCCGGAGAAAAATGTTTCCCACGATCCATTTTATTTAGTATCGGCAAAATTAACTAAATACAACTCTAAAATTTTTACAAACACCCGATCTTGTTAACTTTTATTCATCAAGTAACATGTGTGCTATTTACATATATGACCATAGCAGATCGTACATGCCTATACAGAAAGAGATGGCCTGAGCAAATAAAAGTAAGTAACGGTGGCATCCGTGGCGTAGTTGGTTAAAGTGCGTGGCCGCTATGTCAAAGAACCTGGAGACCCAGGTTCGAACCCCAGCAGCGACAGAAAATTATTTGAATGAAAATACTTTTTCTGTACGGCCGCCACCTCTCTGCAGACAATGGCAAACCTCAGAGAGTAATCAAATGCCATGTAAAGCTTCTTTGAGAATAAGAACATTACGTTCATCGCCGTTCGGAGTCGGCGTTAAACATGAAGGTCCCTTTCTCGGTCAATTGTGTACAAACTTAATAACACGCACAACACAATTGATCATAAGAAGCTAGGTCAAAGTCCTTTTAAGGGCTGAAATGGCCAGTTTTTTTTTTTTTTTACGGTACATCTCTCTCGGAGTTTTAAACAACGACACACTGGAGTCTCAAGAAATTATAGCAGTTAATGGAATGCGTTATTAGGTTCGAACGAAACGTTTAAAAAATAAGTTGACATTTGTTGACTATGTATGTGTCCATGGCTGTATGTTATGTTATGTTATGTTATTTTATGTTATGTTATTTTATGTTATGTTATGTTATATTATATCATGTTCTGTTATGTTTTTTTTATTATGTTATGTTATGTCATGTTCTATTATGTTTTATTACGTTATATTATATTATGTTATGTTATGTTATATTATTTTATGTTATGTAATGTTCATTCGTTTATGTTGTTATGTTATATTATTTTACGTTGTGTTTTGTTATGTTATGTAATGTTATGTTATGTTATATGTTATGTTTTGTTATGTTATGTTAAGTTATGTTATGTTATGTTTTGTTATGTTATCTTTTGTTATGTTATGTTATGCTATGTTATGTTATTTTATGTTATGTTATGTTATGTTACGTTATATTATGTTATGATATGCTATGTTATGTTATGTTATGTTATGTTATGTTATGTTATGTTATGCTATGTTATGTTATGTTTTGTTATGTTATGTTTTGTTATGTTATGTTATGTTATGTTCTGTTATATTATGTTATGTTATGCTATGTTATCCCCATGTTATGTTATGTTATGTAGTGTTATGTTATTTGTTTTTTGTTATGCCATGTGGCGTCCTTGGCGTAGTTGGTTAAAGTGCGTGGCCTATATGTCAACGAACTTCGGAAACCCAGGTTCGAACCCCAGCAGCGACAGAAAATTATTTGAATTAAAATAATTTTTCTGTACGGTCGCCACCTCTCTGCAGACAATGGCAAACCTCAGAGAGTAATTAAAATGCCATGTAAAGCTTCTTGAGAACGAGAACATTCATCGTTCATCGCCGTTCGGAGTCGGCGTTAAGCATGTAGGTCCGGTTCTCGGTCAATTGTGTATAAACTTAAAAACACGCACAACACAATTGATCATAAGAAGCTAGGTCAAAGTCCTTTCAAGGGCTCAAATAGCCAGTTATTTATTTTTTTTATTTTATGTTATGCCAGTTATGTGAGATGTTATGTATTGTTATGTTATGTATGGTTATGTTACGTTACATTTTGTTATGTTATGTTATATTATTTTATGTTATGTTATGTTCATTCGTTTATGTTGTTATGTTATATTATATTACGTTGTGTTTTGTTATGTTATGTAATCTTATGTTATGTCATATTATGTTATTTTATGTTATGTTATAACAGAACATAACATTTTTTTTTGTTATGTTATGTTATGTTATGTTTTGTGATGTTATGTTTTGTTATGTTCTGTTATGCTTTGTTATGTTATGTTTTTTTATATTATGTTATGTTATGTTATGTTATGTTATCTTATGTTATGCTATGTCATGTTATGTTATGTAATTTTATTTTTTGTTATGCCATGTGCTATTTTGTGATACTTTATGAAGTGTTATGTTATGTATGGTTTTGTTAAGTTAGGTTGTGTTCTGTTATGTTATATTTTGTTATATTAACTTATGTTATGCTGTCTTATGTTATGTTATGTTATGTTCTATTATGTTGTGTTAATTATGTTACAATCATTTATGTTGTTTTGTTATGTTATATTATATTACTTTGTGTTATTACATGCTATGTTATGTTATGTTATGTTATGTTATGTTATGTTATGTTATGTTATGTTATGTTATGTTTTGTTATGGGGTGTTATATTGTGTTGTTCTATATTAAGCTATATTATGCTATTTATTTATGTTTTATCATGTTATCTTATGTTACGCATCATAACCAACGCATCATAACCAACCAACTCAAATCTGGCAACTCTAATGTCATTTATGTTCAGTTTGGTTTGCCATTTCATCATGAACAGGTTGACAAAAGAACAACGCTTGCAAATCGTGCAAATTTATATCGAAAATAATGGTTCAGTTCGCGAAGTTTACATCGCAAAATTTTGTTCAGTGATGAGGCTCATTTTTGGTTGAATGGCTACGTCAACAAGCAAAATTGCCGCATTTGGAGTGAAGAGAATCCACATGAGATCCTTGAGACGCCATTACATCCACAAAAACTGACTGTTTGGTGTGCTCTATGGGCTGGTGGAGTCATTGGGCCATACTTCTTCCGAAATAATGCTGGAGAGTCAGTTACCGTTAATGGAAACCGGTATAGAGCCATGATAACCGACTATTTTGTTCCCGAATTGGATGGCATGAATGTGGATGAGTTGTGGTTCCAACAAGACGGCGCTATATGCCACACAGCGCACGTCACAATCGATTTATTGAAGGAAACATTCGATGAGCGCATAATTTCGCGGAATGGACCTGTCAATTGGATCGTGTGATTTGACACCATTGGATTATTTTCTTTGGGGATATGTGAAGTCGCTCGTCTACGCCAACAAACCAGAAACGTTAGGGGACTTGGAGGCCAACATTCGTGGCGTTATTGCCGACATACGGCCCCATATGCTCGAAAAAGTGGTTGAAAATTGGACCTGTAGAATTGACTTTATTCGAGCCAGCCGCGGCGGCCACATGCCCGAAATCATATTTAAACATTAATGGCATAAAATTATCCTTCCAATAAAGCCAAATTGATGGACATTAAAACGATTTTCTTGTGTTTTATTTCAATTCGAAGTTCTATACCTCTAAAAAAAACACCCTATACTTATACGGAAGGCATAGTCAACCAATATTGTGTCGATGCCCAAGGGAGTTGAGAAAAGATGATATATTTTCTCCTATTGAATGAATCGTCCAATTCCAGAAGTTCCAAATTGAACAAGAATTTGTCCGGAAGTTCCAAATAAGATTTTGAAGCCCATGCCTAAATGTGCGTATTAAAATTGTAAAAATATTTTCAAATTAATTTATTTCAGTTTGAGCCTGTGGTAAACAAGGTTAATATAATTTTTTCAGTGTAGTTTACTTAGAATTTTTTAACGGTGGAGTTGATTCAATTACTCTATGGTAACTAAAGTCTTTGGGTCTTTTAATGGAAAAATAGGGCTTGAGAGTCCTATTCTCTTTTTATAAAAAATATATGCATTTAAAATTGATCTCAAATATTTAAGGTTATAAAATCATAGAAGATATATTCGCTGATCAAGCGAATTGCTCTTGAGTAAGTGAATCGGAGCAGTGGGACCCTATCGGGTTATAACTAATCGATTTTGCAGTTGTTTTTGTTATTGATACGTCAAACGGGAAACGTGAATAACTGATGTAAACAATTATTTATAAATACAAAATATTCTAAAAATGCACTGTTTGTGTTGATTTTGAGAGTTCTGCTGTAAGCAACATGAATTTATATATAAATAAACTCATATGTTTCGCTCACACTAAGATATAGCGTGTTATAGGTGGTGTTTGATCTATTCGTTGTTTTTTTTTTTTTTTAATTTTGACGCAATAAACCAATTATTAAAAACCTGACGTTTAATAAAATCAGGAAGCATAAGAAACCCTCCAAGTGTTGGTCGCGTTAGACATGACAAATTAATGCGTCAGCTTAAATTGCTCACTTGCTTTAAGTTGCGTTCAGAAGATGACAGCCAGCAGAAGATTTAATCGCTTAAAAATATTTGTACCTACAACTATAATTAAATATTTGTTACTTAAGCATGTTGTGAAGAAATTAATTAAAATTTAACAGATTTAAGTTTGACGGTTAGTTCGTGTAATTCACACGTTGCGTAATCGTTTCAAAACTTGACGCTTAATAATCACTGTCTAGTAATATTGCAACATAACTGTTTCCAATGTTAATAGGATTATGTAAAAAAACAAATTAAAACTGTGACATCATAATTTTAATAGAGCTTTAGTAAATTGTAAAATATTGCAAGGTAGCTCTTAATGCCTGCAGCATGAATATCTCATTTTAATAAATTAAAATGAAAATATTCTTTTTAAATAAAACCTAAGGTTATCGTTGACAAATATATTAATCTTATGTGGTATTTTTTTTTGTTTTCTGAAAATGAAAAATTATTTAAAAAAATACTGGAAAATTTGTATTTAGATTGTTGATAATGTTTTATTTCTGGCTCTTTCTTTTTAAAAAGAAGCTCTTAAAAGTAAAATATATACATAAAATCAAAAGAAAAGACTTAAGCAACAAACGCGGTATAAATGCTAGCAGAGGAAGTTGGTTTCTTAAGTCTTTTGTTTAACAGCTTGAACAAATGTAAGTACTTTAAAAGCCTTAATAAAATGCCTATATTTCTAGTTTGTTTAAGCAATAAAATAATAAAAAATTACTAAACTCGTAAAAAAACTATTTGCAGAACCAAATTTAGCCGTTATTAAAACATCTGCCTACTTGTTCTCAGTGACTTATAGAGTTTTATTCAACATGACAATTATTTTTATAGCATGACGATCATTATAAATTTGCAGAAGTGCGCTTTAAATTGGATACTTCAAATGATTATTTTTAACAGTACTTAAGCAATGACAGCTGCTGCTGCGCGTGTTCAGTTAAGAGCAAGTTTTTATGTGACAGGCGCCACGCAGCCTAGCAGCACTTGTGCTAAACTTAAAATATATTTTTAAGCTGATTCTACTGAAAAGAATCTTCTTTAACTACCATCACAATGATGAGCATTTTTTGCTGATGTTATTAGTTTTATGCTGCTGCACATTGCTTCTGTTACAAAGGTGCTGCTGTTAGACACACGGTTGTTGCTTGTAATAAACTGACTGTAATTGCTGTGATGTGGGCAGCGTATAACGTCTTGTCATTAAAATCACTCGAAATTGATGGAAATACTTCAATACTGCCACATCACCTGCTGCTTCTTGTTTTCGTTCTTCATCATCAACAGTTCTTCTTTAATAAGTTTTGCTACAAAATTGATGAACTGTCATTTTAAAGTCAATGCCATTTATAACTGCACGTTTAAGGTAAAATTGAATAGAAATCTGGAAATTTTAATATGCTAGAATGAGTTCTTAAACTAAAAAGTTAGCTTACCATCAAATTTATCTCTTCTATGCACAAATTCAAATAATTTCACGTTTTATTTTAATATTTTTAAGCTAAAATTATTACACGACAGTTTCTTTTTTTTTTTTGTAAAACATCAAACTTACGAGCTGTTGATTGGTGCAACTCCCACACCGAAAACCAAAAACATGGCGCTACATGCCACTAACAGCAGCGTGCTTAAATTATATTTTTTGTTCCAACAATCGCTTGAATGTAGAGCAGCCAACAATTGCCTGTCTGTTGGTCAATGCGCACCAGCTACTGCACTTGATTTTGACACAGACTGGAAAAAACCTACGCTGAAATCAATTAAATTGCATTGAATTTTTGATTTGCTATGAATTTGGTGGATTCTGTGCAGGGCTGTATCAAAAATCTTAAGAAATTTTTTATTTTTTTATAATGTTGCGAAGACAATTAAAGACAAAATGAAAACATTTTTTACTAAACTATTTCTATAATTTATAATTTATAATTTGAAATTTATTTTTTTTTAAAAAGTTAAAAATTTTATAAAGTTAACAGCTTAATATATTAGCAGAGATTTTTTTTGAGATTTTCTAAATGCAAAACTTTTAACTGTTATGCACTGGTACGCATTCCTATAGCCGCAATTTCAAAGTTTTGTAAAAATTATTCTGAAATTAATAAAAGATTTTTTTCATACATTATATATGCATTATATATTATATATTTTTCACATATTTTTATAAATATGCTTAAAATTACTATTTTTTTTAAATACCTCTTAGTTATTATTTTCACAATTTTTCTATGGTGCTATGATAAAGGGATTGACTGGCATGACGTGATGAATCTCTTTGATTGGTCGGCATTCAGTATGACTCCAGTTTCCTCAAAAATCTATTAAGTTTGATAGCAAGTAAAATTTATGTCAATAACGTAGAAAAAGCCGTTTTTAGCTGTTGCAGGTTTATAACTCAAATTTAAGACAGTTTCGTTAGAAGATATAGAAAAACTCATAAAAAATATAATTTCATTGATTAACAGAATATTCTGATTTAAAAAAATACAATTTTTTTTACTTTACTTAAAATTTTACTTAAAAATACATTTTTTAGTTCATTTATATATCTATCGATCATGTTAAAACGAATAGAGAAAGAATATTTTGTAAAAATCTGTTATGAATGTAGGATTAAAGATGCATTGGTTTTTGTATTTTCTATTCAAATTTTGTTTTATTTCGAATTTTATAATTTTTTTTACAATATTTTATTTTTCAAACTACATTTCTTTTCGACAAATTTTCCAAAGTCAATTTATTTTATACATTTTTTGTTCACAAATATTTTTAGGTTTTATTAACAACATTGATCATAAATTTGTTCGGTAGATACAGTACATTTCAATAAAGTATTTCATATAGTAGTAAGTGATTTCCCTGTCAGTCAGCGTTAGTATTGATGTCCATTCCTTGTCTTCCGTCCATGTCCGTCTGACTCCCTTCCCACATTCGGCCCTCCTGACAATTCATTCGTCCCGAATGAAGGATTCCATTTTTTCATATTTTCCGCAACAGTCAAAGTTCGCCTTGGACCTTCATGATCTCCCATTTTTTCGACCGCATAACGACCATGGTTGCTACGTTCTACCACTTTATAAGGTCCCAAGAATTTTCCTTGAAGCTTCAGACCTGAGCCAAATTGCGTTCGTTTGATAGCAACCAAATCATTTATGGCGTATTTGGTTTCAGATTTCCTCTTTTGGTTATAACTTCTTCGATTCTCTTCCTGAATTTTGAGTATACTCTGACGAGCCTCTTCACGTATTAAATCTCGTTCCTCGTTAAGTTCTTGCAACGCAGCTTCATTTAGCATTAACCTTATGTCCTCATTGTTCACTGTTCGCATCTCTAATCCAGTCAAAATTTTGAAAGGTGCTTGCTTTGTACTTCGCGAAGGCGTACTATTTATGGTTTGTTGTACTCTATTAATGTATTTGTACCAGTTTTGTGGGTGTTCGACACACAGCTTCGTTAACAATGGAACAATAATCTTGTGCATCCTCTCGACTTGTCCATTTCCACGTGGTACTCCAGTTGTTATGAGTAAATGCTGTATGTTTTCTTTGTTGCAGTAGTTCTCGAATTCATGTGAAGTAAATGCTGAGCCACGATCGGATATTATGCGCTCTGGGTTTCCAAAAACTGCTGCCTGCTTTTCTAATCTATCTATAACTTCTTTAGCTCCTGTACTTTTCGTCGGATAAATCCATACAAATTTCGAAAATGCATCGACTACTACAAGGATGTGATTATAAAGCTTATGTGTGTTATGTTCCATTGGCCCAAGGTGGTCAATATGATAAGTTCCAAGTGGCCTGTCTGCTTTAGAAATCGGATTAAGAAAACCTTCTTTTTTGCCGGTCTTTGCTTCTGCGACAATACACTCAACGCAACTTTTGACGATATTTGTGACTTTTTTGCTTAAATTGGGGATGAAATATGATTTTTCTATGCAGTCTTGTGTTCGCTTAGCTGCGAAATGACCTTGTCTGTGTGCTATTTGTATAATCTCTTTCTCCATAAGTGTCGGAACTACTAAAAGCTCCTTATCGGGATCTTTATATAGAATGTCGTGATACAAGAAGAAGTCCTCATATTCACCATTTTCCAAAACTTTCCTTACTGCCTTAATCCACTCGTCTTTCATTTGTGCTTCCTTTAACCGATGTCGCAATGAATCCTCAATCATTAAACATGAAATTTGGCTTAGAGCGTCAACGTGTGCCATTTTAGATCCTGATCTGTGTTCGATTTCGTAGTCATATTCTTGAAGGAACATGGCCCATCTCGATACTCTTAATGGAACGTCTTCTTTCTTCATCGTCATTGCGAACGCGTTACAATCCGTTATTATTTTAAATTTTGTACCCATTACGTAAATCCGCCACTTTTTTAGCGCTTCTATTATTGCCAGAACCTCAAGTTCATACGAATGATACTTCTCTTCTGCTGGTTTTGTTTTTCGACTCATGTACTGCACGGGATGAAAATGCTGATCGTCGTTATCCTTCTGCAGTAATACTGCGCCATAGCCATATTTGCATGCGTCGGTATGAATCTCGGTTATTGCCTTCGGATCATAAATTTTTAGAACCGGTGCATTCACTAGTGCTGCTTTTAATTGCTGACATGCTAATAACTGTTCCTCTTTTATACCAAATGGAGTATTTTTTCGAAGTAAATTTGATAATGGTCTTGCTATAAGTGCATAATCTTTAATGAATCTTCTAAAATATGATGTTAATCCTAAGAATCTCTGCGTGGTTTTTCGATCAGTGGGAACCGGATAGTTTTTCACGGCCGCTGTTTTTTCGTCTGATGGTTTTATTGAGCCATTTTCAATAATGTAGCCAAGAAAATCTACTTTCCTTTTTAAGAATTGACATTTCTTCCACTTGATTTTTAATCCATTTTCTGAAGCCACTTGAAAAAGTAATTTTAGTTTTTGGATCCCTTCATCTTCATCCTTCGAAGGAATTATTATGTCATCCATATAGATAACAATTGTTCCATCCTGTATCAAATGTCTCAGCACAGCAAACATGTTTCTCGAAAATACCGCAGGTGAGTTACAAATTCCAAAAGGAACGAACAGAAACTCAAACTGCCCGTTGTGGGTGACAAATGATGTGTACTTGCTTGATTCTGGCTCTAAAGGAACGTGAAAGAAACCATTTGCTAAATCGATTGTTGAAAAAACATTGGATCCGTGTAATTTTTCGACGACATCATCAATCAAAACCATCGGAAAATTGTCTCTTACTATCTTTTGGTTTAATTTCCTATAATCGCAACAAAGTCTCTTCGTGCCATCTTTCTTTGCCGCCAGCACAACTGGTGAAGCATATTCAGATATACTTGGCTGTATTATCCCTTCTTTTAGCCATGTGCTTACTTGTTCGTCAATTGTGTTTTTATCTTCATGAGACACTCGCCTTGGTCTATGGTACACTGGTATATCGTCAGTTAGTACGATTTTCATTTTAACTGGCGAATTTTTAACTTGTTTCGGTACATAATCTTTGATCATTTTTTCTATTTCATGCGAGTATTTTCCGTTTAGATACGTCAAATCTACTCCTGGTCCAACAGATAGCTCTTCTACTTTCAAAGACATACAAAGATCTCTAAACTCTTTCAGCAAACCATTTTCATCTTTATTTTCAACATTCATGTCAATCTCATTTTTTTCTTTTAAATCCATGATTTTCTTTTTAAACTCAGCCTTTCCTTTACTTAAAGAAATCTCAACCTCGTCAAGGACACTATTACCAATAATTGCCGCATAGCGTATATCGCGATCGCAAACGACGTGAAATGTTGCGTTGAACCATATTTCATCAACTACTACATGCGCAGTAAAACTACCCAACGTTGTTACTTTGCTGTCTGCGATGCCAACTAACTTTCTTACATCTGTGCTAAGTTTGACTTCACCCATTCTTCGTAATGTGTCATACCTAATCAAACAAAGGTCGCACCCCGAATCAATCAAAGCCGAAAATTTTATGTTATTGCATATCACGTCTTTGAAGATCAGTCCGCATTTCACCTCTGTAATCATGTTTAAATTCTGTCTCTCCATTTTGATTTGTCTATCGCGAGTCACTGTATTACTTTTGCATTCGAATGCTCGATGACCTGGTTGGTTGCATTTAAAACAACGGTACTCTCGTTGTTGTGGGCAATCTCTTGATAAATGGGATTGATTTCCGCATTTAAAACATCTTCTTATACTCAACTGTTGCGACACGGGTTGATTGCTGCTGGTCGAGGGTTGTCTGTTGTTCCACCTGTTTAATGACTGGAAAGAACCACGAACTTTCTCAAAAACCTTTATCTGCTCCTTTAATTCGTTTAATGTTCTTGATTGATACAGTACCGTTTTGTTAGATCTGGAGTCTGGAATACCCTCACAAAAATATTCTATTAAGCTTTCATCATCAATATTAATCGATTTTCCAAGTTCCATCAATGAATACAAATATTCGCGCAATGTTTCGTTTTGCTGTTTCCGTCGATTTCGAAGACGGCGATGAACTTCCGCTGATGATAAATTAGTTCCAAACTCTTCTAATAATGATTTCTTTAAGGATACCCAGTTATGAATACCTGACTGGCTTCGAATAAATAATTTTGCTGCTCCTACCAATAACTGTTTTGCATAAATAAACTTCTGCAAATCATTCCAATTTACAGTCAATGCGTTTTCCTCGAATTCTGTAATCCACTGATTGATATCAGGTGAATCGGTTCCAGAATATGACGATACACTATCTTGGATATCTTTTAGAGTAAAATATGTTCTTTCAATTACCATTTCTCGCAAAGGACCTGTTGCAACATCTCCATATTCAGAACGTGGTGAATCTATACTACTCATTTCTACTGTGGATAAGCCGAAGTGGGAAAGAAGTCTGTCTTGTAGAACTGTTTTCAACCCACTTGAATCTAATCCCAAATCCCTTAACTTCGTTCGTAATTGGTCAACTGTTAAAGCTAAAATAGTCTGTGTCTCCATCTCCAACTATCTTAACAATGGATTAATAAATAACAATACAAGGTAAAGTATAAATAAGTCTAATAAAATGATGATTAAAATATGTAAATGATTAATATTATAAAGAAAATAGGTAATTAACTTGAGGTAAGTATGAATTTATTTAAAATGCAAAACTGAAACAATTATTTGGAAATTTATTAAAAGGAATTTTCTAAAATTATTTTGAATTAGATTAATATGATTATGCTTTATATTAAAATAATAATAATGTATTGTTTTAATTAAATAAAGTGTGTGGTTAATAATAATTCTTAGTATAGTTTTATTTATTGAAGTAGATTTAGGCAAGAAAAGTATATGTTCTCAATTCCTTGGTTATCTGCTGCAACTGGATGTATTAACTAGTTTTCTCACTCACCAAAGTTTTTTCCGCGTTTTAATTCTTTGTTCGATCTGCTTGATTTCTTAATCTCCTTCTTTTTTTTCTCGATAATTCTCGGTCAGCTCCTTAAACTTCTTTTGTTCATCCAAAATTCAATCTTCAAAATTTTTGCGCAGCCTTTTCAAACAAACTTCTCTTTTCCGTATCTGCATATGGCTTGGTTTTGTACCGGTCCGAGCCCCCATGTAGGATTAAAGATGCATTGGTTTTTGTATTTTCTATTCAAATTTTGTTTTATTTCGAATTTTATAATTTTTTTTACAATATTTTATTTTTCAAACTACATTTCTTTTCGACAAATTTTCCAAAGTCAATTTATTTTATACATTTTTTGTTCACAAATATTTTTAGGTTTTATTAACAACATTGATCATAAATTTGTTCGGTAGATACAGTACATTTCAATAAAGTATTTCATATAGTAGTAAGTGATTTCCCTGTCAGTCAGCGTTAGTATTGATGTCCATTCCTTGTCTTCCGTCCATGTCCGTCTGACTCCCTTCCCACATGAATTTCAAAGTACTTTTTAAAAATCTTCGCCGCTGCTGCTATAAATGTGTACCTACGTATAACGTATGCAATATTTCATATTAACTCTAATATTAAAAGACTTAAGAAGCAAACTCGCTCTTCTTGAATAATAAAGTAGGTTTGTCGCTTAAGTCTTTTGTATTTTGCTTATAAGCAATCGTTTCTTTTCATTAAATTTCATGAAATATTTTTTTATAAGGAAAATATTTTCTTTTTCTTGTAAAAGCTATTTTATCGATAGGGGAATGTGCCTCATAAAGTGCTCAATAGTGGAATAAATAATTTTGTATTCCATTTCTGCTTATATATATATATGCTTATATTTCTGCTGACAATAGCATGCATTTGGTAATTGTTTCTTGCATTTTCAACGAAAATGTTCTCGTTCATTTAATAAAATTAAACCGATTCTTGGGGCACCTTTGGGTTTACCTGAAATTATTAAAAATACTTAATTGCGGCCCTGATCTAGCCTAATCACTGCTTGAGTCACTAGCAAGCCAATTTTTAGCGTGAAAAAAAATATGCAATTGAATTAAAAAAAAACAAGTGGCTACAAATTTCAATTCAGCTTGATACTGATGTTTATTGGTAACATTTCGGAATGCAGTTGGTAGCTAATGAAAAAATTGTATGCATTACAGATTTAGCATGACCGAAAGTGTTATTTAAAATTAAAAAATAACATTGTTTTTAATCTGGGATTTACCAAGAAAAAGAATTTCTAAAGAAGGGGAAAAGTTGTGAACATTCTTTGTTCGCTTTCTTTAAATGAAGTTGTGGAAGAAAAGTAAGTAAGACTATACTTACTTTTTAATTAAGAAAACTTAAGAAAGTAATTTATTTGCCATCAATTTATTTAATAAAGTTTCACAGTTTTAGTTTTTGAAATAAGTTTTTTTCTGAAATAAAAATGTGCCGAGTCTAAGAATTCATGAATACATACAAACGTTTTTTTACCAGCTGTTCATTACTTAAAAAATGAAAATTTCGATACTTAAAAAAAAAAAAGAAACAAAAATATGTTAAATTATAAAATCCAAAATGTAAAATAACACATAGTCCAATAAGTCCCGAGACTAAGTAATAACAATTGTTTTATTACTTAGTCTCTTAGTTTTTGCAAATATTCTTCTTTATTCATCAACATAGGTTCCTTCAAGAGCAATACATTTATTCCACCGCTTTTCTAACTTTTTAAAACTGGTTTTGTAGAACGATTTGTGCTTCGCCTCAAAATAAGCTTCAGTTTCAGCCATCACCTCTTCATTGGAGCTAAATCTCTTGCCGGCAAGCATTTTTTTGAGGTCAGTAAAGGGCCAGTAGTCGCTGGGGGCCAAATCTGGCGAATACGGTGGATGAGGAAGCAATTCGAAGTCCAATTCGTGAATTTTCGCCATTCATCGTTAATCATTTTCATCGATTTGTGACACGGTGGATTGTCTTGGTGAAAAAGAATTTTTTTCTTTTTCAAATGGGGCCGATTTTTCGCGCTTTCATCCTTTAAACGCTCCAACAACGCTTTATAATAATCGCTGTTGATTGTTTTTCCCTTTTCGAGATAGTCGATGGACAAAATTCCATGCGCATCCCAAAATAGAGATGCCATAACCTTTCCAGCCGACTATTTTGTTTTTGGTCGCTTTGGCCTGCTTTCATCGGTTGCTCTCCACTCAGTTGACGACCGTTTTGATGCCGGTGTGTAATGGTGGATCCATGCTTCATCCATTGTCACATACCGATGCAAAAATTCATGTTTATTCTTTGTAAACAGTGCCAAACTGCTATCCAAATATCCAGTTTTTAGTCCGGTGACAGAAAACGCGGCACCAATTTGGAAAGCAGCTTTCTCATCGATAAATGTTCCAGTAATATTGTTCCCACACTGCCTTCCGATATCTTCAGAGTCCCAGCTAGCTCGCTCACCTTCACTTTACGGTCGGCCAATACCATTTTGTGTACTTTTTTTATGTTTTGTGGAACAACTGACTCATTTGGGCGTCCTGAACGTTCAGCATCATTTGTGTCTGTACGACCACGTTTAAACTCAGCATACAATCGGCAAATGGTTGCTTTTGACGGAGCAGAGTCCCAATAACACTTTCGAAGCCATTGCTCAGCTTGGACGGTATTTTATCCCATAAAAAAACAGTTATAAATCAACACATGGAATTGCTTTGCTTAAATCACTTCAAGTGATCACTTCAAATCACTTAAATCACTGCAACTTCAGAACTAAACATTAGATTGTCATGAAATTTTTACACGTATTGTTTGAAGGTTGGAACTATCAAAATATTATATCGAAATTTCGATAGAGGTGTCACCTAGTAGTTAGTCTCGAGACTTATTGGACCATGTATTATGTATATATTTGCATTTATGTATTTTTGTATTAGTATAAAATTTACGTACATGGTTGTAAATAAAAAAAAAACTACTGCGGAACAATTCGTTTTACTACGTTTTTTTTTTTCAAATTTACTGCGATTTACTAATTTTCAAGCCTGAACCCTGATGTCGACCACTGCTTTAGTAACAGATAAATGTTTGTTAGAATTTGAAATTATTCTCTCATATGCTCTCTTTTTGCTCTTTTGGTTTTGAACAAAATATTTTGACATTTATGTAGTAATTATTTTAAGCAATATTTCCAAACACTTCGATGGCTTGATGTTGAAAAGACTTTGAGCGATGTTTTGTTATTTTACAGGAGAAGAAAAGAACTGAATAAACTCTGGAATTTGGACATAAAAAATTGTTTGAATGCAGTTTTTATTTAAAATATGCAACAACAACAACAAAAAAGCGAATTGATTTTTTTTAAGGGAGGTGTATTTGAGAGTGCTCCACGGGAATATATTAAAAATGTTGTCTCGAGAAAAAAAGAGTTACGCCTTTTTTATATTAAATCATCGATATGTTGCTTGTATGTATCGATTTATGTATAAATATAGAACTATAAAAAAATATATATTTAAAAGAGTGGAACGAAATGTATGGAAGCAAAAAATCTTCATGGGTTTCATATATTTTTGAAAACTGCACTTAAAAAAATAAATTTCTGCACGTTTAGTTTTTTTTCTCCGACATAATCTTTGACTGCACCCGAAGGTTTATATATTTCACTGTCAGACTTTTTTTTCTGAAATCCAAAAAAATTAAGAGCTAATTTTTTGAAACAAACCTCTTCATTTACACACAAAATAACAACTTGTCAAGAATTCGGTGATCTTTAAATCTGAATATCTTCTACCGCATATATGGTATCATAGGGAACTCTTGACAAGTTGTTATTTATGCGCTAATGAAGAGGTTTGTATCAAAAAATTAGGAACTTATTTTCAAACTAAACTTTGGATTTCAGGAAAAAAAAAATAAGTCTGGCATGAAATATATACAGCCTCGGGAGCAGTCAAAAGTTATGTCACAGAAAAAAAACTAAAGACGCAGACATTTTTGTTTACTCGTAGTTTTCAAAAATATATGAAGCCCATGAGGGTAAAAATTCGTTCCACTTCAATATTTATATTTATTTTTTTTTTTCGCTGAACAATAATAAATTTGATCTCTTTCTCGTTTTGAGAGCACAAATACATTTTTTTTTGTTTCAAAAAAATGTTTGCTAATTATAAACAATACTGTGATTGCAACATCAATCACAAATATTCTGTTGACTACGAAACTTTCGAAGCTGAAATTTTTGAATATGCAAAAAGCTGTGATCATTCTTTTTTTCTTGTTTTTGTAATTTTTTATATGTTATTATAAATACCTAAGCGTTCTTTGTTTGTCGTCAAAACAATTGAAACCACAAAGTTTGCCAATAATCAGATATAAGCTCTGCATACTTCATATGTTCTACACGTAAGATTTTTAAGTATTTTAAAATTATCGCTGTTGTTTCTGTTGTTTTTTTCTTAGTCTGCAATTTTGTGGTTACCCAATTGTGGTCAGATAATTTAAATTGCAAAATAATTTACTTATTTATCGTTAAATATACAAGCAAGCATTTTTTTTTTGCAATTTTGATTAATGAACTCCAGCAAGTTGCTCGCTTAAGTCTTTTGTTTCGACGACGTGCTGAATGAAACAAAGCAAGCATAACATCGATTGCAACCTAAGCTCTGTTATTAAAATAAATTTAAATTAAATTTGTTATGATTTAATTATATTAATCAAGCCATATTTAGACAAGTAAAGCATAAAGTCATACAAAGCTCAACAAACTGCAATGAAATAAATCAGCTTTTAAATTGTTTACATTGTGTGAGTATATTTTAATATAATAACATATTACATAATTTTGATTGCATAATATGATTATTTAATTTATAGAAACCAAAATTAACAGCTTCTGGAATAAAAACTAAAAACTAAACTCACTGCTCTTCCTTTAGCTCTTCCACCAGCACTCTAAAGATCAGCAGCTAGAGCATAAAAATGAGTTCAACTTTATTCAAACTCTTAAATACTTTTCGGTAATCACATTATTTCAAGAGTAATGTGCGCAACAAGAAATATTGACCGTTTAGCTAATTTTTTTGACAGCCAACACATGCCTGAATGGTCAGCCACGCGTTGCTCACACTCATGACATTGGCGTTGGTTGAACTCCATTGGCTAGTTTTCTCTCTGGCAAATTTGTAGCCATAACAAATAATAATAATAATCTGACCTGAATCAGTGACATTTGTGTCACATAACATGAATTTATAAATTACCCAAACGTCCACACTTTAAGCCGCGTAGGTTTGCCAGACCTCAATAAATTAAGCCACATAACTTTATCAAAGTTCCTACAATTAGTCTCAGCTGCATTTCATATGTTATGCGTTATTTACGGTAATTATTGTGTTTTGGTTTTTTTTTAAATAAATGATTTCTTTTTCGCTTTAATTGGATTGCAGGCTTATGAAATATATTGTGTGATTTTGTGGAGGCTGCTTTATTAAGTTGCGGCAATCTAGGCGGCACGCTAGCAAATCGAAATTTTCCCTTTAATGTGACATAAATATTTTTAAAAATGTACATTTTAAAAATTTCAATTAATTTTAATTTAATTATCATTAAATTTAAACTTACAAATTAAAAAAAAAAATCATGTATGTTTGCTCAATTATCTCTCCAATGTCCAACTAGTTTCGAATATTTTCAACTAGTTTCGCAAGTCAAACTATTGTGATGTCAAGGACATGCATTGGTATTTCCAAAAGCATGGAAAACCTATTAGCCCAAAGTTGGTGACATAAATTCATTCAAACTCGAACTTACAACATAAACAGGTAACAAAATACGCTCAAATCAAATTCAAACAACGCTCAGAGCATTGAATAATAAAAATAAATTGAAATCACAAAATTCAAATCTCAATTGCAACAAACAAAGAGAAAAATAGTACTGCACCGAGACTTGACTCAGCTAAGGACTGGCCAACAAATTGTTCATATGCCACAAAGTTAACCCACTAGCCCACAACTCGATGCTTAAAGTCAATGCGTAAAGTCAAATAAAGTTAAATCGTCGCGCTTTATTTTTAAGGTAATAAAAATGAACAACATATGGCAAAGGATATTTATTACTATGGCAACAATAAGAACAAGACAATTTAATGCAATTGTTGTTGTTGTTGTTGTTGTTGTTTTTGTTGTTGTTGTTGTTGTTGTTGTTGTTGTATGGCGCATTGCATGTTGGCAGTAAATATTTCTTAACTTCTTCTTAGCTTGACAAAGTTGAACAAAAGGTTTCAATTTAAGCGCAAGAATTTAGATTTGAAGCCAATGCATTGCACAGTTCAAGTGAGAGATTTGATTTTTGGACAGTTTGGTTGGACTAGGCTATGTTAATGCTAGCAAATTGGCTTAGTGAAAAAGTAAGGAAAAAAGGAGTCCAATGCTGGTTTTTCTCCTTTGGATTGCATTTTTAAAAGTTTTCAGTTCGAACTTTTTATCTTGAATCTATTGAAGTAATCTAGTACGGAATAATATATGGCTGTTTTAAGTAAAATTCCTATCTTATCAATAATAAGGAATCAGGGGCGTACCGAGGCCATTTTGATTGGGGGTTACCAAGCTATTTTGGCCGACTGAATACCTTTAGTTCCGACTTTTTTTTTTAAACAGAACATAGCTGAATTAACTTAAGTTACTCATCCGTTCGATCAATATAAATAAATCTTAGGGGAAAGTGAGTTAGCCTACTGAAGTTGGTTTAAGGTACGACTAAAAGTAAACTGGCCGACTGAAAAAATTTTTTGGTATGACTTAAGGTATAATATACGTGTAACAACCAAAAACCGGAGCTGTTTAAAAAAAAATGTTTCTAGGTATAATAAGTTTATTATTATTTTTTTATATTTATACAGGTTATTGTACATAAAAAATTCTTTATAAAAATATTTTTTTTTTTTTACTGTCCTGGCTTTTATATAGAGGGCGCTGAAAATAGCATTGAAAAAAAGACATCCAAAACGGTTCGATGGATATGGCCTTTCCCATGTATCGGAAACAAAAAAAATCAAATGAAATTTTAAAGCATAGACCTTACATTAAGCATCCCCCTTACGCCAGACCACCGGGGTTTCTTTTTTTAATTATGGCGGAAGTTGAAGTAAAAAGTTCGAAAAATAGATACATTTTCGCGTGCTTTTTTGTTTATATAAAAAAAAAACAATAGATACTTGAATTTAGGGGGGATGCTTAAAGGACAAAATAACGAACAAAATGCTAAAAAAAATCATTGAAACTGAACCAATCGATTTCGAGTTATCTATCGAACCGTTTTAAAAAAACTAGTTTCGAGGAAATCGCGTTTAAAGTTTTTTATTTGTTGTATGGAGCTTAGACATAGGTTAACGAAAACCGTTTTAACTTCTGCTTTTTCTTAAATATCGATTTAGAAATGTGTATGTATATTCTTAAAACTATAAAGAACACATTAAACAAAAAAAAATTTACACGTAAAGGGTGTTTTTTTTAGAGGTATAGAACTTCGAATTGAAATAAAACACAAGAAAATCGTTTTAATGTCCATCAATTTGGCTTTATTGGAAGGATAATTTTATGCCATTAATGTTTAAATATGATTTCGGGCATGTGGCCGCCGCGGCTGGCTCGAATAAAGCCAATTCTACAGGTCCAATTTTCAACCACTTTTTCGAGCATATGGGGCCGTATGTCGGCAATAACGCCACGAATTTTGGCCTCCAAGTCCCCTAACGTTTCTAGTTTGTTGGCGTAGACGAGAGACTTCACATATCCCCAAAGAAAATAATCCAATGGTGTCAAATCACACTAGTAGTAAATCGCAATAGTAAAGACGAAGAAACGTTATGTTATAGACATGAATCTTTATGATCGCCATTCCTTAATCGGTCTTTCAGTTGAAGTTATTTTTTGAGGAACATTTCGAGAAAAAAAAATTATATTAAAGTATGCAATTATTATTGGTCAGTGATATTCATTTTGATATTTCGTAAAAATTTTTCACATTCTGGGAATACAAAAGCAGAAAATTCGATCTAAAAACCAAAACAAGGATTTTTTGTTTTTCACCCCTCTATGTTCTCTAGCTAACCACTTTCAAAAAAATGAAAGTCGCACTAAAAGTTCGTTCAGGCCCTCTATGTTATATGCAGTTCTCGTACGTGTGGAGGTACTTACATAGATTACACTGAGTTGGGGTCAGTCCGTATGTAGATCTGCCACTGGTAGTAGTCAAAATTTTCTGTTCGGGGATGTACAAAGACTACGCTAAACTGGAGTCGTAGTCAGGATATTCTTTGCGTGAGAGGTGTTTTGAAAACAAAAATTTACATGTACTTTTAAGTATTGAAAATCAAGTATATTTATTTTATTTAGAAAAAAAATTAATGCCGATTCAATCATATCGGTGATTCCATGTCTAAGCGAACACGTTTCTGACATCACTATTTTTGAAAATTTCGAAACCTTTTCACCTTGCTAGGTGAATAGTTCTCCTAAAAGGTATTATATCTGCATACTTTCTTTTTGGATTTTTTTTTTTAAGATATACACTGAAAAATATCAAAATATTTTAAAAAATACAATTTGTGCATGTATTCAAACAGCTGTAAATTCAAAACCGTAAGTGTCGTATAAAAACATCAATTATACAAACTTATACAAAATTTTAGGTTGGACTTCAACAGATTTTTAAGGAATTTATAAAAAATTGTCTACAAAAGATTTCCAATTTTTATGCCGAAAATTCTATACTTTTGATCTAAATACCAATGAACATCCAAGCCGATATCTGCTAATATTTAAATAAATCTATTAATATTCAAATGAAGCCAATAATTTATAAAAGCATTTTTACACATTATTTATATTTTTTTTTTTTAATTTTCTTAAACTGTAACGATATTTGACGTAGGAGCTGTGGATGTTACTCGCATTATGGTTGTTTTTCCGTACGACTTATGGTTTTAAAAATACAGCTCTAATAACTTTACAAAAAAAAAAAAAAAAGAGTTGGGTGTATCTACGATAGGTTTTGACATGATGGTATATCTTTTTACTCCTGTTTCATGTCCAAGCTCTTGTTTTTATCCATGACTAAATTTTTGACTTAATCAAATATACCGAATCCTTTTCCTAGTTTGGAAAGGTGTGTTTTAGGTGTTGTAACATATATTAAACTGAGTATTTATATCATATTGTTAATAATAGTAGTTGGTAGTAATCTACTACTATGTAGTGATACAACACTGATACTTGTTAAGATAAAGTTATGAATAAAGTCTTTTTTCTTCAACACGCAACAGGTGTGTCTTAATTTTTGTCCAAATTCATATTCTAATTCATGTCATAGTCCTTTTCCGGTTTCATAGTCCGGTTTCATTGTGTTATTTTGTTGTTTGTGAGCAGTGTTGGTTTCCACGAAAAAAACTGTTTAGATCATCACTAACTATATTGTTGTTGTTGTTGTTGTTATTGCTACTGTTGCTGTTGTTGTTGTTGTTGTTGTTGTTGTTGTTGTTGTTGTTGTTGTTGCTTTTACTTTTGCTTTAACTTTTGATTTTGATGTTTTTTATTTGCTTCTCCATTGGTTGTGCTTTTCCTTGGTCCATTAACTTTGCCTTAGATGCGTCCAATTAATTCCCTGAGGGGCCTGATGGCGCCGTAAACTTTTTTTAAATTTTTATCATGTGCCCGAAGACCTCACCTTCATGTTCGTTCCTTAAAATTAGCCGTTGCGCCAGAAGACACAGAGTTTTCATGCAACATTTTTTCTTGGTTGCCACCCTGAAATCATGACGATAAGATTTTCTTTTGTATTTTAATTGTTAGGCGTAATAACACATGTATGCTGTCGTAAAACAAAATTTACTGCAGCACAGCTCATGAGTGAGCAATAATTCCATGCAACGATGTTACATTTCTGTTGCATACGCTGCTACCTTTACGACCTGACGTCTGATTTTTTTTTTTATTTTTGTCGTATGACCAAGTATAAATCCTTCATTTTTCCTTTTAAACATTTATCGTAGCTTACATACTCACTGAGTAAAAATTCAATGCAACGCCGCACAGTGGATTGAAATCCCAAAAAATGAAGAATAATTCAACTAGAAGTTAGAGGGAATTTTTTACTTTTGTTTTAGTCATTAGTCATGTCTGTTCGTCTTTCGACATGATTTAAGACGTAATTTTGAAGCCATCGTCATGAAATTCGATATTTAAGCTTGTATCTAAAATATAAAGATTAAGTTCGAAAATGAGCTAAATGAGATGAAAACCACGCCTACTTCCCATACAAAGTGACTTTATTTTAAAAGAAAAATCTCTTAAAAACCTACAAAAATTAAAGAAATGCTTTGAAATTTTGCGCGTAAGTTTTTCTCTTCAATATAAATTCTAACTATAAAATTCGGAAAAATCAGATAAAAACCACGCCTACTTCGCATACAAAATGACGTCATCTAAATAGTAAAACCTTCATAAATTCCTCAAAAACTAATTCAATTATAAATAATTTCAATGAGTAAAATGTATTCTTAATTTGAATTTCGGAGAAGTTGGAAGTAAACCAAGCCTATCGTCCATACAAAGTGACGTCATCAATATAATAAAAAGTTCAAATTGCGGCCCAGTCTATTATTTAAGTGACTATTATCACGATTTATGTAATAAAAATGATTCGCGCAAAAATGCGCAACTTTTTATTGCTGAATATGGGAGCTTAGGTATTCAAATTTAATACAAAATTTTCATTTCTACTTGATGTTACGGTATTCTTATTTAAATCTCCTATTTAAAAGATTTTGACATATTTTAAAATTTTTTTTTTAAATATTTCTACACAATTATTTTTAATCATTCTTTTTTTATATCACGCTTAGATACCTGAAGTTGAAGGTTCCATAATAAAAATATCACTTCTGACGTATAAGAAAAAAATATTAGTTTTTGAACTATGCCAAATTTCAATTTGTTCACGAAAAAACCAAAAATTTCTCAACTTTTCGGCTATGCAGCAGGAAAAGTAAACAACATATAACATTGAATTTTTCAGTAGTGGTGTTCAATTTTGTGCTCTTCGAGTAGTAAAAATTTTCAAAAAAAACAAATTTACATTTTTCAATTAATCTCCACTTTTTTTCGATTTCAACCCTCTGTGCGCCGTTGCATGAATGTTGCATTGTCGATCTTTGAGAGGCTCTCTATGTGTCCCCATAAACGTCAGAAATTTTTTGTCTAATTTTTTTATGAGGGCTTAAAACAGGCCTTAATTGGTGTATCATATTTTAGTCCTAGCACTAATACTCAGAGAGTAGTAACTACATGTAAAAAAAAAAAAATTTAAATTTCCAATCCTATTATATTGATTTGGGTCATAAAACTAGGTTTTCTTTGAATAAACGTATCCGTAGGTTTTGACGTGACAGCGCGTCTTTATTCTAGTCTTTATTCTTGTTTTGATTTAAATTACTTTAAAAGGACCAAACTCGGATTTATCTAATTTAGGCCTTAAGAAACCTACAAGTAATCAAGAGCTTATATGACCAAAGATCCGGAAAAACAAAGCTACTACAATGGTTCTCCATTAACTTGAACGTTCAAAAATCCTTTTTCATCGGTGATGCAAGTACAATATCAAGAATTTCACAGCATACTTTAAGAGTCGTATTATATTCTGTGTTGAAGGCATTTCCATATGAAAAATTGATGTATTTACTAGCGTGTGCTGGAGCAACCTCTGTCTTAAAGTATGCTAAAGAAAATTGTTAAAGTATTGAGACTCGAGACGGAGCCTCGTTTTGAGACTAGGTCTTATAATATTTTTGCTTCTTTAAAAGAAATGTGCACAACACAAAAAGACCTTAAAGTTACATTCTGCATAAAGTAAATGAAGGCTAAGCAATTAGTTTTCACATTTTTTTTTTCACACGGAAAAACTACAGCGATGCAAATATAACCGTGATAATAAGTAAACTTTTAATTAATTTCAAAAAGTTGAGTCAAAATTTAAGCTGCTTTGCTTAATGAACTTCCGCTGCTACTCACAACTATAACGTTGTGAACTAAAAAGACGCAAAAAGAAAAATTACATTTAACCTAAAAAAAATTTAAATTTTAATATTAAGATCAAAGATTGAAGCCTTGAAAGAAAATTGTAGTCTTCAAGACGAAAAGGTCATGCAATGTGAACGTTTGGCCTCTTTATTTGATGAAAAATTTGTCTATTTTTTGTGTTGTTTTGCCCTATAAGTAAAAAAAAAAAAAAAAAAAAATTGAAAAAAAATTTTAAATTCCCCAACTGAATGGAAAATTAGCAAAATTCTATTGCTTCATTTTCTTGCTTGCGATTCAGCAATGATTTCAGCAATTTTCCTGACATTTAAGAAGAACGTGTTATTTTCAACTGAACTCGTTCCACACTCCGCTTAACATTTCAGCAATGAGTACAGGTTCCCGTTAAGGTGCCATCGTATAGTGGTGCACTTTGATGATGGTGGTTGTGCGGCATTTGAAGTTTTTTAAGACATCGCGCCCTTTCACGTTTATTTTTTGTTGTCTGGCATCAATGAGAGAGTGGGACAAAAAGGCAATAAATGTGACAGAAATACAGCAAATGGAGAAGCAACCTATCATGGGTATCAAAAATGGCAAGAAAATTTTCTAATTTGCATTTATAAATAGTCAAATTTATTTTGAAACTGTTTAGACTTCCTTAAAGAATTCATCAATAATAGTCAATGCAATACTGTGCAATACATTAATTGCAAAAAAAAAAAAAAAAAAAAATAAAAACAAAAAATTAAAAAAAACTGAAAATTCGCGAAAATGAAAACATTAATATCTGCTTTATAATTGGTTGCACTTAAAAAATCAACAAAAACGGTGGCTTGTCTTTTGGCTTTGTTGAAATTTATCGATTTATGCGGTTTTTGGTTTTGCAAGCAACATAAAGCAGTTGCATCAAAATCTGAAAAGTTGCCATAACAACAGTATTTTGCTAGTTTTGTTTTATGTTGCCATATTTAAAAAAAAAGCACAAAAAAACAAAAATAAAAAAAACATAATTTTCAGTAACATTGGTAGCCGCAAAATGATTGTTGCAACAACTTAGTTGATTTTGATTACAAGCTATCAAGTTGACGCCCACGCAAACCACAAGATATGGCTTAAAATGTTGTAGTTTCTATTTTAGTCGTTTAAAGGGGAATTGGGCAAGGTATTGTTTTTTGAAATTTGGAGTTGGAAAATTAGTCAAATTATTTATGTAATATAAGCCATAAGAAGCAATTAGGAAACACGTTTGTATAAGGATCTTATAGATATACTTAGTCCTGTCATAGTTTCTGTTGATTTTTAGTTGAAAAAATATAAAAATTTAATAGGAGAGCTTTTTCAATTCAAACTTTCAGCATTTTATTTTTTAATAAGATGTATTTCATATTTATAACCCACCTCCATAATGTTGACATATTCCACTCCTACATTTCAGAATTGTTTTATTCTGTTTAAAAAAGATATGGAAAAAGATAAATTCAGTATTCAGATCACAATAACTGAATATATTTAAAATCGAGACCCATTAAATCTAAATATCTTATTATGAAGCGTTTCATATTTATAACCCAGGCTTCATTTCTTTGTATTTAAAAACTTTTTAAAATAAAAAACCAGCATTTACAAGTTAATATGGCTCCCTTTAGCCTTTATTACTTCAAAAACTTTTTTGCGCATGGAAGAAATTAAATTCTGCAAAATATCGGCATCCAAATTCTTACAGGCATTAATGATGGCATTTTGTCAGGGCCGGCCCTAGAGCCGAGCCAGTAAGGCCAGGGCTCGGGGCGCATACAGATAGGGGCGCATACAGATAGGGGCGCCTTACATATTTAAAAAAAATATATCAATCAATATATATGGAAACATATGTATATGGCGACCGTGGCATGCATGTTAAGTGTGTAGCTTGCATGCCTGTAGCGTGAGATTGATTCCCCCTCACGGCAAATTTTTTTTTAATAACAAATTTTTTGATCGGTCATCACCTCTTTGCAGACAATGTAAAACCTCTGAGAGTAAACCATGCCATGAAAAGATTCTTGAGAACATGAGCCGTGTGGAGTTGGCATAAAACATGTAGGTTCAGTTCTCGATCAATTGTGTACAAACATTTTATAACACACACAAGACGACTGTTCGAACCATGATGAGCAACTTAATATTACCACAGCCACAGCAGCGAAAAATAAATCAGAAGCCACAGCTATATTGCACAAAATTGAAAAATATAAATTTATCTGCTCTTTAATTGTATGGTATGATATTTTATTTGAAATAAATGTAACTAGCAAAGCATTTCAGGCAGTTAGTTTAAACCTCAGCCAAGCAGTAACATGGTTATCAAAGAGTATAATGTTCCTTGAAGACTATAGTACAGCTGCCAAATTTTCTTGTATTTTGGAGGAGGCTAAAATAATTGCAATTAATTTAGATATTGATGTACAGTGTGAACGCGCACGAGTTCGCCCAATAAGGAGACAGGAGACGTTGCCCCATGGTAGTGGGGTCGAGGTTCAAGGAATTGATGCCTAGGAGATAAATATTCAGGACGTCAGTGCTATGCTAATATCTATACGACGTCCATCATACCTCTCCTAGGCGTCACTTCCATGACTCCAGACGCGACCAACGCCCTGTCATAGTAGTTTCAACACCGGTCGCACACCATACTGAAGTGTATATTTAAATTAATAAATATACTGCATGGATAGCACCAATGCTGGAACGCAACTGTACCAATTATGGATGATTAGTTGGGTCATCATCCACATTTATTGGTGGAAATCGAGACCCATCTAGCATCTCTGACGATTTGAGGGCATTGCCACCCGGTTGATTAAGCGCAAACGGTCCACCTACTTCCCAGATTGGGCGACCAACTCCAGGATCTGGGTAGTCCCTTCTCATTTACACAGGATAGGGTGAACCCGTTGCATGCGACCATCCTCCTTTTTCCTGGATTTGGACAGGCTGCTCGTGAGAACAGGCGGAGTTGAATAAGGAGACAATTTGATTATTAACAACGTGACGAAGTGTTGGATGATACAATGCAAAACTTTAAATTTTTTTAACAAGATCTTGGACAACGCGATACAATCATTACGTGATCGTTTTCAATTTATTCATGAACACTACAGTAAATTCGAAATGCTATATAACTTTGGCAATATCACCAACATAACGGATGACGAAATACAAAAGTATTGCATGAATTTAAAACTTCTCTTAACTGACGGTGATCAAAATGATATTTCCGGCTTGGATTTATTTGACGAATTAAAATACCTTACAAATCATTTGTCTTCAGATCGCTGTGATTCTTCTATTGAAATTATAAATATTTTATTAGAAAATAATTTAACAACTGCATTGCTAAATATATATATATGGCATTAAGATCGTCTTGATGGTTTAGCTACCCTTTCCATCGAACTCGATATAGTAGGGAAATTGGAACTGGATGATCTTATCAACAATTTTGCAGCCAGTAAAGCTCGGAAAAAACTGTTGGTGTAAGTTAAAATAAAATTATTTATGGATAATATAAGTACTCTCTTTTTTATGTAGATAAAAAAACTCCGCCAACATAATGAAGGGCATACTTTAGATAGCGGTTTGAGATATGTTCATTTTCTTATTTTGATTTAAAGAAAGTTTTATATATTACATTGTATGCCTTATTTGTTGTACTTAAAGTTCGAAAAATACCGACAAAAGCCCAATTTTATCAAATATTGAATTTTATATAAAGATAAAGTTGGGAGTTTTATACATAATATGTAAATAATTTTGTCTTATTATTCTAAATTCAACTTAAATAAAATTAAAAAGAGGTTTCTTACTCTTTTTTTTTTGCTTGTTAAAAAATATGGCGCGCAATTTAGACCCTTGGCCTATGGTGCCACAAATTCTCGGGCCGGCCCTGCATTTTGTAATTCACCAACGTTCTTGTTTTGGTGATTGTTAGCATAAATGCGACGAACCAGTATTCCCCATAGGGTTTTAATTGGGTTTAGGTTTAGGGACCATGCTGGCCACTTCAAAATTTTAATTTTTCTACGCGCGAGTCAGGCATTTGTTTCTGCGCTAGTGTGTATTCGGGTATTGTTATGCTGGAAAATACAATTTTGGTATTGATGCTGTCGCAAAAATTGTAGTAAGCTGCTTTGTAACACAATGATGTACTCGGCACTATTCATCTTAGATGACCTAAACTGGATTTCCAGAGTCCCTTGCGCTGAAAATGCTCCCCAGACCATTACTGACCCACCACCAAAGTTCCGCTTTGAGAAGTAGCAAGGTTCTTTTCGCAAATCTCGCCATTAAAAGTGTGAGCCGTGTGGTCCATCAATGTTCCATTTTTTTTTTCATCAGAAAATATGATCTGCAACCAGAAACATAAATTTTATACAAGTAACACTTCTGTAATTCATTCTGCTTACAGAAGACTAATCAGTATAAGTGACCCGGTCTAAGAAAAGGTGGCTTATGAGTCAAAAACTTATTTTTCACTTTTATTTTGGTTCGGATACTTTTTGAGACGCTCTTTCACATGATGAAAAGCAGAAAGTCCTAACTTGCTTAGAAGTGTACTAAAAATGTAGAGAAAGAAGAGCACAAATGAAAGAAAAACAGAATTTTATTGAAATTCGAGAATCAAGATAATACATGGAATTGAAAATAAAAAAAAAAAAACAAATGGATTGAACGCTACAAAAATGATTTTACCAAAAAAACAAGTTATTTTGCACAAAAAATATTTATTAAGCAATATGTAGTAATTTTCTTCGTCGCCATACACAACTACCGAGAAACTGATGAAATGCATTGTTTATCTTTAACGGCTGATTTCTCGAAATTTTGTTTTTGAGCCATAAGCCACCTTTTCATAGACCGGGTCACATATATATTTTGTTCACCGAATTCTAGTCTCGCGGTCTTATGCCGTTTAAAGAGTCTTGGATTTTAACTCGACAAGTATAATATCAGGGCATCGTTGCAACATACGCCAAACTGTTGTTTTTGACACTTTGGTGTTGCAACTTATTGCCAGACGAGAACAACTGGCAGTCAAGCTACTTGTCTCGCGTATGATTGCACGTTCCCCCCTCTTGCATATCGTTCTCTTACGTCCGGATTGCTTTTTTTTACCATATTTTTCCGTATTTTTAAGAAAATTACCGATCACGTGTCGGCTACGTTGAAGTTTTCTGGAAATTTCACTAAAATGTTTTTTGAAGCCCAAGCCAAAATTCTGCCTTTTTCTAATTCTGACAAATTTTTACCACGCGGCATACCTAGGTCAGATATAACACAATTAGTTGTTATTCTTAAAAAAATGTCACATCATACAAACCTCTTTTTTATTAGAAAAAACTGCGTCTGGGTTATAATTATTGCAACACCTTAAAATGACAAATCACACGTTTTGTTTAAATATAACGGTATTGCGAAGAGCATGACAAAAGAGGGCTGTCATCGTAAACTACAAGCCTTACAGTGCTTACTATTTTGCTCTTTATTAATCGGAAACTGATTTCTTAATTTTTATAAAAGAAATCACAAAAGTGTATTGGGTGGGTTATAAATATGAAACGTACCTTAGTACCTGTGGGCAAAAAATACCGGGATATTTGAATTTAAATTTTTCCGGTAGAGACAAATGTTTTATTTTTGTCACTGTCACTACTGTCACTGACATTTTTGCCAAATTACACGTCAAAAAGTTCATTAGTGTTTGAGATATGCGTCCTTTTGTAAATAACTAAAGGTGACATTTTTGGTTTTTTATAATGTCTGAAAGTATTCAACAACGCAGTTCTATTAAATTTTGTGTGCGGAATGAAATTTCTGCTGCCGAAGCGTTAAAAATGTTGCAGAAGGCCTTCGGTGAGCAAGCACTATTGAAAACAGGTACAAATGTGTGTGGTTGCGAAAGCGTTAAAGACGAGACACTGTCAGAACGACCATCAGCATCAACTGATGAGCTACACGTCAATAAAATCAAAGAATTGGTGCTCGAAAATCGTCTATTGGCATATCGGCAGGATCAGTAAAAACCATTTTGAGTGGCCATTTGGGCCTCAGAAAAGTGAAATCTCGATTGGTGCCAAAAAAGCTCAATTTCATGGAAACACAGAGCAGCGTTCATGTGTGTGAAATAATGCTTTACGACTATCAAGACAAAATGAAACTCATCATAACTAGAGATAAAAATAGGGTCTACGCTTACGATCCGAAAACAGCCGATCAATCGGGTGAATACCAATCAATACAAATCAAGTCAAAAATCAAGGTCATGTTGACAGTTTTCTTCGATTGTCGTGATGTAGTGCATTATGAATTCCTTCCAACCGGCCCAACTGTCAACAAAGAATACTACTTGGGTATTATGCGTCGTTTGCGTGCTGTTGTGCGTTAAAATATACCGGATTTGTGGAGAGGTGATTCTTGCTTTTTGCACCATTTCAAAAACTCAACCCATATCGTTCCGCAACCACCGTATTCGCCTGACTTACCAACATGTGACGTCTTTCTATTCGCTAAACTCAAGAGACCGCTCCGTGGACATCTTTTTAACTTCTATCGATTTAAAACCGATAAAAGATAGAAACCGAAACGAAGATGCAATTGAAGGCTATACCGGAAGAGGACTTTGCAGCATGTTTTGAAAATTGGTACAAAGGGTTGGCACAAGTGCATTGCATCCAGAGGGGACTCTTTGACTGGGCTGAAATACTAATATGGCATTTATTGTATGCTTGTAGTAAGAGTTAATTGCATATATTTTTCTTTTTTAAATCACCTTATTTATTAATCTTTCTCAATAGATCTGATAGTTTTTAAATTCAGAAGGTTTTGGTATCATTTTAAAGGTATTTGTTATTAAGAAGCTCGGCGTAGTTTTCATTCAATTTTAATATTTTTCGAGTATGCATTTAAATTAAAACGGGCTCGCAATAACTTGAAAAAAAAAATAAAAACTGATGATGTATTCTTTTTGCAATTACCGTCAACTTTCCACAGCTATGCATCATTAAAATGCATCTTAGCCTTTTCACAGATGACATCTCATTGTTTATGTCTCATTGTTTAACTTAAAGCATTTGTCACGAAATATTGCTTAAAAAAAAAATAATGTCGAATTGATGTGCAACATGCATAATTTACTTGACACTCTTGCAATGTTTCTTTAAAGAATAAGCAATGTGAAAAGTAAGCATTAAAAAAACTTTGGCTACGGCTGAAAAAATAATGAACAAAGCTGTCAAAGTTAAAATTGTGCTTAAGTAAATACCTTGAATTTTTCACAGTTGGACGATTGCGATTGTTTTTCTTTTGCTGGTACCGTTAATAGCGACAATACAGTCAGAGAAGAAACAAAACTCAAGTTATAGCAAATTCTTAGCTAAGTAGACCATTAATAATTTTAATGAAAGTGTGCGAAAATTAGATTTAATTTATATTTAAAATAAATAATTTAAAATATCCAAATAAATAATTAGTTATCGTTATTTATAATTATAAATGGTGTATCAGCAAGAAGTCTTCGGTTGCAAGAGCATATTTTTCAACAGCTTGATACTTTTGAATAATATTGTATTTTATTTAAAATTTACATTAGTTTCCCTTGTAATTCAATAAAAAAATTAAGAGCTATTTATGCAAGTTTTCGTTTTATTTAAAAAACAAACTCTACAGCTCTTGTTGATGCACTTAATACAATTGCGGCAAACGAAAGACTTAAGAAACGAACGTGCTGCAAAAATCTCAATATGCCTAAAAACAATGCGCAATTTTGTTGTTTACATTAAAGCAATATTTATTACATAAACTCTTTATATGAGTTATAAAGAGACGAGTTTTCGAACTAAAATTTGATTTTTTTTTGTTTTTTTTTTGCAAAATTTCTGAACTAGTCAAATTTTTAGCTAATTTAAATGATTTAAATTTTTCTTATGAGTGTATTAAATATTTGTTTAAATCGAGTAAGTGCAGCAAATTGTCTGACAAAATCAGTCGAAAAAACACCAAAGTATTGTCATTAGTTCCACTTAATTGGGTTTAATGATTAGCGTAAAAAATTAAGCTGACAAAAGTGGACAGAATGAGTGCAAACAAATAGCTTGATGTAAGATTAATGTAATGGAAATAATACGATTTTGCATTCTTATATTTATGGTTATATGTTTAAACTTAAACATTTTTATAAATATTGAATATAATTCTATATTATTGTTTATTTACAAATTTTCGAATTACCAGCTTTAATTAATTCATCAAGTTAACATATATGTACTAAATTATAAAGACACAATTTGGTCATAAGAAGTTCGGTCAAGTGGCTTTTAAGGGCTGAATTGGCCAGTTTTATATGTATATATATAATAGTAAAGTAAATAATTAAAAAGTTAAGGTTGATAATGTACAAAAATCTTAAAGTAGATGAGGACCACAGCAGGAATATGGTGTGAGGTCAGTTCTATCACTCAATTTTAAATGAGTAAAACTTTTTTTTAAGAATCTAATGAACTTTTTTCCTCAAAGTGTTGAAATATTCCGCAATGCATTGCTTAAAAAAGTTCGGCCAATTAGCTAAGATACAGAACAGCTTTCATTGCTTTAATTCCTAACCTTCTATTACGTATATAGGATAAAAAAATATATAATTAGTATTCAAAACACCCATAAAATTCATAGTTTGTAGGTGTTGTCGCCCCATAAGCTGTGTCATTGCAAAAATTATTAATTTTCTTAATTATATGCTCACACTCTAATTTAACACGCAACAAGCTGGCAATATTAATAAACATTGTTTTATATCTTGTTTTGTGGCCTCCGCACGTTCGTTGATACGCAGTCACAGACAAGTTCCGTATTTTCCCACGTTTCATAGTGCAGTACAACGTTGTCATATAAACCGCTATGTAACATGTTCTTGGCGAATCAGAGCTGCTGGTGTACAAATTGTGGGAATTTTATCTTTTTTGTTTTTTATCATAATACGACGCAAATAAATCACTTTTTTATATCAACCGTATTTTGACATTTTTAACGCTAATTAAATAGACAGAAACTTAGAACGAAGGCAAGGTTTGACTGATGACGAGTTTTTTCGAATTTTAAAATTGAAATAAAGAGTGATTTTTTAAGTGCCTGATAACTTTTTTTTTAAAAAAAACGCATAAAATTTGCAAAATCTCATCGGTTCTTTATTTGAAACGTTAGATTGGTCCATGACATTTACTTTTTGAAGATAATTTCATTTAAATGTTGACCGCGGCTGCGTCTTAGGTGGTCCATTCGGAAAGTCCAATTTTGGGCAACTTTTTCGAGCATTTCGGCCGGAATAGCCCGAATTTCTTCGGAAATGTTGTCTTCCAAAGCTGGAATAGTTGCTGGCTTATTTCTGTAGACTTTAGACTTGACGTAGCCCCACAAAAAATAGTCTAAAGGCGTCAAATCGCATGATCTTGGTGGCCAACTTACCGGTCCATTTCTTGAGATTAATTGTTCTCCGAAGTTTTCCCTCAAAATGGCCATAGAATCGCGAGATGTGTGGCATGTAGCGCCATCTTGTTGAAACCACATGTCAACCAAGTTCAGTTCTTCCATTTTTGGCAACAAAAAGTTTGTTAGCATCGAACGATAGCGATCACCATTCACCGTAACGTTGCGTCCAACAGCATCTTTGAAAAAATACGGTCCAATGATTCCACCAGCGTACAAACCACACCAAACAGTGCATTTTTCGGGATGCATGGCCAGTTCTTGAACGGCTTCTGGTTGCTCTTCACTCCAAATGCGGCAATTTTGCTTATTTACGTAGCCATTCAACCAGAAATGAGCCTCATCGCTGAACAAAATTTGTCGATAAAACACATTTCGAACCGAACACTGATTTTGGTAATAAAATTCAATGATTTGCAAGCGTTGCTCGTTAGTAAGTCTATTCATGATGAAATGTCAAAGCATACTGAGCATCTTTCTCTTTGACACCATGTCTGAAATCCCACGTGATCTGTCAAATACTAATGCATGAAAATCATAACCTCAAAAAAATCACCCTTTATAAACAGATGTAGATGCTAAATGGAGTTACTTTAAATTGTAATATATCCTTAATATGCTCAAAGCAACTCAAATTAAATCTTTTTAAAGGTTGCAATGGCCAATTCGTTTTTTTCATACCATGCATACCCTACAGTATCTATTAAATTGAATGAAATCGCAATTGACATTGATGTCCAAGTGTAAACACACAATTCTTTTATAAGAAAAAAAAAAACAAAGTGGCGGCACTACAGCAACTATCCCATTCAACTGATATCAACCAATCAGAACTTTTTCATTAAAATAAGTTAATTCACTTTGTATGTATCTATTTTTATCGAAAAAAAAACAAAATGAAAATATGAACACAAAAAGAAAAAAAAACTTTTTTTTATAAATAAATTACACTTTTCTTTGTAAATAAATTACACTTTTTTTAATAAATATATTGTCAAAAACAATATTTCTAGTAATAATTAATAACTCTCTTAGATATATGCAAGGCCAATACGTTAAAAAATTATTTAATTACTTTTTAAGCTAAGTTCGAGAACGTGGCAAAAACATGTTTTGAGAAAAGCGCGATTTAAGTTTTCATTTTTACTTTCGGTACTTCCGAAGCTTATCACTTCACTGACTTTTTAGGGACTTTATAGAATTTCTATTGAGCTTAAAATATTGAAAATATTTTCCTTAAGTTGTGAATGAATTTTTTTTTAAAAAAAAAAAAGAAAGTTCGTGTGGGCCTTCCCCCCTTAAGCCATCGTTAGTGTTGATGGTCATAAAAGAAATGGGTAGTTTGGGTAGTTTATCAGTACTCTTAAAAATTTTGTGTACTTTTTTTTTAAATTCAGAATTTCAAAAAATATACGTAATTTCTAAAATTCCGGTTAGGTATAGAAATATTATGTATATAATCACAAAAATACTCTATCCACCTTTTCGAATAAAGGAGCATCAGAGAAGAGGGTGTGGAGAGGGACTTAAATTGGGTGTGGTATAGACATGATAATGCTCCGTTTATGGCTTTTTTCATGCAATACTCAAAAAAATGAGTTTTAAAAGTTCCTGTTTTCGTTCGAAAGTTTATTTTTCGGTATCAATATTAGCGATGTTTGTAAACCAACGATATTGACTATTGATAATTTTACACGACTCTCCTTAAACTGTAGACCCTTTATAAAATATTTCAAGGTTGGAGTTCAAGCTATAGTCAAAAATGCATTTTTTGGATTTTTTATTTTTATTTTGTTTTAGTTTTGCTTTTGGTTTGGTTTTGGTTTTACTTTTGCCTTTTTTTGCTTTTTCTTTACTTTTTGGTTTTGATGTCACTTTTTATTTTGCTTTTGCTTTGCTTTTGATTTTACTTTTGCTGCTGCTTTGGTTTTCGCTTTTGCTTTCGTTTTTCTTTTTCTTTTTCTTTTTCTTCTGCTTTTACTTTTGCTTTTGCTTTTACTTTTACTTTTATTTTTGATTTTGATTTTGATTTTGATTTTGATTTTGATTTTGATTTGGATTTTGATTCTGATTTTGATTTTGATTTTGATTTTGATTTTGATTTTGATTTTGATTTCGATTTTGATTTTGATTTTAATTTTGATTTTGGTTTTGATTTTGATTTTGATTTTGATTTTGATTTTGATTTTGGTTTTGATTATGATTTTGATTTTGATTTTGATTTTGATTTTGATTTTGATTTTGATTTTGCTTTTGATTTTGATTTTGATTTTGATTTTGATTTTGATTTTGATTTTGATTTTGATTTTGATTTTGATTTTGATTTTGATTTTGATTTTGATTTTGATTTTGATTTTGATTTTGATTTTGATTTTGATTTTGATTTTGATTTTGATTTTGATTTTGATTTTGATTTTGATTTTGATTTTGATTTTGATTTTGATTTTGATTTTGATTTTGATTTTGATTTTGATTTTGATTTTGATTTTGATTTTGATTTTGATTTTGATTTTGATTTTGATTTTGATTTTGATTTTGATTTTGATTTTGATTTTGATTTTGATTTTGATTTTGATTTTGATTTTGATTTTGATTTTGATTTTGATTTTGATTTTGATTTTGATTTTGATTTTGATTTTGAGTCGAAAGTTTTTTGTCTATTTTCATCGCGTTGGGTTAAGAACCAGTCATTACAGGCGTAGCATCTATTTATAGCGAGTTGTAGTTTTTTACAAACAAATTTACAGTTTCGTTGCAGCTTCGGTCTTAGAGTGGCTCTCTCAGCAGCTTCATGACCACAAAAGTTTTTTGTCTGTTTTTGTCGCGTCGGATTAAGAACCAGTCATTACAGGCTTAGTATTTATATACAGAGGATTTTACCTCTTCGTAGCAAATTTTCCAGATTCCTTGATTAAGCAGCTTTCTCCACATCTTGCTGATGTCATTAAATTCTTTTGATTTTTGTCATGCTCAAAAAATTAACCTATTCAGTCATACCATAACTTTTCTCTTAAGAAATACGTGTAAATTTTTCGAAAAAAATTTTTTTGTTTAATGTGTTCTTCATAGTTTGAAGAACATACACACACATTTTTAAATCGATATTAAAAAAAAAAAAAACAGAAGTTATAACGAATTTCGTTAGCTACTCTATGTCTTAACTCTATACAACGTAAATAATAAACTTTAAACGCGATTTCCTCGAAACTAGTTTTTTTAAAACGGTTCGATAGATAACTCGAAATCTATTGATTCAATTTCAATGATTTTTTTTTGCATTTTGTTCGTTATTTTGTCCTTTAAGCATCCCCCCTAAATTAAAGTATCTATTTTTTTTTGTTATAAACAAAAAAGCGCGCGAAAATGTATCTATTTTTTTAACTTTTTACTTCAACTTCCGACATAATTAAAAAAAATAAACCACATTTTCTTGCAGTGTACTTCATGACATGTGATTTTATAGCATTGTAGTTGTTTTTTGTTTTGTTTGATTTTTTGGCAAACGCAACATTGAGCAACATTTTGTGTTTGTTTCTTAAGTTTTGGCCCGCGCTTAAAATTTCTTGGGCCCCATTGCTTTAAAATGTCATTTGATTTTTTTGTTTCCGATACATGGGAAATGCCATATCCATCGAACCGTTTTGGATGTCTTTTTTTCAATGCCATTTTCAACGCCCTCTATATAAAAGCCAGAACTGTATTTAAAAAAAAACATGTATTTTTATAAAGTATTATTTATTTACAATAACCTGTATAAATTTAAAAAAAAAAATAATAACTTCTTATATCTAATCTTTTCGATTCTTATATCTAAAAACAAATTTTGGAAAACAGCTCTTGTTTTTGGTAACTTCTTGAATAAAAATATATTTTCTTCTTCTACAAAAAAGCGTATTGTTTCTCATTATAGTCTCCTTTTAGATCCATACAATTAGTCTAGTATGTTTCCAATTTTTTTATTGCTTCCAAATAATACGTTTTATCACGGTCTTCAAAATATATGTTTTTTTACAGTGATGATGTCTTCATTTGACCCAAAACTGATACCGCCGTACCATTTTTTCAGATTTGGAAATATATGGAGATATTTCCTATAGTCGCAGAGGGCGAAATCATTCATCGAATTGCGGTTGAATATCGCCAAACACTACTTTGCAGTGGTGAGACGGCTGCGCTTATAGTCGAGTGTGAGTGATCGCGGCACGCATCGAGCGAATAGTTTATTCTTATCCAAATATTCATGTAAAATGTAAGGTACCCGCTCAATTGAGATGTCTACAGCCTCCGCCATCTCACGCACTATCATTCTCTGATCGTCCAATATTATTCCATTGATTTTATCGACGATTTGTGGCGTGATGATCTTTTTTCGGCGAAGTGATCGCTCAGAGTCACTTGTGCTGGTATGATAACTACGAAATTTAGTAAACATCTACTTTACCATTGAAATTAATGGTGCAGAGTTTTCATAACACTTATCAAGCCTTTTCTTGGTTTCGGTGATATTTTTTTTACATAATAAAAAATGCTTGATGACTAAACGAAATAAATTTTTTTCGTTTCTCGTTGATATTCGCAAGGTTGTCTGCTCTCAAGAATGATAGAAAAATAGATTGCGCAGATCGTAAAAATAATTTTCAACGATTTGTGCATCTACGTCACGATAGTCTTACGATATGAGCTTACGATATGGCTTTCTGTCAAGTCGTGTTCAGATTGTGAACAAATATGAAATAATGGCAAAAGATTCAAGAAACAAACTTGGTCTAGCGTGACGTCATGATAGTAAAAAATGCTTTGTTCGTAGCTAGAAATGTCAAAATGAAAAGAAAACAACATAACGGAGCTGCGCAATGCGTAATCTATTTTTCTATCATTCTTGGTCTGCTCTCAATGGCTGTCAAACACAAACATTATGACCTTGAGCTATGGGCAAGGAGCAATCTTCCAAGCCAGCTGAGAGCAATTGAGAGCAAAGGCTTATGTAGCAACACAAAATGCAACAACAAAGCAAAGACAAAAGCAAACACAGAAACAACACAGAAGCTTTTAATGTAGTGATGCCTATACCCGATTATGAGCAAATACAGATTCTCACAGTTGAGGACCAGTTTTTTTTTTTTTTTTTTTTTTTTTTTGTAAAAATCTTCCAAAATACCTTTTTCTAATTTATTTATTTTTAGAGTACCTTTTTATTTTTTTCCGATGCAACCCTGCTTCTGTTAATAGACTACAGTCAAATTCTCTGAGATGCTGACAAAAAAACAGTACGTAAAAAATCCATATAAAATCCCTTCTCTCCTCTATAATGCGAACTTCAAAAATAATAAAAAGGTATCTTCACAAAAAACCTACCCTTTTTAGTCCGAAAATACATTCCGATGCAACTCTGAACAGAAGGTGCCCAGTAGGAGAAGTATTCATTACAGAACTAGTTACATAATGATTACTTGGTTAAAGGAGGTAGCTCCCTGCTGGATAACAACACACAGAAATAAGACATTATTTCAACATGGACTTATCATAGGCGGTAATGTGTGGTGCTTACAGGTATTACAGGTATATATTTTCAAATTGTAAGCGAGGTTGCGAAATTGCGAGGTTTTTAGTTGGTAGTGGCTGTTCGGCTAGATTCACAGTCGTTGTTACGAGGCATTTTTTTTTTAAATTATTTATAGAAAAACTGTAAACGAAGGCGTAATGATATGTGCTTACAGGGGTACTAGTTACGGCGGTAGTTATGGCAATAATTACTTCTCATTTCCCCTCTGGGTAGTTGGCAGGATCAGTGTTGCATTTAAAGTTACTATGCGGGAAACTCAAAAAGTCACTTACTTTTCAAATTGCCCTCATATATCCAGCGAGTTACAATTCCAACAAACGCTGATGTATTTTGGAAACATTTTTTTTTTAATTTTTTGGAAGCTTTGCGGTAAAATGTCGCGTTGTCACGTGAAAATATTTATGTAGAAATATTTTTTTTTCGCTTACGTCAAAAGTTACTAGGAATGCAAAATGGTTTTTTTCGGGTATATTTGATAAATTTTTGTGTTTAAAACTGAACGTATTTTGTTTTTGTAAATGTCAGAAATTTTTACATACATCAAATTGATCTTAAATATACAATACAAGACCAAATACACCATATGTGACCCGGTCTATGAAAAGGTGCCTTATGACTCAAAAAATTATTTTTCTTTTTTTGTTTGGTTCGGATAGAGTTTGAGACGCTCTTTCACATGGTGAAAAGCAGAAAGTCCTAACTTGCTTAGAAGTGTACTAAAAATGTAGAGAAAGAAGAGCACAAATGAAAGAAAAACTGAATTTTATTGAATTTTTTATTTTTTATTTAGTTATTTCTCGAAATTTTGTTTTTGAGTCATAAGGCACCTTTTCATAGACCGGGTCACATATTGGGAATACCCCTTTAACAAATTATATCAAAATATTTCAAAACATTTGCAAAAAAAAAAAATTACTATTGCGTCAGCGCAGAGAGTAGCTTTAAAAAGTTTTGAATTTTTGTGTTTAAAAAAGTGACAAAATTGTGATAAATAAAAAAAAAGTCATTAGGGGTATTCACAATGTAGCGTATTTGGTCCTTTATTGTATGTTAAATCATTTAAATCGAATGTGTTATTATTTTTACTGTAAAGCAGCTACAACATGCTTATGCATAACAAAATATTAAAGTACATTTCTACAGAAAAAAAACCTGTTGAATTTTTGAACGGTTTAAAGTTTGTTTTAATCTGAGTTAATTTTTTCTTTTTTTTTTTTGAGTAATAAAGTATTCATCTAACAATACTTTTTTTTTCATTACTTTAAAGCCGAGTGCAAATGTTTCATGATTGGATTGACAGCCGCCAACAACGCCTTTTTAATGTCGTTAAAATTTTCAACACACACCAACTTACTGCTTATGAATTAACTATCTGGCGACCATCTATTAAGACTAGGAAATGCATGCAACTTTTTTAAGCGAACCGCTTTTGTCGTAGACCTTGTACGATTGTCAGTCTATTTGTGAGTTCAAAATCAATGGCCAACCGTTAGCTTGTCACTGCAACACTGCGCACATTGACCGCAGCAATCAAATAACAACAGCAACAACAACAACAACAGCAAGAATGACAACAAATCGAATGGCTAGTAAATATGTCTAGTAAAAGGCGCCTTAGGCTGTTGGCTGAATGTGTTACACATTCGGACGGACGGACAGACATTGGTCAGTTGCCCCAATATGGCAAGGCAGGCAAACAAATTAATTAAAATACTGTCGATGGCAACACCCTGATAAAAATGTTCACTATACCGCGCACCAATGACAGCTGAGAGATGTAGAAGTCTTGTTAGTGATACGAATTAAACAGTTATAAACAATTCACTGAAAATATTAGTTTTGTGTTTAAAATTTTTATTTTTAAATTTTATTTATACAAAATGTTGCTTACAAAATGTTGCTTACACTAGATATAATTATATCGCTAAGAGATGATGTTTAAAGTGTAAATTTTTATTTTTAAAATTAAGAATTGTACATGAAATAATATTGCTAAAAGTGAAGATTTGAGAAAAAATAACAGTGTTGTTATTAAGTATGCTAACACAAGCAGGTGTTTTTTTGTTTTAATTGTGTTAAAGATACAGTTTTAAGTTTTTATTGAATGAGTATTTATGAGGCTTCTCTTGAATCGAAAAGATAAAGAATTTTCAAAAATGTTTTTATAATAAATAAAATTAAATTATATAAGTAAAGAGAAAATACAGTGAAGTAAGAAAAAGAAAGAATGAGTAATAATCAAATAAAAGTTAACAAAAAACAAATTTCTAGGAAAGAATAATCGCCAAATGTATCTATGAAACTAACCTCGTTAATGTCAAGTTAAATGTGATGAATGTAAGAAATTTTTGATATGAAATAAGATCAACTGTTGGTTTTTCTCTTTTTTTTTTGAAAGATGATATGACAAATTTTATGATGAACCCTTATTGTAGCGTCCTTTAAAGTCAAACGCCCATATGATGTTCCTTTTTTTTGTCGCAAATTATCTTCGAGAATAATTTTTTCTTAGCTTAACTTATTCGAATATTAGCTACCCTAGATCGATCAATGAATCGATCGATTGCTTAGCTTAGCGCCAATAAAGGTTCATACTCCAAATCCTTTGGACTGGAGTCTTTTTTGTACATTTTTTGCAATTTCGTCTTGGCCAACTTCGACTTGGTTTTGCTGGGTCGCAGTTTCTTAGCCTCCAAAGCCTTCTCACGATCGAGCAGCTCTAGTTGTTCGAAGATATTCTTCGGATGTGGATGATGCGGACTCGATTGTGTGCCATTCTTTGCAGCATAGACAACAACAAATTGCGAAAAGGCACCATCGCTGGGCGTATTAATATCGGCAAAGTCACGGAAATTGGCGAATTGCTCTTCCGGATAGGTATATTTTTTAATAAGACCCTCGCTTGAAGGTCGCCCATGTCCATTGTTGGCATCGCCGTAGTAGTCGCTAAAATCGCTATTATCTTCCGGATGATAGGGCATCTCTTCCTCCGGATAGAATGTACCACCACGTATGACACCAAAATCACCGGATCCCAATAAGGAGGCATCAAAATTGCGTTGCGGCCCAGCAATCGGTTCAACTTTTGGCAGTTGTGCTGCAAATTTCGGTATGGCTGGCCCATCCGGTGTCGGGAAGTAAGGGCGTGAGTGTCCTAGCGGTGGTGCTTCACGAAAATATGGTGGATAGTAGTTTTGTGCCGTATTGGAGTCATCAATGCGCGATGCAGCTAAGTGTGCATGTTGTGGAAAGTTATGATGGTGGAATGCGGCAGGTGGTAGTGGACGGAATGGTTGTTCGTGTGAACGTAGCACCGTGACCGGTGAAAAGTCGTTGGGCTCCATCAGCATATCGGTGTCTTCCTCGGGAAATTCAGCTGGAAAAGAAAACAAAATTGTTTTAATAAAATATTTTAAATTTGTAGGTACATTAAAAAAAATAAAAATAAACAAAACAGTTAAGAGGAAAAGTATCTTGTAAAAAGTTTGGTATATTCACGAATTTGAGCTTTTACCAAAATAATTTTGTGAATCTAGAGCAGTGGTGTTCACACGCATACTACCACAATTTTCAACTTTTGTGTTTGTGTTAGTAGCTCTCTCGTTCTCTGCACTGATAAAAATTGTTGTGCAGGTATTAAGCCAGAATTGTTTTATAATTATCAATGTCATCATCATTATCATTATCAGTATCATTATCATTATCACGATCATTATCATTCTCACTATCATTATTATTATTATTATTATTCTGAAAATAACGCATATTCATATGCCTCAAACATTTCGTGCAGTGCAAAACACACGACCAAAAAGCGCGAACCTTCTCGCCAGAGATAATGAGATAGTAAACGACGTTTCTATTGTGAATTCTGTTGATTTTGACAGTTAAAAATGCTTGTTCTTCAGTTTTTTATGCAATCACATATTGTGTATGTGAGCTATCTCATAGTTGTCAAAAATGGGCACTACACCCAAAAAAGTCTTGCATATTTAAAAGAAAATTGTTTTTAGCTAAGCATGAATATTGTTAATAAAAGTCGATAAAGAAATTTTATCAATACAGAAATGTGAGTATTGTCAATCTAATTTATGGAGATGTTTTTATGATAGAAAAAAATATTTTTGATGGAAAAAAATTGAATATAAAATAAAAATACTTGTTCTATTGACAAGTGCTGTCTTTAACATAAAAATATAATTCAGTTTCTGTCAACAACAACTATATTTTTGTTTTAAAAAATCTGTTTTGTTTTTTATATGCATGAAAATGTTTGAATTTTCACCAGCGCTCAATTTCCCTGGAGAGCGGTGAATATAGGGAGAGGGATGAGTTTGTCATGAAATTTTACTAACACATTTATTATATTTGCATTATTATTGACAGCATTTAAGCATACAGCTATCTCCTTTTTGCCGAAGTTTCAATCTCATTATCTCTGCTTCTCGCTTGAAGTTTCAGCGCCAACTGATTGAGAGAACTTCGTGCATTCGATCGTGTGCGTGTTTCGATTCTCGAATAAAGCTTTCGAGTCTCACCACGAGTGGTACTACGTGAACATCGCTGATCTAAAGCATAATAATGATAATGATAATGATAATAATAATGATAATGATAATGATAATGATAATGATAATGATAATGATAATGATAATGATAATGATAATGATAATGATTGTGATAATGATTGTGATAATGATAATGATAATGATAATGATAATGATAATGATAATGATAATGATAATGATAATGATAATGATAATGATAATGATAATAATAATGATAATGATAATGATAATGATAATGATAATGATAATGATAATGATAATGATAATGATAATGATAATGATAATGATAATGATAATGATAATGATAATGATAATGCTAATGCTAATGATAATGATTATGATAATGATAATGATAATGATAATGATAATGATAATGATAATGATAATGATAATGATAATGATAATGATTATGATAGTGATAATGATAATGATAGTGATAGTGATAATGATAATGATAATGATTATGATAATGATAATGGTAATGATAATGATAATGATAATGATAATGATAATGATAATGATAATGATAACGATAATGATAATGATAATGATAATGATAATGAGAATGATAATGATAATGATAATGATAATAATAATGATAATAATAATGATAATGATAATGATAATGATAATGATAATGATAATGATAATGATAATGATAATGATAATGATAATGATAATGATAATGATAATGATAATGATAATGATAATGATAATGATAATGATAATGATAATGATAATGATAATGATAATGATAATGATAATTATAATGATAATGATAATGATAATGATAATGATAATGATAATGATAATGATAATGATACTGATAAAAATAATGACGATGAAAATGATAATTATAAAACAATTAATAATTATAAACAATGATAATTACAAAACAAATGCTTAAAACCTGCACAAAAATTTTTGTCAGTGCAAAGAGTGAGAGAACTACTCACACAAGTACAAAAGTTTAAAGTTGAAGTCAGTGTTGCCAGATTGAGGTAAATTTCCCTAATTGAGGTAATTTTTGACTCATTTTTTGAGCAGAGGTAAAAAAGGTAATTTTTGACCAAAACTGGTAAATTTAGCGGAAATAATAATTTTTTAGACTTGTTAATTTTTCGAGTTATTGGCAGTACATTTACCTCACTGAACATACTCACAAGTAGTTAATATTCTTGTGAATCATTCTGTGTAACAAAAAAAATCTGAATTTTCCATCTTTAGTTGCTGAACAAGGAGCCCTTTTACATTGATCAATAATTGAAAGCAATTTTTCGAGTTTGTAGGTTAATTGCGGTGAATTGGCTGAGAAGAAAGCAGGAAAAAATTGACGGTACGCTTGTGTTGTATTGTCAACTTTTTGGGTTCAAAAGAGAACCAATGTAAAAGGGGTAAAAGGAACAAGTGAATTAAATTCAAAACTAGTAAGGAATGATCTTCGACTGGGCCGAAGTTAAAATACCCCCACGACCGAACCGAGGTATGTTCAAAGCCTTTAGCAATCAATAAAATGTTTATTTTTAAAAACATTTTCGTTAAAGTTTTAACAGAAAATATTCACTTTTGTTTTTTGATAAAGTCACTTTGTATGGGAAGTAGGCGTGGTTTTTACTCGATTTCGTTAAATCTCATACACAGAGTGTATATTGAACATTAAAACTCATATGCAAAATTTCAAGTCAATATATTAATTTTTGTGGTATTTATAGAGATTTTTACATTTTTCATAAAGTCACTTTGTATGGGAGGTAAGCGTGGTTGTTATCCGATTTTTTTGAATTTCATACTCAGAGTGTATATTAAACATCAAAACTCATATGAAAAATTTCAAGTCCATATATTTATTTTTGTGGAATCCGAAGAGATTTTACCGTTTTGATCAAGTCACTTTGCATGGGAGGTAAGCGTGGTTTTCATCCGATTTGGCTCATTTTCGAACTTGAACTTTATTTTTTAGATAAAAGCTTAAATATTGAATTTCGTGATGATAAACGCTTTAAAATTACGGCTGTAATCGTGATCACAGACAGATGGACAGACAGACGGACATGGCTAAATCGACTCGGGTGGTGATGCTGATCAAGAATATATATATTTTTCTATACCTACCACGCCTCCTTATGGACGTTACAAACGGAGTGACAAAATTAATATACCCCTTTTACGTTTTTTAAACGTGGGGGTATAAATATCGAAACAAATTAGCCGGTAAGTCCCGGTTTATACACATCAAGAGTTGAAGGTTAGCTTGTTGATGAGAGATAAATATATGTATACTAATAAAAAAATTATAACGGTTAATCATTTGAAATTTTTTTATTTAGTTTTTATTTCGGGAAAGGTAATTTTTCTCCGAAAGTGGTAAATTTTTTCCCAAATAGTGGTAAATTTCAGTTCGTCTCTCTGGCAACACTGGTTGAAGTAGTATGCGTGTGAACACCACTGCTATAAATCAGTGATATTCACGTTGTACCACGCATGGTGAGACTCGAAAGCTTTACTCGAGAATCGAAACACGTACACGATCGAATGCATGAAGTTCTCTCAATCAGTTGGCGCTGAAACTTCAAGTAAAAAAGTTCACGCCGCTGGGTCGTGTATTTTGCACTGCACGAAATGTTTGAGGCATATGAAAATGTGTTATTTTCAGAATTATAATAAGAATAATAATAATGATAGTGATACTGATAATGGTAATGTTGACGACAGTAATAATTATAACACAAGTCTTGCTTGATACCGGCACAAAAATTTTTGTCAGTGCAGAGAGCTACAAACACAACCACAATAGTCGATAATTGTAGTAGAATGTGTGTGAACACCACTGATCTAGAATCAAGCACAACTTCATAAAAAAAATGTTCTCCATTTTTCTGTTAATTTCTTAATATTTTCATCTGAGATCAATTCAGTTGTACTCAAAAGAAAAAAAACTTGACGCAATTTCAAGTTAAGTTGTGATGCCTGCGTCAAATTTAAAATAAAACATTTATAAAAGCAACATTATCTGCTGCCCCCAAATATTTCAAGCGATAAGTTCAAACATAAATTGTTCAGCGTAAAATTTAATTCTATGATTTTCCCCAATTAACTGCAAATATTGCTGCATATTTGTTTTTTCTTCTTTTTATTAAATGCAGGGCGTTGTTGATTAAATCACTTTATGTAACCGTTGAAAGATGGATAAATCGTTCGATGCATCGTTTTAACGATAGGCAAAAACAAAAATTCGTGATCGTGATCAAACGGTTTCAAGTTTTTCCATATTTTTGTGAAGTTAACTAAAAACCAAAAAACCACTACACTGCAGACGCTCGTTGAGAGATAGTTTTCCGGCAGTGAAACTGCGCGCATGCGTCTTTCACAAAAATTGACATTGTGCCCCGGAAAATATTTGTTTTTTAGTGCGCTGAGTAGGAAGCCTGTTAAGTGTCATTTTCAACAAGATGCCTACATAAATTATGTACATAACGTACTCGTACTCGCACTGATGGGGCAACCTACGTAAGTACATTCAATGTTGTTGTTGTTGTTGCTGTTAGCGTTTAAAGTAGTTAAGAGTATCGCTTTCTCCGAAATGTTGTTGATGAGCCTGTTTTTTTTAACAAACTTGCAACTCTGTGAACAACGTTGAACAAAACTGACTGTCATTCAGTTTTTTTTTGCACTTTGCAAAGCAATAAAAAAAAAAAATAAAAAAATAAAATAAATAAAATAAGCAAAAAATAGTCTCAAGACATCATCAAAGCATCTACTACAGCGATTACGTTGAGCTGTTACTTTAATGTTTTTAATTTTTTTTTTTATTTGACTTTACGTACTTAAATTTGGCATAAAATGTTTTAAACATACTACTTGCTTAAATTAGTCCAATGCTTGACAGACTTATGCCACCAAAGTTAGTCAGTTTGCTTATTTCTTGGAGAAAAGAAAGACCACCTCGGTTTTTTTAGACTAATCTGCTACAAGACACAAAAAAAAAGTAGCCAACCCCGAAGACATTCCTTTTATTTTTGTTGTCGTCGCTTGCTTATCTCTGAAATTAATGAATTTTGGATTTGGTGCCATGCCCGTTTTTAATTTTTACTAACAAACTAAGTCGATCACCTTTTTGAAAAAATTGTATTAAAGAAATGGGAAGTCCTCATATGGGAAGTCAAACTTCTATTTACATGGCATGATGGAATTCGAGCTGAGAAACAATTTTGACGTGACGAAGTTACGCTGTACTGCTCTAGTTTCCAAAAAAGTTGAAAAATGAATTTTTTAAAAATTCATCTGCGTTTCATTGAATTGTTACTCGCTGGGTATAAAAGCTATGATTAAAAAAATGGTATGACCATAAAGGTTAATTCTTTATATAACTATATTAAAAAAACAAAAAAAAAATTTTATACGACATAGGGACGTAGTGGGAGCTGCGTAAGCAACGCAACTGAAAATTTGTTACATGGAATTATTACTCGCTGAGTATTAGTGCTAGGATTATAAATACGATACGGCAATAAAGGCCTACTGGAAGCCCTCACAACAAATTAGACAAAAAATTCCTGACATCATGGGGACGCTGAGAGAGCCGCTCAAAGATCGATAACGCAACATTCATGCAGCGGCGTTGCATTGAATTTTTACTCAATGAGTATATAACCTACGATAAAAGTTTAAAAAGGAAAATGAAGTTTTTATACATGGCTTTACGACAAAAATAAAAAAAAATTCCGGCATCGTCAGGTCGTGAATATAGCAGCTTATGTAACAGAAATGTAATATCGTTATACCAACACCAACACCAACATCAACATCAAAATCAACATCAACATCAAAATCAACATCAACATCATCAACATCAACATCAACATCAACATCAACATCAACATCAACATCAACATCAACATCAACATCAACATCAACATCAACATCAACATCAACATCAACATCAACATCAACATCAACATCAACATCAACATCAACATCAACATCAACATCAACATCAACATCAACATCAACATCAACATCAACATCAACATCAACATCAACATCAACATCAACATCAACATCAACATCAACATCAACATCAACATCAACATCAACATCAACATCAACATCAACATCAACATCAACATCAACATCAACATCAACATCAACATCAACATCAACATCAACATCAACATCAACATCAACATCAACATCAACATCAACATCAACATCAACATCAACATCAACATCAACATCAACATCAACATCAACACCAACATCAACATCAACATCAACATCAACATCAACATCAACATCAACATCAACATCAACATAACCATTAACATCAACATAACCATTAACATCAACATCAACATCAACATCAACATCAACATCAACATCAACATCAACATCAACATCAACATCAACATCAACATCAACATCAACATCAACATCAACATCAACATCAACATCAACATCAACATCAACATCAACATCAACATCAACATCAACATCAACATCAACATCAACATCAACATCAACATCAACATCAACATCAACATCAACATCAACATCAACATCAACATCAACATCAACATCAACATCAACATCAACATCAACATCAACATCAACATCAACATCAACATCAACATCAACATCAACATCAACATCAACATCAACATCAACATCAACATCAACATCAACATCAACATCATCAACATCAACATCAACATCAACATCAACATCAACATCAACATTAACAACAACAGCAAGAAACTTCGTCACGTCAAAACTTACGGGTGTGTCCACGGCACAGCCAACTCTTTTTTTTTTTTCAATTGAAATTGATTTTTTTGATCTTCTCTCATCTCTCTGCAGACAATGATAAAATTCGGAGAGTAGAAATACTCCCGTATAAAGCTTCTTGAGGATATGCACTTAGCCGTTCAGAGTTGCAATCAAATTAGTAGGTACAGTTCTCAGACAATTTGATCATAAAAAGCTCAGTCAAAGTCATTTCAAGGGCTGAATGGCCAATTTTTATTTTTTGTTTTGATAGAACTCGAGGAACCCTTACGCCAAAATAATATAACCTGTGTGGAAAGTAGGGTTATTTCATGGTTACACTTAAACCTATTTTAAAATTGGAAAGTGTTCAGATATGAATATGAATATGGAGGGTAACTAAAACTAGTGTCAGTAAAATAATTAATTAATCAGTTAGTTATTAATCAGTAGAAATAATTTTTACAAATTCAAAGCATTATATCTCTTCTATTTTGAGAATTAGAAAGTTAATGGTGGTTATACGCCAAACATTTGTTTTCTCGCAAATGTCCAGCACCTACTTCTTGATACCCTTCACCAGTTTTTGTCCAAACCCTCTCTTGAAGGTTTTGATGACTTGCAGCCATTCTTTAGGACATGACTTGATTATAGCCTAATATCGTTTAATCGGCCGAAGCTCTGGACAATTTGGTGGATTAAGGTTTTTGGGCACAACATCAACATTATTTTTATAATACCATTCTGTCGTTGATTTCGTATTGTGGAATGATGCCAAGTCAAGCCAAAATGGTGGAGGAATCTCGTGCTGCTTATATAGGGTGTTTTTTTTAGGGGTTTGTTTTTCGAATAGAGATAAAACTGGCATTTTGTGGTCAAATCTGGCAACTCTAATGTCATTTATGTTCAGTTTGGTTTGACATTTCATCATGAACAGGTTGACAAAAGAACAACGCTTGCAAATGGGTCGAAAATGAGATTGATCTCGATGCTGATTTTCATCGCAAAATTTTGTTCAGTGATGAGGCTCATTTTTGGTTGAATGGCTACGTCAACAAGCAAAATTGCCGCATTTGGAGTGAAGAGAATCCACATGAGATCCTTGAGACGCCATTACATCCACAAAAACTGACTGTTTGGTGTGCTCTATGGGCTGGTGGAGTCATTGGGCCATACTTCTTCCGAAATAATGCTGGAGAGTCAGTTACCGTTAATGGAGACCGGTATAGAGCCATGATAACCGACTATTTTGTTCCCGAATTGGATGGCATGAATGTGGATGAGTTGTGGTTCCAACAAGACGGCGCTACATGCCACACAGCGCACGTCACAATCGATTTATTGAAGGAAACATTCGATGAGCGCATAATTTCGCGGAATGGACCTGTCAATTGGCCACCAAGATCGTGTAATTTGACATCATTGTATTATTTTCTTTGGGGATATGTGAAGTCGCTCGTCTACGCCAACAAACCAGAAACGTTAGGGGACTTGGAGGCAAACATTCGTGGCGTTATTGCCGACATACGGCCTCATATGCTCGAAAAAGTGGTTGAAAATTGGACCTGTAGAATTGGCTTTATTCGAGCCAGCCGCGGCGGCCACATGCCCGAAATCATATTTAAACATTAATGGCATAAAATTATCCTTCCAATAAAGTCAAATTGATGGACATTAAAACGATTTTCTTGTGTTTTATCTCTATTCGAAAAACAAACCCCTAAAAAAAACACCCAATACAAAGGTAAAAAAAGCTTGTTTAGGCAATTTTTTATGTGGATCTTAGCGTTTAGAGTCTCAGTTGACTTGTATACGGTTTACTTTTCAAGCCACAGGAACAGATTGCCTGCCAAAGCCTGTATTTGTTTTCCAAACTTGTCCATCATCCGATGCTTGGAAATTGTTTTTAACTCCTTTCGTACGTGCGACATAAAAAGTTTTCTTCAGAAGTTGCGAAAAGTCTGCTTTCACATATGTCTCATCATCTGAGGATGCATCTCTGACAGCCATTCAGAAGCTTGTCCTATAAATATCGAGCACGTGCTTTAGTAACTTGATTCTTCAAATAGCACCAGTTGGGAACTTTTTGTACTTTGAATGAGTGGATTTGTTGTTTTTCCTTGATGCACAGTAGACTTGGATATATTGAATTTTTGGGCCATATCTCGTTCTGAAAAATTTGGTGTGCGCTTTCAAAAGGCTTTAACCTTTCGAATGATTAGGATCATTAAATCCAACTCTACCACCGGTTTTTTGTTTCACTGTTCCTTCTTTTTGGAACAGCTTTATCTATTTGGAACAGCTAAAGCCTTATCAACCCGTATATAAATCCGCCGCTGTGCGCTGTGGTTACAACAAAATTTCTACTTTGAATAATGATTAATTTTCTATATCTGCATCGGAAGTCCGCGGGCAACTGGCTACTCAAATGATCAATACGGTCACCAACCGCTGTTGTGTTGTTGTAAGACAGGTACCTAAGAGATTTAAGCTTGCGGATATCACTTCCCTGTCCGATAATTCTGCAAAAGTGAAACGGGACGTAAGGATGTATTTTCTGCTCAAAACAACACAAAGGCCATCGAATAATTACTATTTGTGCCTTTTGCAAAAAAAACCGTTTAGCTTCGCCAATGATCGAAATAACTTCAAATTTCATCATAAGAAATTGAAAATTCAATGCATTGATCAAAAATGCAAACAAATTTATTTTTATTTCAAATAAATCAACTTTTACACAAAATTAAATATATCTTAGATTTTAACCGTTGACGACCATTGGGACATATAGGTCCCGTCAGATTTGGTGGTCGCGTGGATAGCCCGAGTGGACTATGTTTTTTTGCTATTTTTTGTTAAAAAGTGGAAGGTTGCCCCCAACTTCCCCAAACATTTTGACGTAGAATACGTCATTCTTGGAGGTAAGTAGGGTGGTTGATAGTGATCAGGTGTCGGTATTTATATAACTTCTTGAGCCTTTGGTGGGCCTAAAGTTCTGATCGTACAATGCTGATGTTAGCACTTGTTGGTCTGCTTGATCATCAATGCGACAAAAATTCATGTTAAAACTCTCTAACTTATATAAATTTTACACAATTACATGAAATATAAAGCCAACATTTGATGTTTTTGTTTGCTTAAACTTGCTACCTATTTATCGACAGTTTCCGGTTTTATCGACAAAACCATAAAATTTGTATGGGAGCCCCCCTAAGGAGTGGTCGGAGGAAATAGGTGTTTAAGGCAAAAATGTTCCTTTTGCAAAAGTAATGGGGGTCGGTGATACATATTAACCCTTTCCGGCACTCTTTTAAAGGTCATATGCTCAGGTGTATGGAATAAATAAACAAAAACCATAAAATTTGTATGGGAGCCCCCCTAAGGTGTGGTCGGAGGGAATAGATGTCAAACAAAAAAATGCTCCTTTTGCAAAAGTAATGGGGGTAAGTGATACATATTAACCCTTTCCGGCACAAAAACCATAAAATTTGTATGGGAGCCCCCCTAAGGAGTGGTCGGAGGGAAAAGGTGTCAAAGGCCAAAATGTTGCTTTTACGAAAGTAAAGCGGGTCGGTCATATATATTAACCCTCTCCGGCACTCTCTTGAAGGTCATATGCTCAGGTGTATGGAATAAATATACAAAAACCATAAAATTTGTATAGGAGCCCCCCTAAGGAGTGGTCGGAGAGATAAGGTGTCAAACGCAAAAATGTTCCTTTTGCGAAAGTAATGGGGGTCGGTGATACATATTAACCCTTTCCGGCACTCTTTTAAAGGTCATATGCTCAGGTGTATGGAATAAATAAACAAAAACCATAAAATTTGTATGGGAGCCCCCCTAAGGAGTGGTCGGAGGAAATAGGTGTTAAAGGCAAAAATGTTCCTTTTGCAAAAGTAATGGAGGTCGGTGATACACATTAACCCTCTCCGGCACTCTTTTAAAGTCATATGCTCAGGTGTATGGAATAAATATTTTGCTAAATAGTTTTTAAAAAAGATGTCATCAAAAGCGAATTGACTAATTCTACGTCTTGTGTTACGACATAGTCGAAACTACTGTATCTTTTTTTTTACCTATAGCTTCTCCTACCCCCAAAATATTGCAGCAAGAAGAAATGGGAGAAAAAGTAAAGATTTTTCGACTTTGGGGTGGTCTGGTAGGCAAAGGGATGAATGAAACCCTTGAAAATTAAGTACTTTCTGGAAGCCACGTTCATTCCCTGTTGAATGATACCTTGTTAAGTAAAATCGTTTGCATAATTTTTCCAGGAAATATTCGAAAGTAAAAGGGTCACCGGTGTACCAATGGTCGTCAAAGGGTTAAAACAGCATTTCTAGCTGTAGCTCTGGAACTATTGCTATTCTACCAAGCGCGGCATCAGAAATTAATTTATTAACAATTTTTTTAAATAATTTTTTTGCAAGACAATGCATCTCACAAGCAATTGCATAACATTGCCAATTGAATTGAGCAATAATGGCATAACATAACAAATTACACTTTGAATAGCTTCCCCATTTACCATATTCTCTAGATGTGGCCCTTAACGGCTATTATTTTTTACCCAATCGCAAAAAATTGCTCACGGGAAAGAGATATACATGAAATGAAAGATTTCGATTGGAAACCGAAGCGTATTTTGAAGACTTGAACAAACCTTACTATACAAAGGCTTTCAAAATGTTGAAAGATTGCTACACTAAGTGTATTGAGCTAAGAGGAGAGAATATTTAATTAAAAATTGAATTTGGCAAAACTTACGATCTTTTTATAAAGACCAAGGATTTATCGAACAGCCAGACACTCGAATATGAGCCAAATTGTATGAAAACTACGCCTACCTTCCATACATAGAAACAATATTAAAATTCAAACTAAATTAAAAAATCCACAAAAAATAACCTAAATACTTGAAATTTTGCATATAAGCTTTTTGTAAGCTTTGATCTTAAAAAAACTTTTAGTTTGAAATTTATCAAAATCGCATGAAACCCACGCCTATCCCCCATACAAACTGACATCATCAAAATAACAAAACATTCATAACTTCGGGTGTTACACGTAGGCTGCTACTTATATCTGGCAACGCTAATGTCATTCCAGTCAAACTGAAATTTCCCCTAGAAAAATTGACATTCTTTAGCTCATACGTACTCTGAAAGTTTTGGTCTACGTGTAGATCAAACACAATTATAATTTTATTTCATCAAAAAAAAATGAAATTAACACGTGAACATTTTCGTGTGATTATTATTTACAACTTTCGACGTAAATGAATTCAACAAGAGTGCAATGATGAACTGAATTCCACTTTCGACGATGAAGCACCATCAAAAACTTCTGTATATCGGTCGTACACAGAATTTAAGCGGGGCTGTACTCCGTTCACTGACGATTTGCGTAAAGGGCGTTAATAATATGTTATTGTGCCACAAAATATTGATATTGTGCGTAAACTGGTAATGCTTGATCGTCATGTGACATACCGTGAGATTGGGCATCCCTGAGCATTACTTCCACTAGCATACATACCATTTCATATGAAGACATAGTTGTGGAAAAGATTTTTTCACTTCAGATTCTACATAATTTGAAAATTGCTCAAAAAAAAAAAACAATTGAGAAAAAAATTTCATTCTTTATATATATTCCCGAAATATATGTAGCAACACGTATATTAAACACGTGTGCGGGGCTATTTTAACTTCAGCCAAGCCGAATATATTAAATTCCTTCATAGATTTATACAATTTTTATAACAAGGTTCTTCATATAGTGTAGAAATAACTTTCATTGAAATAGATATTTTATTTACTTTTCCATGACCAATTTTTTAATAGATAGATGTATATGTGAAGTATTATTACGTTCTCTTAGTATAGGTAGAGCCCTTCTTTTAGATGTTGAAGTTAAATTTTGTTCCATTTTCATAATTAACGCGACAGAGCCGTACGTTTCACTTAATTAATTGTTTTTATGTGAATGTTAATTTTTCATATAAATGTAGATGCGTTTATTTTCAACATACAATCATATAAGCCACAATAGATGCAAAACATTGATGAAAATGAAAAAAAAATTATTTAAAAAAACCCACGGGTGTCGATACATCAAAATCGAACGGTTAGTTTTAGGCCAAGACAAGACGTCAAAACTAAATACCCAAACAGACAGACAGACAGCAATTGCTACACTTTTTGAGCGCGCCTTCTAACGTGTTGCTAACACGCGCCAAAACCAAGCAGCAAGCAAGCAATTTTTGACCAACATAGGGCCCCGACGAGGCGTGCGAAAAAACTCCAACTATAAACAACAACAACCACATCAACAGCTTTATTGCATTCATTGCAAATACAGTTTCTATGCATTGGATATAAAAATAAGCAACATACTATATACAAAAAAAAAAAAAAAAAAAAAAGAAATGAAAACAATAAACGAACATTTTTAAGGCTACTAAAAGTTATACGATTTAATTTTTTTCGCTTATTGCAATCGGAACAAATTTCTGACACACTGTTTTGGCGCGCAACCACTACCGACACTTTGCAGCTGTAGTGCACAGTTGGTAACCCTGCCAGGCGCTTGATGACGGCGTTCGTGCTCCACTGCCCCAGTGCACCAGAGTCCGATTGCTTTGGTTACATTATTAGTCCGGCCAATGTCAGTAGTGCGCGTCTGTCTGGTTGCCAAGAAAAAACGGAGAAAAAACAAATTTAGATTTATTTTTGTTTTGCTGTTTTTTTTTTCTTTTTTAGCGCCTGATCTAGATTGGAAATTGTCCATGTTGGTCCACCTTAACTTTATTGCGGCGCTGTACCGGCTGTTTGTCTGCTAGCTATCTGTCTGTCTGTCTGTCTGTCTGTCTGTCTGTCTGTCTTTATGTCTGTCTGCCTTTCTGTCTGTGCTTGGTCTAGTTATCGTTCAAAAAAGAAACCGCTCAAAATGTGCCATGGTTTTGACGAATGTGCTGAAATTGATTTTCATTTGTTTGAAGTTGTTTTTAATTATTACAACAACGATTGTCGTTGCATTGTCGATAAACTAAATTTATGCAATACGATTTATTGCTTTTCTGATTCAGTTAATTTCCCGGTGTTTGCGCGAGAACATTACAAACTGCTTACTTAATATTAGATAGATTTCAATATTTATTGAAACTTTCATCATATCCTCGAAGTAGAAGTTTTTGTTTTCTAAGACAAAAATATACATCGAACAAATTTGAGCTTTAGGCCAAGTATGTTGACAACAAGACAACATGAAGACAAAGAAGGCAACAACCAACAACAACAACAACAACGGCTCTGTATAGAGCAAATCATACAGCTTGACTATACAGACTGTTTCGTTGGCCGCTACACCAACTCATCAGTAGTCAAGTTGTATGACTTTTCACTGTGATCCACTCAAGCTACTTAGGTTCTACTTATCTGCCAATTATGAAGAGAAAGTTACCCGGAATTCAAAATATTAAGATTAATTCTGGGAGAGCACGCCCATAGAAATGTTAAGAAAATTATTAGTTGTGTGTTTTCTCACATAAAAGCAACTAAAGCACAAATTTGTTGTGAAAAATATTGTATGTGGCGGCCGTGGCGCAGTGGGTAATAACACGCAAAACACAATTTGGTCATAAGAAGTTCGGTCAAAGTCCTTTCAAGGGCTGAAATGGCCAGTTTATGTTATATATGAAAATTTGTAGCTTAAAAAAACCACCGAAAAATAGAGCTAGACTGGTGAGTTTGTTTTTATTTTCAAACTAAATAAATTCCAACAAAATTTTTTCCATGAAGCCATACAAATATACTTAGAAAAAAGGAGTTGGTTGTATTGTGTACATACTCGTAGTTTTGACATCACAACTTATCTTTATCCATGTACATACTTATTCTTGTCCCTATTCTTTTCTTTGTTTCTAAACTTGTACGCATCTTTACCATTATTCTTTTATTTGTCCTTCTTCTTGTGAAAACTCGTATTTTAACCCATGTTTTGGTATCTGAGTTCCTTTTCAAATCTTTCCCTTTCCCTTTCCCTTTCTCTTACCCTTTTCTTTTCGCTTTCCCTTTCTTTTCCCAATATTTGTTCTAAATCTTGTTCTTAGTGTGGGCAAATCCCCGATCTATTCCTTGTCCTTTTCTTATTCCTTTCTTTTCTCAATCTTGTCCTAAATAATGTTTGAGGTGTGTCTAAATATTTATTCTTATCCTTGTCGCAATCCCTGTCTAGTCTTTCCTCAATTTATGTCTGAATTCTTTCCCTAATCCTTTTCCAATTCTATGCTCCAACCTTTGCCATAATTTTTATATCATTCTTGGTCCTATCTCGTAAAATTTTTAATCCTTGTCCTAGTACTTATCTAAATCCTACTACTTCTAATACTCCTAATGCTTGTCATTATTATAATTTTTATTTATTTTTATTTTAATTTTTATTTTTATTTTTATTCTTATATTTATTTTTATTCTCATTTGTATTTGTATTTTTGTTTTTATTTTTATTTTTATTTTTATTTTTATTTTTATTTTTATTTTTATTTTTATTTTTATTTCTATTTTTATTTTTATTTTTATTTTTATTTTTATTTTTATTTTTATTTTTATTTTTATTTTTATTTTTATTTTTATTTTTATTTTTATTTTTATTTTTATTTTTATTTTTATTTTTATTTTTATTTTTATTTTGATTTTGATTTTGATTTTGATTTTGATTTTGATTTTGATTTTGATTTTGATTTTGATTTTGATTTTGATTTTGATTTTGATTTTGATTTTGATTTGGATTTTGATTTTGATTTTGATTTTGATTTTGATTTTGATTTTGATTTTGATTTTGATTTTGATTTTGATTTTGATTTTGATTTTGATTTTGATTTTGATTTTGATTTTGATTTTGATTTTGATTTTGATTTTGATTTTGATTTTGATTTTTATTTTTATTATTATTTTCATTTCTATTCTTATATATATTTTTATTCTCATTTGTATTTGTATTTGTATTTTTGTTTTTATTTTTATTTTGATTTTGATTTTGATTTTGATTTTGATTTTGATTTTGAATTTAATTTTGATTTTGATTTTGATTTTGATTTTGATTTTGATTTTGCTTTTGATTTTGATTTTGATTTTGATTTTGATTTTGATTTTGATTTTGATTTTGATTTTGATTTTGATTTTGATTTTGATTTTGATTTTGATTTTGATTTTGATTTTGATTTTGATTTTGATTTTGATTTTGATTTTGATTTTGATTTTGATTTTGATTTTGATTTTGATTTTGATTTTGATTTTTATTTTGATTTTGATTTTGATTTTGATTTTGATTTTGATTTTTATTTTGATTTTGATTTTGATTTTGATTTTGATTTTGATTTTGATTTTGATTTTGATTTTGATTTTTATTTTGATTTTGATTTTTATTTTGATTTTGATTTTGATTTTGATTTTGATTTTGATTTTGATTTTGATTTTGATTTTGATTTTGATTTTGATTTTGATTTTGATTTTGATTTTGATTTTGATTTTGATTTTGATTTTGATTTTGATTTTGATTTTGATTTTGATTTTGATTTTGATTTTGATTTTGATTTTGATTTTGATTTTGATTTTGATTTTGATTTTGATTTTGATTTTGATTTTAATTTTTTTTTTTATTTAATTTTATTTATATTTTTATTTTAATTTTTGCTATTACATTTGGTGCATTTAGATTACTTTAAGTGGTTCCCTGAGAGGCCTCATCACGCCATGATTTGTTATTTTTTTATTTTTATCATGTGATCCAACAGTTTAGCTTTACCATCGTTCCATTTAATTTACCGTTGCGCCAATAGTCACGGAATTATAATTCCATGCAACGTTTTTTCATTGTTCTTGCTTTTTTAGTGCTTTAAGCGGTTGGCTTCGTGGTTTCGTGGCCCAAAAAACTATTTTTTATTTTCGTTACGAAGTAAAAAATGGTTATATTCTGCTATCGTAAAATTACATTTAGAAGTGCTATCTACTCAGCGAGAAATATTTCAGTGCAACAATATTACATTTTTGTTGCATAAGCTGCAACCTCCATGACCTGACGACGGTATAATTAATTTTTTTATTTTGTCCTAAGGGCAGGCATAAATAATCATTTTGGTTTTGTACCGACAAAATTCAGTTCATCCTAAGGACCTCTATCAAGGGCGTTCACAGGGGAGAAGAGAGAGCTTCTTGCCCCCCCTCCCCCCTGGAATGGAAGCATTTTATATATTTTTATTTTCTATGTGTATATGATACATTTTCATGCACCAATGCATACCTTTGCTTCCCCTCCTTGAAGAATACTTGCGGACGCCTATGACCTTTATTACTGCAATCTAAAAAAAAAGGATGGGCAACCTTCAAGAATAATATTGAAAGTAATTTTGAGTAAAACAATTTTTAATTCCTTAAATAACTTATCATAATCGTATTGGTACCTAATATTTTTATAATTGTTTTTGTTTTAAACAAAAAAAAAAATTGTAATATTACTTTTTATGTCAAAAAAACAATACTTTTTCTGATGCTCCTATTTTCGTGAACTTTTTTAACAGCTCGTTCGTTAATCTTTTTAAATTGACTAAAGTTGATGTAATCTTTGTTGTATTGTTGCTTGCAACCATTTGTCAAACTTTTATTGAACTTTATTTGTGGCCTAATACAGAGGCTTACATGCAAGATAAAAAAAAGCTAAGCTGAATAAAACATGCTCCAAACGTGTAACATCAAATGTCATACCAGCAGATGCATAAAATTGGACACACCTCAAAAGTAGTGAATGATTTAAAAAAAAAATCGCTAGAATTAGCTTGGATCAAAGAAGACAAACGAAAAAACGCAAATGTTCAAAACATTTGGCTCAAAGTTTTGTTGAAAAATTGCTCAAAGAACAATCTTACTGCAGAAACCTTCAAAGTAGTCTTTTGAGACAAAGCAAAAAAAAAAAAAGACATTAAAGTTCATGCTTAGTGGTAAATATCTATAAAATGCTACAATCTTGGCTTTACCAAAAGCATTATATACCCATAAGATGACGAAGTCATGGTAACTCAGAACAATATGATTGCATTCTTGACTTTTGCATAAGCATTCACGCCGAAAAGGATGGTGCACGGCAGCTGAAAGACTCGCACAAAATAATACTTAGAATATATAGACTTGCATCCATGGAGTATCAATAGAGTTTCTTATGGGCAAAAAAAAAAAAACAAAAAAAAATAAAATTAAATTCTAAAGAATAGAATGCTGCATCTATGCAAAAAGATGTTTAAGATACAAAATGTCACGTGACTGGCGGCAAGAAATAATTTTTAAATTTAGAATCGTGAGTTAAGATTCTCATAAAGAGATTCGGTGCAACAACAATGTGGGTAACGGATATGTTTAATAAATGTTCTCTAGCTTAGGAATTATTGTTTATTTCACCTGAACTTTGTGATGATAAATTCTAGTGACATTAAATGTGCATGCTTCTCGAGTGTGGCATTTCGCAATATATCTGATTAAAATTAATTATATCTATCAGATGTGAGCTAAAAATTTTGAATGCCTATGTTGAGCTAAAATCAATTGTAATAAATCAATTAATTATGATGTGTGGAATGTTTTTTTGTTTTAGTATTAAAACAATGAGAGTGTGGCAAGTGTTACTTAACCAACAATGTTTTTTTGTTGGTTCAGTTAGGCTCAATTAGTGCCCACAGGTGGACTGTCCTTGACCAATTTTAAAAGATTAAAAAAAAAAACAAAATTATTCAGTAGCCTTTAAAGCTTCCAATTTTCTGTTAAATAAAAATGAAAAAAAAAAAACACCTAATTTAATAAAGACCATCTAATAGTGTGCGGCATAGCTTCTGAGGCAGCTTGTTACTCTGTTTACAAGCACATTAATGGGAACATAGACACCTAAAGGTGTTTAATTGACTTAATAGATTTTTTGTTACTAATTCGTGATTTTCTTTTATGTACTTGGTTGGGATTTTTTTCAAGTCATTCAGTTTAGTTAAGTTGCTTTGAGTGCAGTCTTAATACTTAAAGCGAAAGATTGATCCATTTGAAATGGCGTTTAACTTTATGACCCCAATGTATTTTCCTCATATAATTTGTAGTGAACGGACGTAACTATTTTGTGTGCATTAGTGCATTGAACAAATCTACTTAATTCTATGCAAACAAATCAAATGAGCCAATGTAATGAGAAAAATGAAGAATGATCCTGTACACTGGATTGATGACACCTATTGATGACAAATGATCGGTTCAGATTAAATGATCCTAGATTGTGCGAAAAAATCCATGGAAATTACTGTTGATGAAGTTGATTTGGTTTTTAGAGGTATAAATCTTTATATATTTTTTTTCAATTTTTTTTATCGAATCTTAAAGTGCTAATTTGTGGATCTGAAAAGAAATCGATCGAAAATTATCCTAGTTCAGGCGATAGCCACTTAAACAAGGATTAATATAGTTTTTTTTTCCTCAGATGTTCCAGACTGGTTATATCCTACACACCTTCAATTTTTTGGAATTTAAAAAAAAAAATCAAATGACGTCAAAAACCGCTCAACCATTGTGAAAACAAAATACAAAATTTTTTTTTGTATTATTTTGTAAATGTTAATAAATGGTTCAATTGCATACAAAATGGTCTTTTTTTGTCCCCGCTCTTTTAACTCTGATTTTAGGTAAAAACAAAAAGAAAAAACAAATAAAATATGAGAAAGTGATCACTGAAGAATATTTATTGACAAAATGTATTTTTCAGAATCCTAGAATTGTTTGCATATTTGTTTTGAAGAATATTATATTGCTCTCTCGTACTCGTTACACTTTTTGATGAGAAACGTGAAAAAAAAGTTGAACACAATGCAAAAATTTATCAAATAATAACTGTTTTGTAATGATAGCATTTATTTTTTATGTTTTATTTTGTTGTTATTCTCAAAAAATTGTCATCGCGAATTTGGCTTTCGATTTACATTAAGTCCCCGCGCATTGTATTGAACATCACTTTTTTTTACGCTTCGTTAGTTTTAAGTAAGGTGTGGTATAAATGACAAGAAAGTTATATTAAGAAAGTGCAGAGATTAGTTCTCACGATATTCTAAAAATGAAGACGATTAAATAATATTAAAGCACATTTTTTTGTGTTTTCTCAGTTCATCATGATAAGTGCGTGTTAAAATGTATTGAACGTCACGCGGAGTTTTATTGAAGCAAAACTAGTAAATCAAAAAAATCCATGTTTAAAATCATTGTTCCATAAATTTTGACTAATTTCTTTGTATTCGTATATTTGCAAAATAAAATTCCTAAGAAAAAAAAAAACTAAATAGTGGCAAATGTATTGAACGTCACTTTTAAGATATGTCACACCACCTGCTGAAGTATTCATTTTGTATATCGTTTTTGTATATTTAAGAGTAAAATAGCAGAGTTAACGCTTGCTGAAAGAGCAAGAAGATATCGGAAGGATATAAGGAACAAAATGAAGAATATAAACGGAAGCAAAAATAATGGTACTTATGTATGAATTTGACCTGATTTTTGCTTTTTGTTTTTACTAGCTAATATCGCCCATTTCATATTGAAGTGATCAGTTGCACTGACCATCTCCGATTTCTCTCAAATATTTTTCTTGCATTGGTTTTTTGATTTGAAAACCAAATTCGAAGCTATACATTTTTAGAATAATTTTTAGCGGCCAAAATAGAGTCTATTTGGAGACAACGTAGCTCAATTAACTTAAGACCGATTACCGGTAATAAAGTATTATTGGAAAAGTTATTTCATCTATTTTGAGGAAAAGTACAAAATTTTTGAAAATATTGCAATAAGTTGACTCAGTCTTAATTTGTTTAAGTTCAATACCATGCCAGCAACACGTGCTATAATTTTTTTCTTTTTTATAATTTTCATTTTTTTAACGTTTTTACATTAGGTTATACCTTTCCAATGATATAAAATGAAGATGTGGTTTTAAAAGGTTCAGAAGTTATATTGTAAAACGTGAAGTCTTAAAAAATTTTCAATATAAATTCAACTAGCTATTGACTTTTTTAATTTATTGTTAAAAAAAAAAAATAAAAAAAAAATTGAAAATAAAGAAAAATAAAGAAAAAATACTTTATATATACTTTTTTTTTTTTTTTTGTAAAAGAATAAACATGTTTTTTGTTAAACTTCAAATTTGATTAAAATTATTTGGTTAAGCGCAACAAAATTTATTGAACGTCACAAAATGTATTGAACGTCACTCTGTTGTTTTTTTCGGAAATTGCTTATTATTTAACAGTTTTTTAATATTGATTGCTGCAAGTCTACTACTTTGAGAATAACCTCTATGTTGATGTCTTCTTGGAGAGCAATTTTAATTTTTTCCCGTTAAAATTGTAAAATATGTAGGTATATTGGTAAAATATTATTATTTCTGTAACTGAAATGGCGATTTCTGCAAAAGCTGATTCAACTTATTAAATAACTTAACAAGCATCACAGAAAGCTTTAATTTACAACATTTTTCATATTTTTAGTGATTTTTCCCGTATATCGGCTGTGTGACGTTCAATACAAATATCGTATAAAAACTATAGAAAAAATTATTTTTTGCAGGGCCTAAAAACAACTTCGAATTCTCCATTAATTTTCACTTAATTTGACTATTCTAACGAGAAAATTTAAAAAACTTTAAAAACAAAACATGAAAACCTCTTTGTGTACGTTTTTTTTGCAATTGACCGAAATATATGTACAAAATTTGAAAAAGATATCTTTTTCCCTTCTATGAAAAAAAATCCCGAAAAGAAGTTTTTTTTTTAAATTTGTAACCTTTATGCCCCCTTAAACAATTTATCGTGAGATATTTCTTCAATATATTGCGAGTTATTGGTTAGATATTAATTTTGATGGTGAACGGTACTTCGGCCCAGCGTTTTTGTTACCAAAGACATTGTTGAAAAGTTTATGACATAATTCTCGCTGATCTTAAGTAACAAAGGTAACAGATGCTATAGTCGTGTCAAGCAGAGAGAATATCAACCTAGCTTCTTATGATCAATTGTGTTGTGCGTGTTATTAAGTTCGTACACAGTTGACCGAGAACCGGACCTACAGGTTTAACGCCGACTCCGAACGGCGATGAACGGAATGGTCTTGTTCTCAAGAAGCATTACATGGCATTTTGATTACTCCCTGAGGTTTGCCATTGTCTGCAGAGAGGTGGCGGCCGTACAGAAAAATTATTTTAATTCAAATAATCTTCTGTCGCTGCTGGGATTCGAACCCGGGTCTCCAGGTTTGTTGACATAGAGGCCACGCACTTCAACCAACTACGCCACGGACGCCACGGACGCCACGATATCAGAACATACCTGATTAATAATTACATGCACCGCCATTGCATGATTGATGCATTTTCGATCTTGTAGCGACTCTCTTCGCGGCCTCATGTATACCCGTTATCAATTTTTTGCATATTTTTTTATGAGGGTTAAGACCTTAACTAGTGTGTAATATTTTTTAGTGTAGCACATATACATAGTGCATTATAATTCCATGTATATATTTGAAGTTTCATTCCTTAGATTGCTCTCCGGCATTCCGATCTATATTGCCAGAAAAGCACGATAAATAGCACTTATGGTATTTTTCAACGATTGTAGGATGTGGGAATTCCCATGGTATTTTGTGGTAAAAATTTCTCGCGTGGGAAAAAAGATATCACATGTGAGATACTTACCACGCGTGGGAAAACAAATACCTCAAATTACCACAAAATACCTCAAAATACCATAGAATATCTGAAATTACCACAAAATACCAAAATACCTCAAAATACCTTTAAAAGAAAATTTGAGGGATTTTGTGGTATTTTGTGGTAATTTGAGGTATTGTGGTATTTTATGGTAATTTGAGGTATTTTATGGTATTTTGAGGTATTCTGAGGTATAAATTTCATCTGGCGACACTGATTCCGATGACGTATTTAATTTTCTATTTAATTTGATTTTTGCCATAAAGTCAGAGACTTAACCTCTAATTTTGTGCCATAACTTTTATCAGAGCATATACATTCAGAGAGAAAAATGTCTATACAACGCCGATGCATTTTGTAAAAACGCCTTCTTTGTAAACCTGCGTGGTAAAACGTAATGTTGTCACGTTAAAATGGCGTTACTTCAGAAGACATCGAATTGATAGGTCATCTACCGTTGATTTGTCACCGGATAACTGCTTCATATTCTTAAATATCAAAATTAGTAGGGAAATCAACGTATAGAATACATACAAAGGTTTAGCTGTATTTTGAAATAATTTGTTTTGTTGTAAATGTTACTGTTTAAAACTGCTTTCTATTGCCTGACCCATAGACACTCAACAAAATTGTCGAATAAAATCCCCAACAATGTAACTGTGCAACATGAAACTGATTTTGTTTCTTTGTAAACATTGCATGTCAATAATAATCGCAATTCATTTGCATCGAGTGGTTTATCTTGATTTAATTTCAAGAACAAAAAAAACTTAAATTAAAATAATTGACATTGATTTGCTGTCAGATGCTCTACTAGGAGACAACTACATAGTCAATAACAAAAGCAAAGTGAACTACAACATATTTCAAATTAAATGCATTTTAAAGTCTCATTGGTTATTCAATTGTCATTAATTATAAAGAAAAAAATAAAATAAAATAAATAAAATAGCAACAAATGAGCGGCTAAAGATTGCATTGATCTTGGCAGAATAAAGTTGTTGATCAGACATGAGCAATATATTAGTTCAAACTGGCCAGGCCATCTTGCAACGTAGACCAAATCGACTGACTGTATATGACTCATTGAATTGATACAAATGGGCGGTTGAGCACACATTCTTACACATAGCTATATTGTAGAGCGATCAAGCGGATTCGAATCAAGTTGATCGTTTTTTCTCTATGAACTGTGATTTGAGCTCTGTGCTCTGTGTTGTTGATAATGATGTTTCGAGTACAATAAAAAAAAAAGTAAAACCGTTTTAATTTTGACACGATCTCCACCAGCGCATATATCTCCATTTGTATCTGGTTCTTCATCATGCGATCGTTTGCGATCAGGCAGCAGCGTTTATATGCGTCGTGATATTGCAGTTTCATACTTCAATATATGCAGCTATTGTTGTCATTGTTACAACTAAATCGCTTCAATTATTAAGTTTTCCATATCTTTGTCGAAGCGTGTATTTATTAGATTCAGCCCACCCGCTCGTGGGCCCCGCAGCTGATCACATTGCACGCATTTGATCGTGCTGCTTTCACAGTGGAATTGTACAAGTTTTTTTGTTCCTTTTGTTTTTGTGATTTGTGAGTTACAACTTAAGATCTTTATCGTTTAATGCCGCTAATTTATTGGATTTATGTCGCTAAAAGTCGCTATAGAATAACATTCTTAACAATAGTGCTAACGATGGCTGTTAAATAATGCATTGAATTGGAAAGAAAGAAAAACAAACTACCAACAAAAAATAAAGAACTTCAGCTAATGGCATGAAAATCACAGCTAAAGCTACTCGGGTATGGAGCTATATAACGATAGACATTGACTGCAAGCGGCAAAAAATGTTTTCCGCATTGTTGTCAAGAACAATAAAATAAAATGGTTAAAAAAAGCTACAAATGAACAGAAGAATTTATGGCTCCATTATGAGCAAACATTTAAAACGTTTTAGGCATCATGTAAAAAAAGCTCGCAGGAAAAGCACAATTATTGCTTCAATGACAAATAAACTGACTACTGCTGTTCTGATGGATTTAATTATGGGTTAACAACTATGGTTACTTTTTTTTCACCAGCGTTTTTGTTTTTCGTTGCTTAAGCATGCTGCGCTTAATATTAATATGGGTAAATAGCTCAAATTATGTTTCATTAACCTTGGAAAGTCGTGTCTTAGAAATTCCCTAATATATAAAAAATTTATATAAAATTATACACTGCGAGAACGTCACTAAGTACACGTCCGTTGATATTTTAGAATGCGATAAAACATTGAGCTGCAAATGGGAAAAATATTTAATAATGTTTGTATAGCCTTCAGCTAAATACTTGAGCAAATATTTTGCTTGATCTAAAAAAATTTTAAATTAAGCCTCATTTGTTCAAATCAAGCATAAAAAACTGAATTTTAGAAACATAATTTTACAATGAACATTTCTTTCTAAAATTGAGTAAAAAAATTATTGCTTAAAACAAGAATAAAATACTTGATTTTAAAACCTGGAGCAAGACTTGAATCAAAAATATTTTTTCTTAATTTAAGCAATTGCAGAGAATTCAAGCAAATTTTTCTCACTTCAACTTTTATAGGCATGCTTATAATTCACAACATGTTTACATGAAAACATGTTTAAAATGGTGCGGACTGACAAACTGTGACATGGTTCGAGGGCGCAGTCTCTTATCTGTTACTTTACTTGGAAATATGTAAGCGTATTTAGTATATTCGAGTAGTTTTTTTATGATTGCTTATCCTACATCCGACATCTTTGCTGAAGGATTTTCATTATAATAAGAAAATTATGTTTCTAATATCAAGCAAAATATTTTTATATTATCAAGCATTAAAAAATTATTTACGTGAATCAAGCAAATAATTCTAGTTATCAGTGAATTCTTTACTTGAATCAAGCAAATTGTTCTCAATTTAAGGAAAATCAATTTCTCAAATCAAGCAAAACTATTCTAGTTTTCAAGAAATTGTTACTTGAATTAAGCAAATTTTTCTCACTTCAACTTGTATTGGCTTGCTCACAACTCATACCATGTTTACATGAAAACATGTTTAAAATGGTGTGGATTGATAAACTATGACATGAATAAAATAATGCCATAATATAAAAATTCAGTAAAGAATGCATCGATCAACCTTCAGGGCACCCTAAATAAGTGCGTGTGTGTGGATTAACTGTCAAAATCGGCACATTCACATACATTTTGTATGAAGCCTGACGAAACACACACACTGGACTACCTCAACATGATTGCCTCTTGAGAACGCACCACAACGCGCACTTGTTTAGGGTGCACTGTAAGTTCGTTTTTCGTTTTTTGGTAATGAAGCATCCATGTAACACCCAGCGACTATAAAAAGCTGGTCGTCATTCTCTCCAAGTCAAATTTCATGAAAATCGTCAAAAAATGGCTGTTGTGGCAGAAAACTTCGATGCTGTGCGTGAACTGTTCGAGGCAGACCGGCATGATAAAAACCATTAGATGAAGTCATTCTTGAGTATTAGTCTTAATAGCATACAGATTTGTTCCCTTTGAATACCCCATAATTTGACAATTTCACAAAAAGTCTCGTGTCGATTGGTGCAACAAAAAGCTAAAAAAAATACAGTGGGGGTTGTTCGAGACGTCTACAACATCACTACAGGTGATGAATAATGGATCTACGCTTATGAGCTGTAAACAGAGCAGCAATCTATTGTTTAGGTCTTTAGAATTGAACAAAAATCGACAAAAGTTGTCCGCGAATAGAGCACATTAAAGCAAATGGTTGCCAGTTTTTTTTGAGAAAAGATGATAACTGTTAATGATGAATCGTAAAACCATTTGTTTGCCAGAAGTTTTTGGAGAATTGCGGAAAACTAACCACCGAAAGAAGATTTTCCGTCATCACGATAATACGAGTAGCCACACACCATCTCAAACAAAAGAGTTTTCGAGCACTCAAAACAAGGAATTTATAGATCATCCACACCTCACTCCTGACCTGGCACCCAATTCTTCTTGTTTCTTCAAAAAAAAAAAAAAAAAAAAAAATGCGTGGCGAGTGTTTTTCTACGTCCGAACAGACCGTAGAGGCCTTCAAAAACCTGTTTTCTGAGGTACCAACTTAAAGTGGCAATGTTATGAAAATTGACTTCAACAAATGCAAAAGCGTATTGATCATCTTGGAGAATACGTTGAAAAACAATAAAAGCATTTTAACTTATTAAGTACCGCTTTTTCATTGTTAGGCGCAAGATTTAAAAGGCAACTCTCTTTAGATATATTAAATCATATTGAAGTGTAATATCAGTTGCACTGACCACCTACGATTTGGCTCAAATTGTTTTCTTGGATTGGTTAATTGATTCCAATCCAAATCCAAGCCAAATCCGAAGTTATGAATTTTTAGAATCATTTTTCGCGGCCAAAATGTGGTCTATTTGAGACAACATAGCTCAGTCAATTTAAATCCGATTTTCATAAATAGGATATCACTGAAAAGGTAATTATGCTTGTTTGAGGGAAAAAAACTATTGAAAAAAATTGCAGTAAGTTAACCCATTCTTAGTATCAATGCTTAATACCGTGCCAGCGACAGGTGCCTTTTCAGGGGTATTGAAAATTCATTAACACTTCACTTTTTACAGCATAACTTATGAACCCTTCAAGAATATATCTTCTATAAGAATTTATGACTCCAGATTTGGTTTTCTAAACAATAAAACAATTCAAGAAAAATATTTGAGCCAAATCGAATATTTCACTGATATATCATTTCAATGTGAAATGGGCGAAATAATAAACTTATTTAAGAAAAAAAAAGAGTTGGCTGTGTCGTGGACACACCCGTAGGTTTTGACGTGACGAAGTTTCTTGTTGTTGTTGTTGTTGATGTTGATTTTGATGTTGATGTTGATGTTGATGTTGATGTTGAAGTTTATGTTGATGTTGATGTTGATGTGGATGTTGATGTTGGTGTTGATGTTGATGTTGATGTTGATGTTGATGTTGATGTTGATGTTGATGTTGATGTTGATGTTGATGTTGATGTTGATGTTGATGTTGATGTTGATGTTGATGTTGATGTTGATGTTGATGTTGATGTTGATGTTGATGTTGATGTTGATGTTGATGTTTATGTTGATTGATGTTGATGTTGATGTTGATGTTGATGTTGATGTTGATGTTGATGTTGATGTTGATTTTGATGTTGATGTTGATGTTGATGTTGATGTTGATGTTGATGTTGATGTTGATGTTGATGTTGATGTTGATGTTGATGTTGATGTTGATTTTGATGTTGATGTTGATGTTGATGTTGATGTTGATGTTGATGTTGATGTTGATGTTGATGTTGATGTTGATGTTGATGTTGATGTTGATGTTGATGTTGATGTTGATGTTGATGTTGATGTTGATGTTGATGTTGATGTTGATGTTGATGTTGATGTTGATGTTGATGTTGATGTTGATGTTGATGTTGATGTTGATGTTGATGTTGATGTTAATGTTAATGTTGTTGTTGTTGGTGTTGATGTTGGTGTTGTTGTAGGTGTTGATTGTGATGTTGGTGTTGGTGTTGGTGTTGGTGTTGGTGTCGGTGTTGGTGTTGGTGTTGGCGTTGTTGCTTTTGTTTTTTTTTTTATTTGCTACTTCATTGGTTGTGCTTTTCCTTGTAATTTTCCTGCATGCAATTAATCCAGAAAAAGTTATGCATATGCGTCACATCAGGTGGTTCCCTGAGGGGTATCACGACGTCGTCAATTTTTTCTGTTATTTTATCATGTGCCCGAAGTTCTCACCTTCATTTTCGTTCCTTCAAATTTACCGTTAGTCTAATAGTTACAGAGTTAAAAATCTATGCAACGTTTTTTCATGGTTGTAGCATTTTTACTGCATTGTGTGGTTGCCAACCTGAAATCATGAAGACAAGATTTTTTTTTGTAATTAAGTTGTGAGGCGTAATAACACATCTATGTAGTCGTAAAACAAAATTTACCGCAGCACGTCTCCCGAGTGAGTAAAAATTCCATGCAACGATTTTACATTTGTGTTACTTAAGCTGCTATATTCACGACCTGGTGACGTCAGATTATTTATTTTTATTTTTGTCGTAAGCCCAAGTATAAATTCCTCAAGTTCCTTTCCAAACATTTATCGTAGCTTTTATACTCACCGAGTAAAAATTCAATGCAACGCTGCTACATGAATGTTGCATTGTCAATCTTTGAGCGGCTCTTTCTGTGTCCCCATGACATCAGCAATTTTTTTGTCTAATATTTTTGTGAGGGCTTATATCAGGGCTTTATTGCTGTGTCATATTTTTAATCATAGCTCTTATACTCAGCGAGTAACAATTCAATGCAACCCCGGTAAATTTTGAAAAAATACATTTTTTTAACTTTTTTGGAAACCTGCGCGGTAAAATGTGACTTCGTCACGTCAAAATTTCAAAAACAAAAAAAAAAAAGAAGTAATGATAGAATTTATTACTTTATTTATTACTCTACTAGAATAAGTATTGCGAAAACACATCAAGAACCGGAATAGTTTAAAAAACCAACATCAAGTCTCGACTCAACCATTATTTAATTTTTGAAACATAACTAGTCATTTTATTTAAAACGGCTCTCATTCGTCCGTTTTAAATTTTGGATAGATGCTTCGAGTAGACTCCACCAACAAGAGATATATGACTCTATCACCAATATCCACTGATATAAAACAATTGACAGTAAAATGGTTTCCTTTTTTACTTTTTTTGTAAGTTGTTTATTTAGTTGAAACAATTACATAGAAAAAGGTAAAGGTAAAAGAAGAGCTTTTACTAATTCTTCATTTCCAAGGTTTAAGTAACTTCATTGACACAAAGCTAAAATAAAACAAAAACAATGCGTTCAAAGCCTTTTAAGGACTAGTGAACTTCGCTTTCAACGATGTTGGGTGCCTTCGGATTAAGAAGCAGCAATATTTATGACTATCTGATTTATTACTCAAAACTTTTAAATCTTTTTCTTAACTTCGCTACTTTCAACCATACATTTTTATGTTCCCTTCAATTTAATGATTAAGAATATAAAAATTTTTTTGTTTTTTTTTTTTTAACAATACTAATATTACAACTATAGGCTTGAACAAAACGGAAAATGTCAAATTTAATATAATAAAAAAAAAAGAAACATCATCAGCATAAAACGCATAAAATGGACAACATTAAAAATTAATTTGCAAGCAACTAGAAGCCAAACCTTAACTGTGACCTTAACGTGACCAAAACCCATGGCTTGCTCATCGTTTCAATAACAAAATAGAAAAAAAAAAAATTTAAAAAAAAAAAAATTAATTTTATATTAAAGCTAGTAGCAAGAACAACTTGAACAAAGCTTATTCCAAATCTAAGCTTTCAGAGCCAAAACATAGAAAAAGAGCCAAGCAAGCATGAATGGATGAAGACTAAAGAAACAGTCGTTATCGTGATCAAGCCGCATAAGATACGTTCTACCATCTGCTGTAGCATGTGGCATGAAGCTAGAAGTTTGTGCCATTTCAATGTCACAACTGGCCGCGCATGCGCAGCAGAGTGAGCTGACTTTAATATGCAACATAAAGCATAGTTTGGTAAAAAAAATATGTAAGATCATCAGGTAGTCGTCGATTTTGTTAGGGTGCTAAAACTTGTGTAAATATAAATTATTAATTAAAGAGTTGCTACCACGATATTAAGTAAGAGATTCAATTTGAACATAAATTCAGTTTTTGTTTTTTTTTTTTCACAAAATTAATTAAGTTAATTTTGATTTGCCGTGTATTGTTAGATGATGTTCTTTATTAATGAAATCACAGAGTGGGATTATGCTCAAATATTTCAGTTTATTGAAAACGTTCATATCTCACATTTACACAGAATTCTATCAAATCATAATGCTCCTCCGGCACGATTTCTTAGCTAAAATGCCACAACTTTATGTCCACCATCTGTGAAGATCATGCAGATTTATTTTTTTATGACAACGTGAACATGCATCTTTTAAGTAAGTTCAACTCAATGAAAAACTACCTAATTAACCACGAAGAATAAAAAGAAGCTAAAAAAAGTAAAAAAAATCTTTATTTTTTTTTTTGCAATCACGACGACATATAATGACTCAAGTAAAGACACGTTTTTGACCCAAAGTAAAGTGCAGTCAAGAACATGGCTGCAATGAATACTGTGCAATCACAAGACTAGGTGCTTTTGACAAGATAGCATTAGTGGTTTCAGAAAAAAACTACTTTTGACTTTATGAGCCAGCTCTGCCCACATGTAATAATGAATGAGCTTAAACATTATTAATGAGAAATAGTGTCAACTAACAGCGTTGTGACAATATAAATTTTGCGTGCATGAGGTGCTGGCCGTTTGAAAAACCTGCAAAAACAAAGTTAAGCGTGACAAAGAAGTGGACCAACAGTATTAATGCGATATTCTTTTGGACATCAAGGCGATGGTATAGAAGTGGGCTTGGTCAGCTGCCCGAGTGGACCTGGGAAACATACGAGTTAATAGCGAGAAGTCAGTATCTTTCTTGAACATTCCTTACGGTAGAAGGCCTAGGCAACAAACATTGCGTTGATGCTTAAAATAGTTAAGAGAAGATGAAATATGTTCTAGGGGATGAACAGATATATCACACGTCGCTGAATTCGGCCGAGAAGTTGCAAATAAGACATTTATGCTCCTACCCAAATGTGCGAATTGTACTCCGTTTCGGCCTCATATGTGAGGAAGTATAGATCGTGCGAAGATCTGTATAAGTGAAGTAATTCTGCACCATTTTAGGAAACTGGCCGATTCTTTGGATTTATCAAAAATGTGATCATTTAAACATAGATTAGATTGAATCGAAACGCCTAGATCATTAAGAACATCTGATTCCACAAGATCTAACTCTGCCTGGTAATTAATTTTTCCAGCCTGTCCAAAGCCAGGAAAAAAGGAGGATGGTTGCAGGTGTATAGGGTCCCAACTCCTGTGTTAAAAGCAAAAAAGGTCCACCTTGAGCGTTATGTGTGTAGTCAATCTAAGAGCAGGTGGGGGATATTGTATGTATATACCAATTGTAGCGTTATGCCTACGAATGCAGTATCAAAAGCCACAACTCAATGTGCTAGCAATGGAATAATCATCCTCTAAAATGAATCATTGACATCAGCCATGGTAAAAAAAAAGACAAAAAATGTGTCAATAGCCGTGTTTTAATCGTACTGGTTTAACCAAAAATTAATATTCTAAATTACATGCATAATACTAACAAAAAGATGAACCTGTTGCACTGAACACATTGACGACTACACGACTTTACGACGCGACTTAAAGAGAGAGTCAACAATCTGGAAAGATTATACGATTGTTTCAATCACTCATACATAAACTCTTATATTTGCACTTTTGTCGCTCGTCAAATTAGAAATAATTCTGTACCGACGTCAGCAACATTTCTATGTCGCCGCAACATTTTCACCACATTCATCTCCATAAGAAAAGCATGAAAAAAAAAATTTGTCAGATGTCGTAATGTCGTTGTCGTCGTCAATGTGTTCAGTACATGTAGCTCGTTTCTGTACCTTTTTTCACCTCAGTTGTCACCAAATTTTCTCACTTTGACATCATTCTCACTTGCACTGTTTCTGTAATAAAATGAAATAAATCGGTGACTCGTCTCGTGTAACTAAAAATATGCCATTCGAGTCGCTTGAAGTTCTCACTATGTTCGAAAGTGGTGAGAAAATCTTTTGCTTGTTTATGCCATGATGTAATTTACAAGGTGGTAGTGAATTTTTCACCACACACTCAATTTTGCTGAATCTGTCAAAAAAATTGTGACATAAAGAGAGGACCTGTTGATAAGTGTCAAATCATTGCTCAAGGGGGGAGACACCCCTAGACAGGGTGAAATTAGTTCTGTTTAATAATTTTTTTTTTCAAGTTGATAACATAATTGGATAATTTTTTTATTTTCCTATATTTTTAGTAAATGGTGGGTCTGCAGAGTATCTCCTGTAGCTGTCAAAATTTTCCCACTTACTTGAAACAAAAGAGGTTTTTTTCTTTGAGTACTGATATTTTGAAGGGAAGGATAAAACTGTAATATAATAAAAAAAGTTAAAAATTAAAATTTATATCGGCTGTTTAATCGAAGGTCCAGATTCGACTATTCTTTCAACAGTTTTGACTCTAAAAAAATTATTTATTCACACGATATCTTTCAACTTGTAGGTACATCCTTCCGGAAGGTACATCCGAGCTGTACGAGCTGCTTTTGTCTTGGAGAGACTCTTTCATTTCTGCTTCGCTACTCGTGCCTTATCGGTATTTTCCGCGAAAACTTTGCAATAGGTGCTAATAATTACCCAGTTCGTTCAAAAGCTTCAAAATGGAGGTGTTGCCTTCACTTAATATTCCAGCAGCAAAGTTAGCTGAAATTTTGAAACCCAGGCTTCTCGATCCTGACTCACCAAAACTTATTTTGTGCTTGCATACAGAACAAATTAAAAATTCTGATAGTGAAGTAAAAACTTCGAAGATTTCAATAATGCTGTAGCTATGCAAAGGATTTGAGCGTATATGGTCACTACAAGCAGTTTATAATTTTTGTTTTTTTAACCCTATTCACGTCACGCTGTGTCTTTGGGTCACTATGCAATTTCAAACCCATATAAATGACTTAAAACTTGTCTTAAAGAAAAATTCGAAAAAACATTTGAAATTTTTCCGAAACTATGAGATATCTCCCCCCTTAAAGGAAAATAATAATTTAAATCGGCGCCACATAAGGCTGAATTAAATTTCCCACAACTTCTCAATCATCGCTTATTTCAAAAAATTGTGACTCAATCGCATTGGAAAATGCCAAATCATTTTAACCTTTGGCTCAAATCATTGACTTTTCAAGCCATGCCAATGCATGCAAATCACGTAGAGTTAAAATTGCGAATTAAACAACGTTGCTATACGTAATCCTGTAAGAAAAAAAAAAAAAAACAGAATAAACACACCCCGCCACAGTCTGGTTGTTTTGTTTTGACTTTACAAAGTCATGCCATACTTTAACTATTAGTTGTTGGCATAAAGAAACTCGGTCACGAGTGCAAACAAATATTTGATGCTTCAATTTTAACGAATTTGCACACTTAATTTTTGCTATTTAGTTGTTTAGTATTGTATTGCGTGGAAAAAAATTATTTATTATAATGAATGTCAATGAAGTAACTGGTAATAATTTTAAAAAGAAAAATGTATTCACTAAATTTATTTAAAACTTTTATCACTATATTTTCCGATCGAAAATTAATGTTTTTTTGAAAATGGAAAACATATCTCAGAACCATCATTCAAATTTCATGACACAATAGTATTGAATTGGCAAAAAGAGATTATAACGATTTTCAAAATTGAAAAAAAAAAAATACAATGACAACAATTACATAACATACAACAACAAGTGGAATTACAACAGGTCACGAACAACCTTACACCAAGCATACAGGTCATCGCATGTCAACAATAAATTGCCATCAGAAACAAGTCAATTTGTATTAACATGCATTGTGTTGTTATAATTCTCAGTTTGTTTACATGATAACAAGTTTAAGATGGTTTGGTTCTACAAGCTATGTTACGTTTCGAGGGCGTGCCACGACCTTTATGTGTAATAAAACTAAAAAACCTTCATTAACAAAAAATATTTTCGTTATTGAAGTAACAGTATTTTTGTTGAAAATAAAGTACTTTCTTAATTTACAGTTTCAAAAAAAAAAAAAATAAATCTGGCAGCAATGCTTGCAGATTGCAGTTGACAATCCTTTCTCGCTCTGAGTCAAAACTGTCGAAATCAATACATGCTCGTGTTTCGTGTTTTTTTTTTTTACAATTTTGATACTTGCATGGTAGAATAAAAAAGGTGGTCATTTCGCGTCTTAAAATCCTCTCTCGCTCTGAGTCGAAACTGTCAAAATCAGTACAAATAATTTTATGTTTTTTTTTGCTGTTCTTCGTAATTCTTGCTGTTGGTTTTTTTTTGACAATTCTTCCTAACTTGCTTATATCATAATAAAAATGATAGAAACAAGATTACGCGTTCCGCAGTCCCGTTATCTAATGCTCTCTTTCCCAGTTGAGTGCATGATGTCACGCAGCGCTTCTGCTTAACAAAACTGAATGCAAATATGCAATCGCTTAAGCAAATTGACGAAATTGAAAATGAACTCTTGCGGAAAAGTAAAGTAAAAATAACTACTCTTCTGTATAAAAATATGGATATTTTCCTATGCGAAAAAATTATACATTTTTTAAACTTTCACGATTTTTATCTCCTAAATCATTTTAGACCGAAAAAAATGTTATTGTTCCACTAGATTCAGAAGGTATAATTATAAATATAAGAAAAAAATATTTAAGCCTGGGCTTCAATGTAAAATTATTCATAAGTCTGACAATAGTGGGATGACGTCATGCTCTCTCTCTCTCTCTCTCTCTCTCATTTGTGGGACACGTAATGTTGTTTTTATCAATCTTGTTTCCTAATACAATTACAAGGTAGGCTCATTTTAAAATGAAACGTGAAATTTTACAACAACAAAACTGTAAGTGTCACGAACGTCAAACGGCAAATTTTGCTCTTCTGTTTCTCCAATTTGATGCCACTTTGTTGTTCTACAATGGTTTATTCTATTATGATGGAATGGCTGAGGCAGTGATGTGATTTGGTGGGATTTCGGGCTCATTTTGGGATATTTGGCCTATTTGAGAACGTGTGGGATTTCGGATGCTTGGGTGGGATTTTCTACTGTGTTATAATTTTTTAAAGTGTAAATTCTTAGCAAAACTGGTTGGTATCACTTTTTTGTAATCTTTCAAAATTTTTCGTTTAATTGGTGTTTCATTGATTCTAAATATGTAATAAAAGGATATGCATATTCCAGAGGCTTAAAGTTAATGAAAGGATGAGGATTCTCATTTAAAAACAAAAATTTTGTTGCAGTTTAATTTTCATGCAACGAAAGAAATTTACGATTACTTCATGCACTTAAGAGAGTTTTTATAAAAAACGCAGTTTTTAACTTTAGGTATTTTTTTTCTGTGGAAAATTTGTTATATTTATTGAAAAACTTTATTATGTACATTATTAAACTATAAAATTATTATAATGTAAAAAAATGTAGGGGAGGATGCCCACTTACTAAACACGTTTTGTTTGGAGGTTATACCTATGGCTTAAAACATAATTTTTCAGAGCTCTTGGTTTCATTTGGAAGCTAAGTTCAATAACTAACAAGAATTTTAATCAGAATTTAAAATTTCCAAAAAATATAATTTTGGCAGTTATCTAACAAAAGTCTCGAAATCGACCGCTGAAAACAATCGCCCAGCTACTGAACATCTAAAACAAATCGTTGAAAAAAATTAGAAAATGAAGTAAAAACACTAATTTTTGAGAGTTTATGAAAAATTTATTCTATCAATAATTCACAACAACTCACTGAACTTTAAAAAATAGAGATTTGAATTTCGCATCAGAATTTATATTCGTTCTTCTTTTAAGGCAAAGGCATTCTAAAATTTTATCTAGTCACGAAAACTTTGTACTAATTCCTAACACTATTTTCAATCCTATAATGATCCAATCCTACAATTCAATCCTATATATGACAACTTTTTACTGAAAATCTGTTCGGAAGGTGGGCCAACGTTTTGTTCAGTAGGTGGGCAGGCGCGCCATCATGACATGACGTGAAATATTTTTTTTCATTTCTCAATATTATTCGATTCCTCGTCGAATTGTGAAAAATAAACATTAAATATAGAATTCTACTCATATTCATCTTTTTTATCGACAAGAAGCACTCTGAAATTCACTAAATAGAGATGAACTATATTTGCTCAGCTTTGTTTTATTCGAATATTTTATTTCTCAACGGCCGTGGGGCTAAAGCAGTACGCGCATTCATCTCAATGATTTATCAAAAGTGAACATTCAATGAGATGTAACTGCGAAACTTTACACATTGGAGCATCATACAGACGTCAGAACTCGCAGTTTTCAGTAGTAGGTGGGCCTGTTTAGCAGGTGGGCATCCTTTTTTTTTTCAAAAATTGCATAAAAAATCGTTATTGGTATAAAGATTTGGGTGGGATTTTTTGTGGGTTTTTCGTGTCATTTTGGTGGGATAAACAGGTCTAAATCGGGATGTGATCGGGATTTTTTACTAAATCAGAATCACATTACTGGGCTGAGGTCACATCAGCTGAGGTCACACGAATTGAATGCCGATCATTCACTGTCGTGTGACCGAGCAGCAATCAAGATGCAAAAGAGAATAAAAAGTGTTCATTGAACGCCGCACTATGGAGTATTTCTTTGATTTAGCTGGACAGTATTCAATTTTGTCAACCACCGATATAAAAAAAAAAATTAAATATATTTTTAGTTTGTTGAATAGTGTAAAAATAATGGACAATGAATTTTTTACCTTGCTCAAACATTTTTTTCAGCTCTCTGAACTTTGTCATTTTTAGATGAACTTTTCTTTGGGTTGCTAGCTTTTTAGAGGAGTGCATACTTAAAAATTCATATTTTTTCCCCAATTTTTCTAAGAAGTTAATATAAATAGATTGTACTAATTGCAGGTATGTAAAAATAAATTTAAAGTGGTTTGGATGGCATTTTATTTATTTAAAATTAGTAATTGTATTTTTAAAATGGTGTTTTTTGAGGACTTTTTGTATAAAATTTTTGGATATCCGAAGGGTTTTGTTATATGCGGCTGTCCGTGGCTGTATATTTTTCTTCATAAACTTAACACTACAGGTGTTTAAATCTTAAAAAATATAAACTCGTTGTCCGCTTCGTTCCGAAAAGTGCTGAATTTTTTTAAAAACTGTTTGAACCCAAAAAAACTGGTAAAACTTTCAAAAATCCTAAAGTTTTCATGATATCGCCATGAAACTTGGTAGATAAGTTTATCTCCCCTATTTTAATATCAAATTTAAAAATGAAAAAAATCGGATAGGAAGTGCGCCTAAAAAAAAAAATAAATAACTGGCCATTTCAGCCCTTGAAAAGACTTTGACCTTGCTTCTTATGATCAATTGTGTTGTGCGTGTTATTAAGTTTGTACACAATTCACCGAGAACCGGACCTACAGGTTTAACGCCGACTCCGAACGGCGATGAACTGAATGTTCTTGTTCTCAAGAAGCTTTACATGGCATTTTGATTACTCTCTGAGGTTTGTCATTGTCTGCAGAGAGGTGGCGGCCGTACAGAAAAATTATTTTAATTCAAATAATTTTCTGTCGCTGCTGGAGTTCGAACCCGGGTCTCCAGGTTCGTTGACATAGTGGCCACGCACTTTAACCAACTACGTCACGGATGCCACAAGAACTGCGCCTACCTCCCATATAAAGTAACGTCATCAACTCGGTAAAATATTTGTAAATCCGATAGTTTTTAAGATATCGAATTGAAACTGGACGCATACATGTTTTCCTTTAAAGTCAATGTTAAAAACCATCAAAATCTGACAAAAACCACAATTACCTCCCGAGGAAAAAACAAAACCATTTCATAAGGAAATTTTGGAAATGCTTTTGCCCGCGGAGCACTCAAATAAATCACCGCAAAAAACAGTATTATGGCAGAAAAATCGAACAAAATATAGACTCAAGCAATGAAACATGGGCAATTTTGAAGGAATTAATGTATGGAAAAAGAAATAAGAGCAGAACTGAAGTTAGCCAAATTAAATATAAAAATAATATCATCATAAATTCTAAAGAAATTGCCAATGCTTTCAATGAGCATTTCATAAACGTAGTTGAAACGACAGATTCTTTCAATTACATTGATGAGCCAGTCTTTGGTATTACAAAACCATTCTCACTTAGTGAATGTTACAGCATAGAAGTAGGAACAGCGATCAAACTATTAAATATAAAGTCAGCAAATGGTCCGGATGGAATATCTGGACGTTTTGTTAAGAAATACAAGGAATTCCTAGTTGGTCCATTGGCTAAATTTATTAATGAATGTTTCCGAAATGGACAGTATCCAAAAGAATTAAAAACTGGTTGCGTTGTCCCAATACACAAAGCAGGAAGTAAGGAAATCTGTGCAAATTATCGACCAATAACCAAGTTGAGTACAGTTGATAAAATATTCGAAAATATTATACTAAATCGACTTAAAAATTTTCTAAGAGAAAATCAAATAATTAATAAAAATCAGTTCGGATTTGTTGAAAATTCGAATACTTTAGCAGCATGTATATCATGTACAGAATATATATATGAAAACTTAGACAAAAAAAAATATGTAGCAATGTTGGCGATTGATCTGTCTAAAGCATTTGACTCAGTTAATTTAAAAATTATGATTCGAAAACTTGCTGAATTGGGTATAGGGGGAACCGATCTAAAATTGTTCGAAAGTTTCTTGATGAATAGGGAACAATATGTTACAATTAATGAGACAAAAAGTAGAACACTACAAATAAAAACGGGGGTACCACAGGGATCAAAACTAGCGGCAACGCTGTTCTTAATTTATATTAATAATGTTTTTAAGATGGATTTAAAAGGAGTTCCACAATTCTATGCTGATGATGGAACATTTTTGTATGCAACAGTTTCAATAGAAGAACTAATAATAAATATAACATCAGACTTAGAAAAAATTTACCAATGGTTTGAAAAAAATTTATTGAAAATTAATCTTAAAAAGACTAATTTCATAGAGTTTAATAACAATAGACCGTTACCAGACTTAAATGATTTACCAGGGATTCCCTTCAAGAATATATTAATAACGAGAGTTACAACCATAAATTATTTAGGGTTATGGTTCGACACCAACCTGAGCTGGAATGAACATTTAAATAAATTGAAAGTAAAACTATTACCTCTCAATTTTGCAATTTATAGAAATAGAAATAATATTCCAAAGAAGCAGCTGTGGATGATTTATGATTCATACTTTTTGTCACAAATAAATTATTTGAACACAATATGGAATAGGTGTTCTGAGAAGAAACTAAGTGAGGTACAAATAATTCAAAATAAAATAGTAAAGAATATATTATTGCTTCCACAAAGAACACCCACAAGGAATTTATATGAGACAAGATTTGATATTAAAAAACTCTGTCTTTTGCACACTTTGATAACTGTATTTAAAATTAAAAACAATATGATTAAACATAATTTAAGACTAAACTTCTCAGAAAACTCATCATATACCTTTCGAAACACAATAAATATTAGAACCGTTTTTTTTAGAACTGAAAGAAGTACCTGATCGATACGTAGTTATGGCATAAGAATATATAATAAGTTGCCCGAAGATGTAAAAACTTGCAATAATTTGCTACTATTCAAAAGATCAGTCAAATCTCTCTTAATGCAAAATTATAATTTTGAACTGCAATAATAAACCAAATCATACACGTTATAATCCTGAAATAAATAATAAATTAAATTCATAAGGATATACATAATTCGCTCAAGCAATTGATAGCTTATATAATTTTTGAATGATTTTTAGCTATTTTCTCCCACAAAATGTAATTTTTTTTGAGAAATAGTTGTATATAAAATTTAATGTATACATACGTTATCAATAAAGAAAAAAAAAAAAAAAAAAAAAAAAAAAATACTATCGAAATCGAAAGTGAGTCATCTGAGGAAGACGAATCATTTTCTGATGACCTTTTTCCGGCTTGATTCATGAAATCAGGATTTATTTTTAATTCATTTCTATTGTTTTGTTTCTAAATCGATTTTCATTTAATTTGTTTATTCAATCAACCATTAAACATTTTTTTTCAATAATAATAATTGGTGTAATGATAATTTTTAATGAAATTTAACAGGAATTATAATTTTAAATAAAAATATAGACTCACACAGTATTTTTTTTACAAAACTGACTTTAAACTCCAAAATTGTGAATTCTCTAAAATTTCCTGATTTGACCACATAAAAATTTTTCTCCAAAATTTCTACTAGTAATGTATATTGTTGGAAAGTTCATAAAAATATCTAAATGTCTTTGAAGAATGTTCTGCATATAAATTTTTGTTACTAGAGCATTTTTAGTTAAACAACCTCCTATAACCTACAAATTAACCCATAGCTGCCCAGGGGGTCAATATAGACCCACACTTGGCATACATTTTTTTGCTTGTTTTTGCATTCCCTATAGTTTTAAATCATAAAATAGTTTTGTCCAACTAAATTGTTCTGGATACGCCACTGTGCGCCGTTCAAACACTGTGAGACCATTGTATTATAATTACAAAGTAGCATTGAGAGTTGCTTGGAAAACCATCTCCTGTCAAAAAATATACTCAAAAAGAGAGCGCTCACAATCGCCCATTGAAAACACAAACAATGTTGAAGACGTTAAGGTGAAAAAAAAACAACAACTTCAGCAGCTGCAGATGCATTTTCACAAACAGCTGTTTTTGACAGGAGATGTTTTCTTGTAGAAGAGTAAATAAGCAGTTGTCAATGCTACTTTATTTATTACACCATGCGTGTGACCTCAGACCTAGCGGTCCTCTCTTTGAGTGATGTTTTGAGTGCAAAATTAGCGTTGCCATATTATCGTAAAGACTTGGTTACATCCAGTGGTATTTGTTTCGTTTTTATTTATTTGCGTTGTATTCTTTGCCTCAAATTACAAAAAAATTTATGGAAAACGATAGGCAACTGGTCATAGGTGGGTATGGGTACCACTACACTTAAAGCTTCTGTGTTTGTCTTTTGTTTTTGATTTGTTGTTGCGTTTTGTGTTGCTACATAAACCTTTGCTCTCAACGCTCCCACAGCCCTCTCTGCCCATTTCTGGTCATAGGCGATTGGCCATAAGGGCGGTGTTATGCTGGCGGTCAAATGATCTCTGGTCACGACCCTTTTATGCTTTTTTTCGATTGATGAGCTCTGTAACGAAGGTATGTTATGCTGACGGTCATTTGATTCCTGAACACTAGTACACTTTTTGATACTTTTAGTACTTTATCTAAAAAAGTATCATCGCAGTAAGCAGGTTTTATTACTCTCTGATATATTTCGTACTAAAAGTGTACTATCTTCATGGAAAACACAAATGTGAATAATTTCACAACGCAACACTGTTTTGATCGCATGATATGGATATTCATATTTTTTTTCTATATTTTTGACGAATCATTTGGTGATCGTGGTGGGAAAAATTTAGTCTCTAGCTCTCGCTCTCAAATTTTTAATTTACATTGAAACAACATTGAAACATACGTGACCGTGACGTGTCCATGGCCGCCTGCATAATATAGCCTTAATAGATGGTCGTCGGTCGTTAATCGCTTATGTTCCGGCTCTAACTAAGAAACTTTTCATATTCACGCATATGGCCTTAAGTTGGCTAAGCTGTTCCACTATCTAGAGTGTCTATAAGCTGTACTTATTACATTTATTTAGGTCACTATCAAGTCGACTTCGGTCGGTATTGCAATAAACCCGAGTATCTATATAACCTATTTTTTGCACGGATGGTTTTCAAATCGGCTTCGATCGGTTTTAAAAAATTCAGTGTGTCTCTAATCTGTATTGTGTCTGTTGGCTTCGGTTGCTCCTTCCATCATCATAAAGCACTAAAAGAAAAATCTTAATATCAATCAAGTACATTCTGTTATAGCTTACGTCATCGTAACCTGATACGTTCAGAACCACAGATACTTCCTGGATTCCACTAAAATACCGAGGGCAGAGAAAACGATTGTCGGAAACATCTACAGTGCCAAAGCTCATGAAACTGATCTTAAAAATATTATTGTTTTAAATATTTTGGGTTTGTTTTGAATGTTATTTTTTGCTTTTAAAATTTTGCTTTTTATGGATTTTGTTTTTTTTTTTAAAGCTATAACAGAAAAGAAGATAAAGATATATCCATTATTCTATAAATGCAAATAAATTAATATTGTAAAATGAATTATTGAAAATACCAATTCTTTTCATTTGGCGAATGTGCGAGGGTACTTCGTTAAACTTGGAGGCACTGAGTTAATTATATTTATTTTTTAAACAATTAAAAATTTTTTAACTGATTTTTTTTGAGTTAACATAAGTCCTGAAAAATCATAAAAACCAATCATAAAATATTAATAGTTTTTCAAGTTGTTGACATTTATACCTTTTGACCAAAATAAATAACAAAATTTTATAAAAACTTATTTGCTTGAACAAAATCTCGGGTATCATTAAAAATGAAAAATAAATAGCCGAAAATGTAATTTTACGGTCCTTAAAATTCAAATTAAAATTTTCAATTTTGTTAAAATATTTAAAATATTCACGTTTTTTGTTTATTGAAAGTCATAAAAAGTAACCATTAAAATTATTTATAATATCATTGTTGTGAGTTGAAAGAGTTACTTAATCAACGCCACTGTTGCAAGTTGTTGTACATTCAGTTTAATTTTTCACATGACATAAAAAAATATCATGTAATATGTTTTGATTTTTTTCATTGTTGCTGACATTATTGCAAAGCTAAAGACAAAATAAAAAACTTTGCTTGTATTGTTACTGCAACGGTGGCATGTTTTATAATTTTTTGGTTGATTAATGCGTGATGCGATGTGGGTGACAAATTGAGATGATCTTCAAAAAGCAATAAAAATGAACATCGCAAGCAGCTCATCACTCGCTCTTAGCTCTGCCTCAATTTGACCCATTTGAGGGGCTTTTAAGTGGGAAGCTCAACAGCGACATATCTTGGACAAATTTAATTTCTTAAAAATTTATATAACGAGGTCATGGCAGCACTGAAAAATTATTTTCTATCGAATTTTGGGTTTTTCGTCTCGAAGATATTATCGAGTCAAAAGACTCATGTAGATTGTACGGTCTACACATAGAGCTATCCATCTTACGTATATCACTTTATATCAATCATACTCAACCTATGGCCCGCGGGCCGCATGTGGCCCGCCAAGCTTTTATGTACAGCCCTAAACACATTAATTGTCAGGAACATGATTTAAAAAATCGTTCTAAATTTCAAATATCTTGAGATTCATTTCGGCTTTAATGCTGAGAAATTGGTACTCCGTACTAAAGGATTAAAAAAGTATCCAAAATGGCACTAAAGTACGTAATTGTACAACCTTGGTGACAGTTTGCAAGTGATAGGTTGCAAATTACAAAGTAAATAAAGTACTTTATAGTTCGTAAAATACTTTGAAATTAAACTAGAAAGTACTGCGCGGAAAACGGATACAACAGCATTTTTTGCTTTCTATTAAAGTATTGTTTTGTTATAATTTAATAACCCATAATGGCGAGAGTGTCTTCAAAATGCAATCGAAAAATGTCCGACGAAAGGAGAGTGTTTCAAGACAAATGGGAAAAATAATATTTCGTTAAAGCAAATAAACATAGTTCGACCACATGCTTGCTCTGTCGTGAGAGTGTTATATTAAAAAAATACTTTTGAATTTTACTTTTGTCACTATTTTATTTTTTGACGAACAGTATGCTGATAAGCGATATGTACTATTATTATTCTGTTTTAGTTTCTAATTTTTAAAATCTTTTCCCAGCAAACATTATGATTTTTAAAAGACTCTCTTTATCGAAGGAAGTCGAACCGAGTATGGCAAAGTGAAATGTTTAACTTTTAATAATTTCTACAATTACTTTAATTTGAAATGTTAAAAATAAAAATATGTTTGTCCTTTTTTATTTTTCAATTATAAAATATTTTATCTAATCTAAAAGTATATTTCAACCTAAATGGATCATTATTACTTCTATGAGTTCTTAATTTATGAGTATTTAAAGATTCCATTTTGTGATTCTCAAAAGAGTATTAAATATGGCTTTTAAAAGAGTATTAATTGTGAGTCCAAAAGACTAATTTATATGAGTTCTAAAAAAGTATTTATTATTAGTCTTTAAAGAGTCTTTATTATGAGTCTTAAAAGAGTATTAAATATGAGTTTCAAAAGAGTTTTAATTTTGAGTCCAAGATGAGGACATGAAGGAGTCAGTCTTTTTTGGGCGCATTATGACGATAAAAACTTATTTATATTAGTTTTAAAAGAGTCTTTTAAGACTCTTAATGTTTGCTGGAAAGTATAATCCTTTTGTGAGCCTTTGTTATGAACAATCCTATTACCGTCTTATTTAGGACTTTTTAATGAGTTCTTTTTATGAAAACTCATAAAGCAAGCATAATATTGACTCTTTTAAGATTCCTATTTTTGAGCAGTAATTTTACATTAATATCAAAGACTACTTTAGGGGTCTTTTGAATTTCTTATTTATAAGACAAGCATAAAAAAATACTCTTTTTAGAGTCTTATTTCTGAGCAGTCATTTTACAATCATATCAAAGACTCCTTTAGGAGTCTTTGTATTTTTTACTGATAAAACACGCATAAGAAAAACTATTTTTAGAGTCATTTCTTTTTTGAGACACTCAGAAAATGTTTGCATAAATGGTTTTTACAAAAAAAGGGGTTTCATGATTTTTTTCGTCATACCAGTCTAGTGTTGCGGGCCGCGTAACTTTACAAATGTATGTAAAGTTAAGGCCCAAAGAAAGAAAAGTTTGAGTATCATTGCTTTATATCGTCTGTTTCATTCGCTTTAAAACAGTGTTGTTTAACCCCTTGTGGACTCAAATCCGAAAGCGATGAATAGTTTTTTTCAATGGAATCTTAATTATTATGTTTTCTTTAAGAAAACTATATAATAATTGAATAAAAAGGTCACATTAAATTTTAATTCAAAAAGATTTTTCTGGTAGAGCCTGACCATTAAATAAAGAAAAAAAGCTCAAGCCTGTGTTAGATAACACGGGCGCATAGGTCAGACGTAGAATACGTTAGTCATTAACAGCCTTATTCAATAGATTTCCTTAAACAACCTTTAAACGCTTGTTTAGTTACGCACTGTTTAAGGCTTTACGCAGCTTCTATGCAACCTTGCTAACATTGTTAAGCCCAGTATGCTGTAGAAGCGGAAAGAAACTTTCCATAAGGAATGCATTGAGTTTTTGACAGCGAAAAGGCAGCGGAATTTTTTTTTTGCTACTTAGTACGCTGTAGAGGTGAAAAATTTGTTCAATGCTAGCAAGTACAACCACCATGTGGAGAGTTGAAATGTCAAAATTTCGCTGTCGATTATATGTCCGGGCATTTAATTGGCACCAGAATTTTGACATTTCAATAAGAAAACAGTACGACCTCGCTTTACGCAACACTCGATTATCGCAATACTCAAAAATTTATATTGTTGACTCAGTAAATGCAACTTAAGAAAAAAAATGCACAATTATCGCAACTTCCATTTGCGTAAACTTCCATAAACTTTTATATTATTTACTTTCAGTTCTTCTTTTCTTGTAAAATACATTTTTGATGTACGAAAAATCTCTTAAAACAATATTTAAGGAAACTAAGTGCATATCTTAATACATAAAACCACAATATCTAGGATTCGGAGCCACAAAGCTTTATGTTTAGAAGTTTAATTGCGTTACTTCAACATTAACTACGTCAACTGGCCTAATTTCTATTAGTTGCATTGAGCTAGGTCGTAATGTAGTTTCTTTTTTCTCCACACAAACAGTTTTGACTCTACACTAATATTTCGGGTGTAGAATTATATGCCAAGAAATTTTCGTTTCTACAGCATACTAGGCTTTACGCTGCAGCCACACGTGACAGTAATGGCATGCCAGTTGAAAGTATGTATTAACTTCGAAAATCTTTCGAAATAACCCAGAAAGTTTGCTGTGGCCACACGTGGTAGTAAAAGTTCATTGCAAAATGTCGTCGTAGGCAAAGGATCTCGCAACAATCAAACTTCCCTTGTTAGTTTCACATCCAGTTTTAGTGTTGCTTTTATATGCCAACTAAGCACCAAACTTAAATGGGAGAAAAATAGGGAACAAATTATATTGTCAATGTGTTTAACAATATTTTTTAAAAAGAAATTAAACTTGTTCATATCATATTTTAATTTTAAAGCAATAGCAACTAAATAAATTAAATATATTTTACTATAAGACATGAAAGAAAAATGCATACTTAAAGTTCAAATATTTCAGGGAATAAAAGCAACACTGTTTTCCTTACTTTTGTCTTTACTGGCTGTGGTTGTCAAAATCCACTGTCTCTGTAAAAGTTGTTGCCAGTGGACTGCCAGTACTGGCTGTCGATGTCAAAGTGTGAGTGTATTAGTGAAAAAGTGAGAGTGTATTGAGTTTTTCGAACTGTTACTGGCACGTGTGGCTAGGGGGTTATTCATAAACATTTTTTCATTTTCTGCTTATGATTGTAAGGTTTGTGTCTGAATTATAGAAAATCTCTACAAAAATTAAGAATTCCTATGGATTTACAATGGCCGCCGCATAAAAAAATGCTGCAAAGGGCGCATATGGAGCATGTCTTTGATATTAAAAGAAAAGACAAACAAAAATCATGGTTGTATTTATCATGGTTGTCGTTCGCTACTTGGTCATTATACTTCTTCTCTTTCTCACACTGGTTCTGTGATGAACACACAGATAATCGTACTGCTCTTACACATGATGTTATAATACATAAAATACAAAGCATATGAAAATTAATACAAAATTTGAAGGAGTTAAATTTTGATTTACTTATAGAATCAAAAAAATTATATGTAGCAATATGATTATTTAAATACAAATCAAAAGAAGACATATTAAATATGTTACGACCATACTTGAATTTTCTTTAATGCATGCATTAAGTATTAAAAACTTATAATGAAAGTGACAAACATTTTCTCAAAATTTTGTGCTCCAGATTAACACCCCCGTATAACGTATTCTACGTTAAAAAATTGATTAGTTGTTAGCAAAAACAAAAACAAAGTTTTCAAAATAAATATCTCAACACAAATATCTCCACAGCTAGGTGTACAGCAGCCAAACAAACTTAAACCTAAACGGAATTGTGCAAAAATAAGAATAACAACAAAGAAACATAACTGCATGATCTCAGTAAAAAGTTGTGATCGATCTTCAAAAGATGCGTATAGTTAAGGCCAGCTTAATACGATACTTAGAATACGATTAAGGTCAATCTTAACAGTACGCATCAAAAAGTAGGTAAGAATTCTAGTTTATAATGGAAAGATTTGTTCTCTCTGGCAAAAATTTCTGGAACTTTCTCGGTAAATTGGCAGTATAAGTCAGATTTAAGTAGTTGAGTGGATTACAGTGAAAGTCATGTAAAACTACTGATGAGTTGGTGTAGCGGCCAACGAAACAGTCTGTCCAGTCTGCTGTATGATTTAGTCCATACAGAGCTGTTGTTGTTGTTAGTTGTTTTCTTAATATACTTATTTGGCCTCGAGCTCAACAAATAATCTCAATATAAGAAGTTTGTAACTTTTCAAAGGGCCTTAAATTATGTTAATTTTGACCCGACAGCTACGTGCCGTTGGGTCAGGGAGGATGCAAAAATAAGATAGGATCCATTGAAAATAAAACCATCAAAGTGTCAACAAACTGGTCAGACATGATACGAAAAAACTGAGAACATCATCCTAATCGACGGCATCGTTTTATGTTTATCAGGTAATATTTTAAATCTTTAACGTTTTCAGAACGTTGGTTGATACAAAATATTTGAACGTGATAGAAAAAACTGAGTTCGCCATTTTGTTAACTCTTATTGATTTATATTTTATCAACTTATTAACTTCTTTAAGCATCGAAGACATAATGATTTTTGTAGTTAAGTGTCAGTTAAACCTTTAGAGTTAAAATAACAACTTTTTACAAATCAAATTCAAATTTTTATATTTCAAATAAAATTGAAAACAAATTTCAGCTTCAGGCCAAGTATGTTGACAACAAGACAACATGAAGACAAAGAAAGCAACAACCAACAACAACAACGGCTCTGTATGGATCAAATCAAACAGCTTGATTATACAGACTGTTTCAAAGTCATACAAAGACTACTGATGAGTTGGTGTAGCGGCCAACGAAACAATCTGTATAGTCAAGCTGTGTGATTTTCTCTATACAGAGCCGTTGTTGTTGTTATTGGTTGTTGCTTTCTTTCTTCATGTTGTCTTGTTGTCAACATACTTAGCCTGAAGCTCAAATTTCTTTCAATATAAATAATGAAAGGTCACATTAATATATTCAGATTAAAATTTCAAATGAAACTTTTTTTCAAAAATTAAAATACTAAACATAAATTTGAATTTGACGTGTAAACCAAAAATTTTTTCAATTCATTGAGGCCTTATGGGGTCTTGACATTGCCGATAGCCATTTTTCCTTTGTTTTCCTTTCTTAAATTAGAAAAATGAAAAAAGGTCGACTGGTTTTGGAAATGTGTCATAGCCTTCAATAGTTTTGACAAACTGGAAATAATTTATGTAAAAATTTTAGAAATCGTAATTTTTTAAAGATTGGCTATCAAATCTCTTGGGATTTTTTGCCATTGCACTTATTTTCAAAATATCATTATTTTGGGAAGGGGCACATGTGTATGTTGCCATTTTTCGATAAAAAGGGCCATATTCTAAAATACAAAAAGTCTAAAAAATCAATTTTTTTTTAAATGATTCTATTAACTGTCGACAAAGGGTTAAATAAAACCAATATTTATATGGCTTTACAAAGAAGTTCTATCTTTCGATGTGTGCAACAAAAATTATTTTTAAAAATAGAATGATGGAGGAAAAAAAGTATCCTCACTATTGAAAGAATTACTTATCGTGGGTACTTAATGTTCAAGCAAAAGTTGTTCACAGCTTAAAAGCTGTCACATGTCAAAAAAAATATGCGCATGCGCAACTTTCTCACGCTTACAGCTATTGTTGTTTGCTTGAGAGATTCAAGTGAAGAAAAAACCATAGATTGTGGTGGTGGTTGCGGCTGCAATTCGTGTCTTCACTACACGCAATCATCGCATGTTCATTAAGCCAACAATTTTTTCTACGAATAAAAGCTCCAGCTTAGCCAACATTGCAGTGCAATGGCTTAGATTGCAACAACCAGTTGTTGGCGTGGCTGTGAATTGGCATTATTAAGCAGATGAATTGCAGATAAAAATATTGCATGAAAGTATTCAAGAAAAAGGTATTCATGTAATAAGAGTTAAATGAAGTAATAGACTCATAAAGGAGTCTTTGATATGATTCTAAAATGATTGCTCAAAAATAAGACTCAAAAAATAGTATTTCTTATGCGTGTTTTATGAGTACGCAAGGAAAAGACTCATAAAGAAGTCTTTTATATGGTTGTAAAATGATTGCTCAGAAATAAGACTCTAAATAGAGTGTTTCTTATGCGTGTTCTATGAGTACGCAATAAAAAGACTCATACAGAAGTCTTTTATATGATTGTAAAATGACTTTGAATTTTTCTACTATTACTTTTTATTTCAAATGTTTAAAAAAAGATATTGTTGTCATTTTTTTTTTATTTTTCAACTATCAAATATTTTAAATAAATTTGAATCTAAAAATAGATTTCAGTCTAAATGGATCATAATTACTTCTATGAGTTCTGAAAGAATTCTCAGTATGTGTCTTTAAAATTCCATTTCACTATCAAAAGTGTCTTCATTTTGAGTCCAAAAGACATTTACATATATGTATGAGTTCTAAAAAAGTATTTATTTAAATTCTTCATTATGAATCTCAAAAAAGTATTTAAAATGAGTCTTAAAATAGTCTTAATTTTGAGTCCAAAAAGACTTATTATGAGTCTTAAAAGAGTATTTAAAATGAGTATTAAAGGAGTCTTAATTTTGAGTCCAAAAAGACTAATTTATACGAGTTATAAAAGAGTCATTATTATGAGTCTTAAAAGAGTATTCAAAATGAGTCTTAAAAGAGTATTATATATGAGTCTTAAAAGAGTCTTATTTTTAAGTATTAAATGAGGCATAAAACAGTTATTATTATGAATCATATTTTGAGGCCCACATCCTACGAAAATGTACTCATAAAATAGTCTTTTTTGAGCACATTATGACGATAAACGCTCATTTATATGAGTCTTAAAAGACTCTTTTAAGAGTCATAATGTTTGCTGGGAGTGGACAAAAAAAATATACGTGTACCGGCGTTTTGAAAGTTTACGTATGAGTCTTATTTAAGAGGTATTTAAGTTTCCCCCTTTTTGAACATTCTCATAGTGAATCGGCATAAGAAAAAATGTTATCCTTACATTTGGGGTATAGGATGTATTCAGAGGATTTATGTAAAATACTACGAGAAATGTTTTTGTGCAGTATTTTAACCACCTAACTTCTCAAATTATGGGTCTTTTTTGACCCTTTCATGATGAAGGCAAAAAAGACACATAAAACAAGGATATAACGGATTAAACGGTTCCACAAAAAATTTTTTCATAAAATTCTACTATAAGTCTTTGAATACACTAAAGCTGAAAATACAACTTAAATTGCAGAAATAAGTCAAAACTTAAAATGTGTTTCTGGGTTAATATCGTTCTTATTTAGAATTGATGCTAAAATGTCGCACAAAACTTGGTTTTAGGGGGTTAATTTCTATGAAAAAAGTGTTTTACTCATTTGGCGCATCATGCTTGGTAAGAGCAACGAACCTTATCAGATGCATTTTGGCTGATAAGATCCATTAGGCTCAAACAAAAAACTATGAAAAGCAAAATCAAAACAAAAGTTAAAATTAATCCTTTTGTGGAACATTTTAACCCGTTATATCCTTGTTTTATGTGTCGTTTTTGTCTTTTATCATAAAAGAGTAAAAAAAAATCCCATAAATAGAGAACTTAGGGGGTTAAAATGTTGCACAAAAATATTTCTCGTATTATTTTACATAAATCCTCAGAATACATCCTATACCCAAAATTTAAGGATAACCTGATTTCTTATGGCGATTCACTATGAGAATGTTCAAAAAGGGGAAAACTTAAATCCCCCCTAAAATAAGACCCATAAGTAAACTTTCAAAACGCCGTTACACGTTATTTTTTTTCGTCCCCTCTGACAGAATCAATTGTCGGAACCTTGTTATTTTGGAAAAAATTTGATTTTGTTATTCAGTGTTATTATTGACCGAATCTAAAACATAATAAAAAATGATTCACACAAATAACACAGGCATGGCTCCAAAATTTGGTCAGAAGAGCTAAGCTCATGCACGTAGTTCTGATTAAAATTATAATTAAATGAAATAACTTTAATAAAAAAATCGCAATAATAAAATCATATTGCATTACAAACTATACCGAAAATTAAAACCTTAACTCGTGTGGCACGTTCAAGATATTAACTTAACAAGGTTAAGGTTAAAATAGTTACCGAAGCGCACGTTTAACAAACACATAAAAACAAATAAACTTCCATCGCATCCATAAAATGTATGCAGTACTATCGTGCTATAGATAGTAACTACTTTTTACGTATAACAGCAAGATCATAAGTTGGCCAAAATAACTTGGTTTGTACCATAAAACAATAAAAAAAAAACAAACAGTTTGCTGCTTAAATGCTCAGTAATTGTTTTTAATCACTTTGAAGTCGGTAAATTGTATCAATTTGTTGAATAACAATAAAAAAAACTGCCTTTAATTGAATGTTTGTATCGTGATACAAATCGTTTAAAATATGAGTAAGAGCAGAAAAACTAAACAGCTTAGCAATTACAATAGTACAAATTATCCATTCAACACACATAAATGCACTAACACATTGAATACGCCTCAACATGCACGCACTTAAAATTGTGCTATTGAACAATGTGAAAAGGTATCGTTAATTTCTTTAACATAGGTTTGAGCTACTGTTGCTTACGCTGCAATAAAAAAACAATTAATTCAGTTTAATCTTATCTCAATTGATCCAAGATGATTTTAATATTTTTGTTTGAGGGCTATGCACTATGCCCTACTACGGTGATCCACAAAAAAAAAAATGAAATCTCGATTTCCAAACAGTCACGAGAGTTGCCTTTTAAAAGCTTGCGCCTCGGCAACATTAACCATTACCAGATGAGAAAAAAAGCTGTTTGACAGTTCCATTCGAAAATTTGACATTATCTAGCATAAACGTACTCACGACGTTTTGGTGTATGTGCACTTGTTGTGTTGTTTACGGTAGTTTGAAAATTGTATTTCAGCAAAAGCATAGAATTAACATGCGAACATTTTTGAGTGATGATTTTTTACGACTTTTGACGTAGATTGACAAGAAAAGAATGCATCGATTAACAAAGTTCTACTTTTGGTGATAAAGCACCAAACCCACGACTGTTAAACAAATTCAAGAGTGGTGGTCATTCTCTCTAAGGCGAATTTTGTAGAGATAGTCCTACAACATGGCATTTCATGAGCATTTTAGTATCAGGAAGATTTGTTCCCGTTGGATACCTAATAATTTGACGGTTGCTCAAAAATACTCGTGTTGATTGGTGTAAGGAAATGTTGAAAAAATACAGTGGGGCTGTCTTTCTTAAGTTTTCGGAGAATTGAAAAACAAGAGTTTTTGAGCACACAAAAAGTGGAATTGATGCTTCATCCGCCTTGGTCCCGACTTGGCACCCAATAATTTCATCTTGTTTCCTCACATTAAGAAAAAAATGCGTGGCGAGCGTTTTTCTATGCTCGAACAGGCCGTTGAGGCCTTAAAAAACTAGGTAAAAATGGGTCACTGAATCCGAATCCGTTGTCAGAATTTCAAAAATTATGTAATCCTACCAAACCAAATCAACCAAACCAACTCTACCAAAATTTTTAAATTTTTACGAAATGAAAATTGCGTATATTTTTTTTTCCATAGGACTGCCACCTAAATTTTTTTATTTTTTGGTGCTGAGGCGAACACTAGCTAAAAATGGCTCACTGAATCCGAATCCGTTGTTTCAAAAATTATGTAATTTTTTACCAATCATGAACGTTACCAATCATTCCTAAATCTACTACTGCCGATGAAATAAACGCATGCTTGAAATCTTCAATTCAAGGAAAAATATAAGAATGCTGACACTAAAAACAAACGTATGCGTTCAATTGCAAAACGATCCATCAGCAGCTGAAAATTGCTGAAAATTGGCGATGGTACAATGCCAGTCAAAAATAATGATAACACTACCAAACTATTTTTGCAGTTTCACTCAATCAAAAGGAGAACTGATTTACAGCGTGTTCCAAAAAATAGCCCAAAACTACAAAAATTATGCTTGATTTAGTCAGCGAGCATTACTGGCCGAAAAGAACAAAGCTGTCAATTATCTTAACGAGGCTATTTTAAATAAAATATCAGGTCCATTATTCACATTCAAATCAGCGAAAACCATCGTGAATCAGGATGAGGTGAATTATCCCGCAGAATTTTTAATAGCAATTGATTTGCCAGGAATACCACCTAATTGGAACTCCTATTATTATGCTATGCAACATCAACCAAAAACATACAAAACTTTGTAATGGCACCAAGCTTGACATAAAATATTGAGAAATTTGATAGAATCAGCAATTTTGAATGGAAAATTCAAAGGCGAATACTTTTTGATTCCGCGCATCCGATGATTCTATCTGATGTGCCATTTGAATTAAAGAGTCATCAATTTCCTTTTCGCTTTGCATTCGCCGTTACCATCAATAAGTCGCAAGGACAATCTTTACAAATATGCTGCATAGATTTGGAAAATCCAGTTTTCTTGCATGGCCAACTCTACGTTACTTGCTCCCGAGTCGGAAAACCATATGCACTATTTGTTTTCACGAGCGATGGTGTAAAAAAAAAACCAAAAATGTTGTTTATCTAAAAGCATTGCAATAAATATTTTAATTTTATACAAATTGTTCGAAAAAGCTTTTTTTATATGTCTGGCGTAGCGAGCGGGGTTTCAGATAATGTTTTTAATATAAAAACATACTCTCCAAAGATAGTTTTTTAATGTGTAAAAAAAAAATTGAGTAATTATATTCACTCAGAACTGAGAAAAAAAAAGAAAAAAATTCGTACAATTGTTTTTTCAGGGTCGGAAACCAGCCTTCCCCACAGTACTTTGACCAGTGGGAAAAAATAAAATAAAAAATTTGTATTTTGAAAAAAAAAAATAAAAATAATGAATTAAAATAAGTTTAAAATTATAAAAAAAAATTTGAAAATATATTGAAAAATTTGCTATTTTCAGCAGTCAATAAAAAAAGGTCCACGACTTTCACCTCTAATTTTTACATATGTCATTGCATGTTTATTTATCTTTCAGGAACATAAAATATTTCGTCCAACTTTTAACTACTTTTTGAGTTATCGCGTTTTCAAAATTGGTCTAAAAGTAATTTTGTGGAAAAATTAGTTAAATGTTGTAGTGAATGTTATAAAAAAAAAACGTACATAAACATATTCTTTGTGCTTTATACCTAACAAAAGGTCATAAAAGTTAAGCTCTTACAGAGAATAATAAAACTGTAATTTTTTACAGAAATTTAAGAACTTTTTCATAAATTAATGGTATTAATCGATATTAATGATATGTGACCCGGCCTACGAAAAGGGACCTTCGGTGTGAAAATATAATTTTTCACTTTTTTGGCGATTCGGATAGACTAATGTGTGCTCTTTCTAATGGCGCAAAGCAGAAGTTTCCAACTCGTAAAGAAGTTTGTCAGGAATTTTCCAAATATATTGTCTAAGAACGAAACTAACATCTTCATCTACACTCATTTGCTGTTTTCTCGAAAACTTGTTTTTACACCGAAGGTCCCTTTTCGTAGACCGGGTCACATATTAATATTAATGGTATTAATCGAATTGAATATTAATAACTATTTTTAATAATACTTAAAATGAATTTATAAATTGTTAAATGTAGGGTACTCATATTCTCTTAATACATACTACCTATTTGTGCCGTATGTTTTTGAACGAAAACTGAGAACTTGCTCAGCTGTAGAAGTTGAACTCTATTTGCATTTGCATTGAGAAAAAACCATATAATATTCTTTAACAAAAGTTTCAATAATTTTACAAAAAAAGATATATTTGATTGCTGAACTTCTGCTGGTCCAATAGACAAATTTTTGATTTTAAATAGTTTTGTTAAAGACAAAATTGATGAAAGCCTGTTTAATGAAGCAACAATTGAAAACATTCGGATTTTTCAGATTAAATTAGATAGAAAGTAAAGAAAGAGTGCCACTTTAACAAAAAATTTTTATGGAAATTTCTAAAGACGTATGAAGACTGGTTAAGTGTCCAAGCTTATTTAATTCCTGATCCAGATGATGTAAGTAGCCATAAAGTTAGTTTTTACACAGTTTAAATAAAATGTCACTTCTTAGCAACCTAAGAAGACCTAAAAGAAGCGGAAGATCTAAAAAGGAGTTCCACTTGTTAACTGGGCAAATTAAAAAATAAGAAAAATAGATGATAACTTTATAAAAATATCTATCGATAGATAATAAAATAAAAAAAGAAGAACAATTAGAATATGCATCAGAATTTGCGAAAAGAAAAGACGATATTAAAAAACAAAGTTTTCTATCAGTACTGATGGCATTGACACTTTATTTAGACTTGGATCTTTCGGAAGGAAAGTATAATATTCTGCACACAACTGTCAATGAACATCATGAAAATTTCTTTCCAAGTTTATATGTTATAAGAAATTTTAAAAAGAATATAGCACCACCTGTCAAGGCATATGAAAATTCAGGAAATTTATCGGAAGAAGCATTGGAGGCTTCCCACAAAAATATAAGATATGATCGTCGAAGCCATACGAGAAAAAACTTTCGGGAAAATCCAAATAAGGGTTTGATGATTTAATAACCTCTTGATTTAATCAGATCCTGAGTTATCATCTAATAGCAATATTGAATTTAAAAACAAGTTTAATAAGGAAGACCCTTATTTTGCTTTCTATATTGAAAGTGAGAGAAATTAAGATCTCTAATAAATTTCATATTATTAAAAATTTGAGTTTTATTTGTTTGTAAAAAACATCAATAAGTATTTGATAGCAAAAAAGGTTTTTTTAAGGAAGTTGTAAGTATTTTGGTATGCAAAAGTGCAAGGAAAACAACTATATTTTCTTATATATATAAGAAAACTAGTATATCTTTTAAATGAAAAAATATGTTTCAAAACGGTTTTCAATATTAAAAAAAAAAGATTTAACCTCTAAAAAAAAATATATATTTTTTTTAAATAAGTATATTTAATAACTTTAATATTCCCTTTAAATTGGAGAAATTTCGATATATAAACCTTATTTCCAGGTTCCGAAAATAATAGATCTACGTTAAATCTGATTTCATTTTTGAAATCGACGACCCTAAATCAATCATAATGCAAAATTTCATAACAATCGAACGACTATTTATTCCTCAGTTTTGAATGGGCTCAAAGTACTGTGTGCCCCCTTTAAAATACTTTCATTCAACGTCGGGGAGTAAAATTTGTAAGTTAAATAAAATAAAGCCGATTGAAAGCCTAATAAAGTGCAAGATAACACATTTACACAATACCATCTCAGCCTTATACCATGCTATACGAAAAAACCGAGCTGCTTTACACAATATTTAATGGATTAAAGTTTTAGGAAATCTATGATTTATACAAAATTTGTAAATATTTTTCCCTAATAAAAATTGATATAAAAAATATGTCCAAACTATAAAATTTTCTTTAAGTACTCAGAGGTTCCCCTTTTTTATAGTTTGACATAAAAATTGAGGCAATGCTAAAGATGAATGGTTATTTTATACCTATTTGTGTTACTTTTGCAATACCTTTTAACAACTTCCATTGAAATGAATATTTATAATTTTTTTTGACATATTTGGAACAAAACATTTGTATTGCCGAATTAAATTAACTCTATAAAATTGGGCTTGGTCTGTTATCTTAATTGTGTTTTTGGTGATGTAAAACATCCTTTGTTTTTTTTTTTTTTTAATATTACTACTAAGTCGAAAGATATCTGCCATCACTGAATAAAACTAATCAATGCAAAGCTTAAAATGTTTAATCAGCACACAAAAAGTAAAAAGCAAAAAGCAAAATAAGTTACCCAAAAACTCATGTCGAACATAAAGAAGAGAGTCATCTCCAAAACAAGTCTCAAGATGTTACATAATTTCATTTTTATTCACAACCTACTTACAAACATGTGCGTATGTTTGGTTTTATTTTGATAAATTACTGCATTGTTAACTTTCACAAATAAGCTTATTGTTTCTTGGATGTCTTTATGTGGATCTTCTGCTTTATGCATACGCCGAGCTTAAAAAAAAAAGAAAAAAATGTTTTTTATAAAGCTCAAGAGGGTGTCTCCACTTCATGCCATGCCACTCTTGAAGAAAAAAAGAGAGTTAGATTTGTAAGATATTGAAAATTAACTTGTAAAGTTGAAGTGCGTTCGCATCGATCTTTGTTGTTGCTCACTTTGACATTTGTCTTTAATTTTTTATGTTAATCAAAATCTTTTCAAATCAGTTAATAGCTGTTATTAATTTTATTTCTTTTCTAATTGATATGAATGAGTTGAAGTGATTTGAATGAGTTGAGTGATTTGAATATAGCCGTGTTGTGATTATTCCCGCATTGGTTTGAAGAGATATGCAGAGTATCGCTATCTGCTTTCTTTTATGTATCTTTATTGTATCTTTTTGTGTTTTTATTTTGATTATGTTTGAACGTTTCGAAGACAAGTTGTTGCTGCTACTTCAAGTTAAGTGAGACTCTGCTCGGCGAAGTCGCATGTTATTTGAAATTGTTGTTGTAGTTATGCTTGTTATTATTGTTGGTGTTGTTGTTATAGTTATGGTTGCTATTATTGTTTGTGTTGTTATTGTTGTTGTAACCAAACTCATTAAGTTTTATAAGTTTCAGTGTTGATGGAGTGGTGTGACATAATAACATCAGTAACATCATCAACAACAACAAATGTGACAAAAGAAAAACAACAACAAAAACAACAATAACAATAAGAGTTAAAACTATGTTTATGTTTTATTTAATTGGTTTCCAATTACGTAAAAGAGATGTTTATAAAAATAAAAAACAAATCGTTAACATGGATAATTTAATGGAGCATCCATGAAACTTCAAACAAACCATAACAATTTAAAACGCAATTAAATATATACAAAGTAGCTATAATAGAGATTAACAAATTGGTAAATTTTTTCATAATTTGCATTAATAACACATAACAATTAAATTGATATCACAGAGTATTTGCCATAGTATAAAGCAACCTGATAAATCGTCTTCTGTTAACAAAGAAAACAATTGATGTAATAGTTAACTACACTGAGAAAAAAACTTCTGCAAAATTAATATAATTATATTGCATAATAATTTGAAATATGTCTTCGGCAATTTGGAGCCTCCTAAGTTTTTCGTCAAAACATCTGAGTTTTACATGTTAACTTACCGATATTGATTTGGAAAAATTACCTAAGTATTTTGTAATTGTAAATAATGGCTTGCACAATTTATATAAGCGTGCTTGCTTAATCTGACGAACATAGTGTTCAAGTCCATATCATTTTGATAAAATGTCAAAGTTTTCGATGGCTTACCTAAAATATTATCACGCAGAACTGCAACATTTAGAAAATGGTCTACAAGAAGAACTCAAAGTGAAAAATGCAAAATTTCAGTTGAAAGAAGAGGTATGAATACAAGTACATCAAGTAATACAAATAAAAATAAAAGAATTAAAAAATCATATTCTGAAAGAAGGCCCCCGTTGATGTACGCATCGATCAAATTGGTCACTGGCCTTCTTGGTTGGCTAAACGTATACGCTGTAAGCTACCTGGGCGTACAGGATATGCTCAAACAGTTTGCAATAAATGCAAAGTATCTCTTTGCTTCAATAAAATGAACAATTGCTTCAGAGCTTTTCATACATAACTGCGCAATGTTGCATATTTGCAACACAAGATTTTTTTTGATAATTTTTATAAATAAAGCATTAATTTCAAAACGAAAGGGGTCATTATTTATTTTAACGAAGGCTTAAGCAGTGTTGACAGAGAGACAAACTGAAATTTACCACTATTTGGGAAAGAATTTACCACTTTCGGAGAAAATTTACCTTTTCCCAAAATAAAAAAATTCAAAATTTTTTAAATGATTAACAACCGTTATAATTTTTTTTTTAGTATACATATATTTATCTCTCATCAACAAGTTGACCGTCAACTCTTGACGTATATAAACCGGGACTTACTGGCTATTTTGTTTTGCTATTTTTTAATTTAATTCCATTCTTGCTTTTACTCCTCTTACATTGGTCAAGAGTTGAAAGCAATTTTTTTGACGTACTCTTTTGAATCCAAAAAGTGGACGGTATAGCACAAGCGTACCGTCAATTTTACTCCTTTCTTCTCAGCCAATTCGCGGCAATTAGCCATCAAACTCGAAAAATTGCTGTCAAGTCTTGACCAATGTAAAAGCGGCAAAAAGCAAAAAGTCCAATGCAACTAGAGATGGATAATTCAAATTTTTTCTTTTATTTTGCTACACAGGATAATTCACAAGAATATTAAACTGATTGTGAGTATGTTCAGAGAGGTAACAAGTCTAAAAGAATTATTATTTTAACAAAATTTACCAATTTTGGTCAAAAATTACCTTTTTTTAACTCTGCCCAAAAAATGAGTCAAAAATTACCTCAATTAGGGAAATTTACCTCAATCTGGCAACAGTGGGTTTAAGAGAATTTTAAGTAAAAGATTAAAATTGGCATTATTGCGCGATATACGGTTAATATGTTATACATTTGGCTTAGGTGAATCAAACATTTTTTTTTTTTTTGCATGGTATCACAGTATGTGTTTTCAAAGCAATGTATAAAACAATATATTACTTTGGTGAATAAGCATAAGTTTTTAATTTCCAAACAAATTGGTTTCACCCGACTTAGTTGATTTTACTATTGTTTTTTTCCTCGGTGTACGTGTATGGTGCTGTACTTATTTAATGATGTAGAAAATGTACGAAAAAAAACATAATTTCAGCCACAAATCAATTTTCTCATATAAAAACATACAAAGTAGTCTTCCAATTAATGATGAGTATTTTTAACTTTATTAAGACATTTTAACGTTTATATAGCTTATGTGGCTTGAGTCCAAATACTTTTCACATAATGATAAATCAATTAAAAATTTCGCAAAAATAAGATTTCATTGATGTCAAGCTGGTCAAAATTGAAATTGAGTTTATTCTTCAGAGAAAAATACCTCTTGGGATTTTGTCTTTAAATTAGAATAATAGATAAATATTGTCAGAACTTATAACTTTAACTTTTTAGGGAAGATTAGATTACAAGGAATGGTTCCTTTCATGTACACTACACCGTATCACTTTACAGGCAAAAACAGAAAAGCCAGTCGCGCACCACCTTATCTCAAATACATTAAAAAAACAATTTAAATAAATTTTTTGTTTTTTTTTTTTGACCGAACTTTAAGGTAGCGCATTTTATTTTTTCTTCATATCTTTGGCATTTACAGTTCGTTCTTAAAGAATGATATATAAATATATTTGTTGTGACGAGTCCAAATTTTTTGCTCTAAAGGTCATTTGGGCCAAGCACCTCAATCTAGTACTTACAACAAGATTCCAGTTTCTAACAATCTAATGTACCTTTCTAAGGTTATAAAATGAAAGCACACAAAAAATCATTGAACTCTTCCGAATAAAGTATATCGAATATCCTAGGATGTAGAACTATTTAAAAAATTTTTTATATTTTTCGCCGAACGTAGGATTTCTTCTTTTTAATTTTTCATTACATCTTCTAGAAGACAAAATTTTTTGCTCTAAAGGTCTTTGGTTTCTATCACTTACTAGATATCAACTTCTACAACATGAATTACAAAAAAAGTCAAATCAAATACAGAGTTTTTGAGCCGTTGCCCAAGACCTCAAAGGCCCTCATCATATGGTACCTTTTAATTTCCATTTCCTTATCATTTAAATAAAAGGCAAAACTTTAATATTGGGTAAACTTTTGCTAAAAACCCATTTTAATTTTTTTTTCAAGCTACTTTTTACACATAAAAGAGTAGGTTAAGTTTTACCCACCATTTACTTTCTGGTGGGTAGGTTCTAAATCGGGGTGCTTGACTGCTAAAGGCCTTAGAGCACGAAAGTTGATTCCTTGAAACAAAAACATAAAATTATCATTCCTTAAGATCGATGTAAATGCCAAAGATATGAAAAAAAACTTGAATGCGCAACTTCTACATTCGGTCAAAAAAAAAATTTTTTTTTTAATTTATTTTAAAACTTAAGATAGGACCAGCTCCTCTGTTTCTGAAACTGCCTTCATGATTCTAGTACCAACGAGAATGACTAGTATTTTAAGTATGTGTTGCAAAATTATTCAAATCAGACAATTTTTTCGATAAGTTGTTCAACAACCAATCGCGAAAAATTGTTTTCGACATAAACGTATTTAAAGTTATCGTAAGTGATTTCGAAATAACAATATTTTATTACGATTAGTTTTTCCGATGCCTTTGGGCATTGACTATCATGAAAAAAAGTTCATTCTAACATAATCAGATGATTGGCTTCCGAGAAATTAAGGAGAAAGTGCCCGAAGACGTGGTTTTCAAAGAATATCTATTAAGAAATAAAATTTTGAGGGAAATAAAAATCAGAAACAACATTTCATTATTACATTGCTTGTAAGGTAGATCTCCAAAAATGTGGTCATGGTGTGATTTTGTGCCTTACTTGCCAACACAAAAAAATGCGCAAAAAAAAATACTCGGTGGATTTCCTAGAAACTTTCATTGTATGTTAGTTAATATAATTAAAAAAAAAAATATATATTTTGCAAAAATGGCTTTAAGAAATTCAATCCACAAACTTCTGTACCATGCACGACAACACTCACGTTGTAACTCTCAGTCATAAATGAAATGGCTATTTCAGCTCTTGAAAGGACTTTGCCCGAGCTTCTCATAGTAAATTGTGTTGTGCGTTTTATTGAATGTTCGTACAAAAATGATCGAGAACTAGACTCATGTTTACGCCGACTCCGCACTGCTAAAGTTCATGTTTTTAAGAAGCTTTAGAATATTATTTAGATCAGAAAAATTATCTTCAATTAAAGGTACTATTACCGTCATGAATGCTAAAAATATATATTCAACAATTTTATTCAAACACAAAAATGGTTATCATTTTTTTTTAAGTATTAAACAGTTCTTGAAGATTACGAAAAAATTTTTTATTTTTATTTTCTATTAATTGTACATTTAATAGAGGGCGCTCAAATTTTTTTCTTAAAAAAAAAACACTGCTGCATGGCGGACAGTTAATCTGTGGAACGGTAAGTCTTAAACATAAAATTTAAAAAGAGTTACAAAAATGAAGTGCTCTTACGTGATAGTTCACCAGAAAAATTGAAAAATCATTAAAAATAAAAAAATGGCGGACATTTGAAAAGTTTTTAAAAAATCGCCCTTTTTTCGACTTTTTTTCAGACTCAAAAATTTTATATATTTTTTTGTGGTCAAATTGTGGTAAACTATCATACAGGATAAACAAAATGCTTCAAAGTTTATTAAAATCGGCAAGTAGATCCGGAGATTAGTTAAAAAAGTTCCGCCAGTTAAAAAATCTAAACTCGAGAAAAACGCGTCCAAAGTTTATTTTACACCTGCGACGAACCGAGAGCGCACTTCAATTGAGTCCTTATATCTCGGCACTGGCTTCGAATTTCGATTTAATATTTTAGACAGTTATTATTGAAGGTATAAAGAATCTAAAAATGTAAAAAAAAAGAGTTGGCTGTGCCGTGGACACACCCGTAGGTTTTGACGTGACGAAGTTTCTTGCTGTTGTTGTTAATGTTGATGTTGATGTTGATGTTGATGTTGATGTTGATGTTGATGTTGATGTTGATGTTGATGTTGATGTTGATGTTGATGTTGATGTTGATGTTGATGTTGATGTTGATGTTGATGTTGATGTTGATGTTGATGTTGATGTTGATGTTGATGTTGATGTTGATGTTGATGATGATGTTGATGTTGATGTTGATGTTGATGTTGATGTTAATGGTTATGTTGATGTTGATATTGATGTTGATGTTAATGGTTATGTTGATGTTGATGTTGATGTTGATGTTGATGTTGGTGTTGGTGTTGGTATTGGTGTTGGTATTGGTGTTGGTGTTGGTGTTGGTGTTGGTGTTGGTGTTGGTGTTGGTGTTGGTGTTGGTGTTGGTGTTGGTGTTGGTGTTGGTGTTGGTGTTGGTGTTGGTGTTGGTGTTGATGTTGGTGTTGGTGTTGGTGTTGGTATTGGTGTTGGATTTGGAGTTTGGATTTGGAGTTTGGAGTTGGATTTGGAGGCTTTTCGTTTAGCTTTGTTTTTTGCTTCCCCATTGGTTGTGCTCTAATATCAATTAATTCAGCAAAAGTAATGCATATGCGTCACATAAGGCGGTTCCCTGGGGGTTTTTGACACGCCGTCAAATTTTTTTTTATTTTTGTCATATGCCCGAAGACCTCACCTTTGGTTTCGTTCCTTCAAATTCACCGTTACACCAGTAGTCACAGAGTTAAAAATCCATGCAACGTTTTTTCATGGCTGTAGCATTTTTACTGCATTATGTGATTGCATCCCTGAAATCATGACAACAAAATTTTTTTTGTAATTTAATTGTGAAGCGTAATAACACATCCCTGCTGTCGTAAAACAAAATTTACTGTAGCACTCCTCCTGAGTGAGTAATAATTCCATGCAACGATATTACATTTCTGTTACATAAACTGCTATATTCACGACCTGACGACGCCGGAATTTTTTTTTTATTTTTGTCGTAAAGCCATGTACAAAAAATTTATTTTCCTTTTTAAACTTTTATCGTAGGTTATATACTCATTGAGTAAAAATTCAATGCAACGCCGCTGCATGAATGATGCGTTATCGATCTTTGAGCGGCTCTCTCAGCGTCCCCATGATGTCAGAATTTTTTTGTCTAATTTTGTTGTGAGGGCTTTCAGTAGGCTTCTATTGGCGTATCGTATTTTTTATCCTAGCGCTAATACTCAGCGAGTAATAATTCCATGTAACAAATTTTCAGTTGCGTTGCTTACGCAGCTCCCACTATGTCCCTATGCCGTATTAAATTTTTTTTTTGTTTTTTTAATATAGCCAAAGAATTAACCTTTACGGTCATACTACTTTTTTAATTATAGCTCTTATACCCAGTGAGTAACAATTCAATGAAACGCAGATGAATTTTTAAAAAATTCATTTTTCAACTTTTTTGGAAACTAGAGCAGTATAACGTAACTTCGTCACGTCAAAAACAAAAAATTAATTTTTCGAAAATTCTAGACGGTAATAGTACCTTAAAAAATTGCATGTGTCAGATAGAGGATTCGAACCAGCAAATTCGCAATTCGTAAAATTTGTTTTGAAAGGTCTTAAGGCTTGGTAGAAAGTTATTATGGAAAAGGGTTGTCAAGAATGATTTTTTTCCTAACCTAACCTAACCTAGCGGTATTGGGTTAAGTTACTAAGTTTTACTAAACGATCGCCTTTGCCAATTAATACCTACCATCAACTGCTATAAAAGATTCGAACCTGGCTTGTTCACGACTACTGAGCCAGTAATAGCCAGTAAATAACACGAGCGTTACAACATATATTTCGAAAAAAAAGTTTTTTTTTCAATTCTTGTCACGGTTCAATGGGTCATCGAAAAACAATAAAGAAGAAATATACGTAGTAACCTACGAAATAAGCCAATATATGAGTTTTTAACAGGGACTATTAAAACAACTATTTTTTTGTCGATATATTTCCGATTAGAAATAGAAGATGTTTAAAAATATCGATAAAATATTTTTACAATCATAAATAAAATTTATATTTCATCTTTAGTTTTGATCTAAAAAATATCGATAAAAAATAAATTTTATTTCTGATCGAAGAAATAACGATCACAAAATGATTTTTATTACTGATCGATTCGTCAAAAAATAATTTTTATTTCTAAACGAAAAAACACGATTAAAGAATAACTTCAATTACTGATCGAAAAAATATCTAAACAAATTTTTATTTCTGGTATATCGATAAAATATCGAATATATACATAAGAAAATCGATAAAAATACTTTAATTCTTTTCTTAAAAATATCGACAAAAAAAAAATAACTTTTATATCTGATCGAAAAAATTGAGATGAAAGAGTACATCAATTTTCGATCGAAAAAATAGCGAATAAAATAACTTTTATTTCGGTAGAAAAATATATCGAAAAAAAGAACTATAATTTTTGATCTTAAAAATATCCTTAGTAAAAGAGTTTTATTTCTGATCGAATTATCGACAAAATAGAGATTAAAAAGTACTTCAATTTCTGATCGAAAAAAAAAACGATAAAAATAACTTTTATTTCGGTTGAAAAAAATATCGATAAAACATAACTTCAATTTCTGATTGAAAAAATAACGATCTTAATTTGTTTTAATTCTGATCGAAAAAATAGTGGTAAAAAATAATTTTCATTTCTGATCGGAAAAATAAATGTGAATAATAATTGTTACATTTGATCAAACACAATCTATCAAAAATAAATGGTTTAAGTTGATTTTTACTTTAAAAATTATGAAAAAAATCATTTAATAAACGGAATCTCTGACTAACAAGGGTCATGTTGACTTTTTCACATGATCTTTTGATCTAAATCGTTTAAAAATAATCATAATTTTCCATCCCTGGTTTTACGATAAATACAAAAATTTTGCTAAATTTAAAATTATTTTACAACTTTTTATACATGATCTTTTGATCTAAATCGTAAAAAAATAATCATTTTTTTCCTTCCCTGGTTTTAAGATAAATACAAAAATTTTTTTTAAATAAATGAAAAAAAGCCAGAAACATATCCTGAAATTTAAAATGCAGCTTGGGGAGTTTTTGTTTAAGTTGTGTCTAAGATATGCTGCTATGGCTCTTTCAATACCTTTTTGTAGGTAAATCTTGAGATATTGAGTCTCAAATAACGCTGGTGTGGTTTCTACGGCATTTTCTTTGAAATGCGGTTTGTGGAATTTTGAATAAAAAAATATGTCTAAAACTAGCTTGGTGGTTTTTGAAATAATTTGGCAAGAAATAAGAGCCGCAATAAATTGTATGCTGCTCGCAACATGATTATTTATTCATTTAAATAGAAGAAAGGGTTCAGGCACTGATTAAACACCATTAATCTTTTTTGGTCATGCGTGCTGTTGCTTTTGAACTTGGACCTAATTTACTTGAGTTTTTTTTTTATATTTTTACACACACTCATTGTTGGGCTGATTGAGCAAAATCGCTGGAAGGCAGACTGCATATGTTTTGCAAATTAAGAGATCGATTGCTGGACTCGAAATTTTTTTTTTTTTAATTAAAAAAAAATTCAAATAAATATCTATAGTAAATTACGTTTAAAACGCTAGTCAGCCGCCTATTTTCTCAATTTTGCAAAATTTAATGATTGATTGGCCACGCTTAAGCGGCGTTTGCAAACAGTTTTGCATGGTGGCAACATTGTTCAAAAATATGTTGAATTAGATATTTGAAGTTGCAAATGTTTGTGGTTGATTTTGATTTTTTTTTTTTTTTTTTTATGAATCGCTTTCAATTGAAGTAACTCGAGCAGCGTGTAATTTGAATTAGCTGCTAGTTTATTTGCAGATTTGTTTTCATAGAAACAACACGCCAGAAACCAAGGCGAGGTCAAAGTTAATGAAATTTTAAATATTTTTAATATTTTTAATGCTCTTCATGGTTTTGATTAAGTTAAAGGCTTTAATTGTGAAAAGTTTCAAAGTAAATTTTATAGCAAATATTAATGATGTATGAAAATTAAATAAAAGTTTTTCACAAGGTTTTCTTGTTGGGTTTTATGGCGTGTTGTTAACCCTTTTATGGTTGGTGCCAGCATAGCAGGTAACAGATTGACCTCAATGTTCCATGCCGCGAACTGTGAAATACGCAGTTTTATAATTTCGCTACAAAAATGAAACATGTCTTAAGCTATACATATGAAAGTGGAAGTAATTTTAAGTATTTTGACAACAATTTTTAAGTTTATAAAATAAAACAAGTTTAATCAAGATATGCATGCATTTTTAATACCGTTACCACATAATCAATGCCCTGCCTTATTTTCACATTGCATTCACGCTGCTTAATGGACCACACACACACACACACACACACACACACACAACTTCATTGAGTTGGTCATAAAGTTTTATGATATTGCATTTAGTTGAAAACTACTACTTGTTGCCGCCGAACAAGTTCATCAACTGTTAAAACGTTAAATAAGGCGTTAAATTAAAAACTGGCTTCGTATATCCGGAGAAAGTTGCAGTTGAATTTGCATTTTCCTTCAATATATGTATTCGATACAATAAAATTGCCATTAAAGTTTATAACTTTATCTAATATTTCAAATATGCTGACCTTTTTGAAGACTGTTGAACTTCATAACAACAAATAGATTGGGGAAAAATTTAAATAATCCCAACTTATTGTCATGGGCAAACGAACTCATCAACTTTGTGCAAATTCATTGTCAACTAATGGATTTTATTAACTGTTAATTGGCTGACTTTGTTACACCTTTGAATAAAGGTAGCTAAAAGTTTTATTGATTTTATGGTACATTAGCGTGAATAACGATCATTGATTGGTAAATATACAAAAAAAAAAACGGGCATTGCATTATGTAGAAAATTTACATTTCAATGCTTTTGATTTCAATTTCATAAGCCGATAGGTGAAGATAAGAGAGATGGACTTGAGAGTTTGCCAAAATAGAATAGTTAAGCCTTTGAAATTGCTTTTATTTTTGCAATTTTATTTTGAATTTAAACAAATTTGAACCTATATATGATTTTGTCATATAATGTGTAGGAGTTGCCATTACAACACAAGTATTATGCTTATGAAATAAATATGTATATTTCACTTATGTGTTATATTCACTTTTTTATAAATTTTAATAAACCCCAGTCTCTGTTCGCACTAATTCGACACTAAATGCCATCATTCAAACTTTAAATTTTATTTCATTGAAATATTAAAAATTTCGAAAATTATCTGACCATCATTAGGAGATATAACGACTGAAAAATTAACTTTGGAATTTTTCGATTTTGAGTATTTTGCAAAAACTTGACTTTGAAAAGATAGAAAAAATTGTTTGGATTATTTTTTTAAAGATTAGATTGTCATGCGGGCAGATTGAAATTTGCGAAATTTTTTCAATTTTGCTAAAGGGAGGTTTTAGTTTTGTACCTATATTAAGTTAAAAAAAATTACAAAAAAATTGACCCTCCGTCGGTTAGATAGTTCTGGCTAGAACTTTTTCTATTTGAATTGTATTTTAAATATATTTCCAATTGAGCTATTGACTTGAAATTTCACGACTTTTCTTTTAATTTTATTGTCTATCGATCTATGAAAATATAAGGCCAAAAAATTTTTAAACAAGAATTATTACAAGGATGTATACTTTTTCCACCTCGGACGGTCGAATGTAGTCTGGCCGGACCCGTATGTATATTGTATGAAAATGTAGGATGTAGGATATTTGTACACTAAGGGAAAAAAATATTAAATTTATCCAAAAACTTTTTTAATCTATCCAAAAAGCAAGTCAGTTTTGCACCAATAACGCATTTACTTAAATCGACTACGTAAATTTTTAAAATTTATTTAAATACTTTTTTAACTAAATAAAATATTAAAATATTTAAACAAAAATAATAAAAAATTTATTAAAATTATGCACGAATATATTTAAATATCTTTCAAATATTTACTATTTGAAAATAATACTGTCGCATTTAAGGAAAATTTATATTAAAATATTCAAATTGAAAAACAATTAATTTGAATATTTCTCACGAGATGCGTCCATATCAAACGCCATTTAGTGGTATATTTTATTTTCTTTTTGTGAAAATATGATTTGTGAGTCCGGTGGTGAGTGCGATGCATGATGAAATCATGTAGAGTGGAGTGAAATTCTTGAGAAAATACCGAGTTGTCACTCCACCTTACATGACTTCATCATGCATCGCACTCACCACCGCACTTACAAATCATATTTGCCAAATATCCATGCTATATTACCCTTGCAACATTAACTAAATGAGAACTATAAGAAACCTGCAACTGCTGGTGCGAAGAAACTGCAGCAGCATCGCACAGGAACAGAGTGCGATGCTGCTGCTGCTTGGCGGCTGCTTGGCAGATGTATGGAATATTTGTGTACGTGTGTGGCATAAATAAAATTTAAATACGGGAAAAACACGAGTTGTAAGGGAAATATTTCATTCATTCACACTTCATATTCAGACTTTTGCGTTCGTATCTCATGTTTTTTTTTTCCCAATTACATAATTTCAGCTTGGACAAGAAGTTTACACAGCCAAGGAAAGTGGCTCCACTACGCTCGAAAAGAAGAGAGATTGTAAACTTTGCTTACATGGATGTGAAAAGACACCACGCAAGATTCGCTGTTTTTGTGTAAAATGCAATAACCCAACACTCCAAAGTTGATTACATTTGTTTCGGGTGCATAAATCATGAGTAATGATATCAGTTTTATCGAATTTCATTATTAACCCTCATTTATAACAATTTTTAACCTTGAAATAAAACACAAAAATTCATTAACATAAAACGAGGTTTTTTTACATTTGACAATTATTTCTTAAATATTCTTATATTATCACGTAGTTCAATACATGCAAAAGCCTGCGAAAGCAAGAAAGAACCGAAACTATCAACATATATGATTTGTAATCACGTTTGAATTTGACACCAATATATTGCAATAGTGCTATTTTCCCATATAAGTACACTTACATGTACTATAGGGTTCTGGCCAGACCATATTCGACTGTCCAAAGGTTATCGGAACATCTGACAGATGGAGGGTTAAAAGTATAATAACGGTCTATAATAATGGTTTCCATATTTATGAAATCTAAAAACAGAACAAAAAAAAAAAAGAGAAATTGACTGTATACTCGTATTAAGAAACTGCACAAAACCTTTTATTCACAGTACTTGAAGAGTGTACACTGTACACTGTACACTAGACCGGTTCGAAAAAAAAGTTCACGTGCCGGTGTTCGAAAAGGAGTTTGTTTTGAAAAAATAAAAAACAATACTTTTTTACAGTGTACCCGTTAGCAAAAACATTTTGGTTGAAAAAATTTAGTCGAGATGACAAATAAATAAACTATACAGTTGGAAGGGTCGTAACAGGATCTTAATTTTTTTAATTCTTTTTTTTTTGTCAGAAGGGTGCCCCAAATTACCAAACTAAACGCATTACCAAATGGTGGTCAGTTGCATTATTTTTCAACATCTTAAATGTTTTCGGATTGGCAGCATATCATTAACAATGAGCAAAACTTTGAAACTGCACAGAAACCGATAGTCGCCGAAAACTTTTATAAGATTTGAGAAGACGATTCCCAATTACCAACAACGAAACCTCAGCACAAAACACTAAAATGCTGATTTTTTTTCTTAGCTTTGAAACAAGGATTTCAGGTGTAATACCTATTCAGTCAAGTCTGCCTTGGTTCGAAATGGGGTGATCGATTAGTGGGAGGGAAGAGACAATCAAGTGAAATATCTGTAGAATAGGGGTGGAAAAATATCGTCGATACTATCGATATATCGATGGTTTGATTTATAAAAGTAAACTATCGATGGTTTATTACTATCGATACTATCGCCACTACCTGAACTATGTAAAACTTCAGCAAAAATTTGCGCCGTGTGAATGAAGTCTAAAGAGCCTGATTTTAAGAACAAGAAAAATCTACGGAAAAACCTTTAAGAGGTATTCAAGAAGTTTCAACCAGATGGAACAGTTGCTATGAAATGATTGCTAGAATTATTAAAATAAAAGATGCAATCGACATAACTCTGTTAAATTGTGGTAAAAATGCTCCGAAGCCTTTTGATAATGACGTAATTGATATTTTAAGAGAACTAGTAATTATTTTGTGGCGTCCGTGGCGTAGTTGGTTAAAGTGCGTGGCCGCTATGTCAACGAATCTGGAGACCCGGGTTCAAATCCCAGCAGCGACAGAAAATTATTTGAATTAAAATAATTTTTCTCTACGGCCGCCACCTCTCTGCAGACAATGGCAAACCTCAGAGAGAAATCAAAATGCCATGTAAAGCTTCTTGAGAAAAAGAACATTCTGTACATCACCGTTCGGAGTCGGCGTTAAACATGTAGGTCCTTTTCTCGGTCAATTGTGTACAAACTTAATAACACGCACAACACAATTGATCATAAGAAGCTAGGTCAAAGTCCTTTCAAGGGCTGAAATGGCCAGTTATTTCTTTTTTTTTAATGACGAAAATATCGAAGGTACAGAAATGCAGTCAACAAATGCTGAATACAGTCCTTTATTTAGCTTTTTACGGCAATGAGTCACAAACAAAAACAGCAGAACACCAACCGTGGCGGCAATTGTCACAAAAAAACAATATTTGGAGCAGCTCAACTGCGTTCAAAGTTCTGATCCAGTAATGTTTTGGAAGGTAACATATTTAATGCAATTTTTACGAACAGATTATTAAATAGTTTCTCTTTTTAAGGTTAACAATAATAAGCAGCTTGAACCACTACCGTATTGCGCCATGAAGAACCTTTGTATTCCAGTCTCATAGAATATTAAGCAAGGCCGGGTTAATTATCAATGAAAGACGCACCAAACTTAAGGCATCAACAGTAGAAAGCTAAGCTAATTTTTTTACGAAAATATACTATTTTGTAAATACATAACTTACATACTTATACCTAGTCATGGGCAAATCTGCTATTTTGTAGTCACTACTACTCACTGTGATTGCTACTTTGGAATCACAGTGAAAAATTCCTGTGATTGCTACTTTGTTATATTAAAGATCACATTGACTTATTAGAATTGATTCTTCTGCAGTTTCCATTTAATTTTAAAGATCTTGGTAAAATTTCATTAATGATCATGCTTTTAAAGCAAAACAAGTAAATCTAAAAATTATTTTTATAATTAAAACATTTAATCACATTATATAAAAAATTGCCTGATATCAGTTCAAATATTTCTTGAAAAAATATTTTTTATTAATGAAAATTTTTACCGATCATATTAATAACTTGTAATATGCGCGCGGAACTCGCAATACTAAATTAACACAAAATCAACATATATTCCCTGAAATAAAAATCACTGCTACTGTGATCTTGTAAAATACCAGTAGCAGAAATTATTCGATACTCAAAGCTTTTGGGGAATCACTGTCACTGCTACTGTGATTTATACTTTACTTGTAAAACAAAAAAAACAAAAAATAACAAGAGTAGCAATCACTGTGACTGAAATATTTTGGTAGCAGCCTGTGATTGCTTCTTTCGAGTAGCTGTGAAAGAATCACTGCTACCAAAATATCGACTCATCTCTACTTATACCTATCTCAAAGCTATGTAAAATATAAATATTATACAATAAAAGCCTTAATATCTTGACTTAAATTTGGTCGATAGTATCGATATATCGATGGAGCCTACTACTTCTATCGGAAAATATCGATAGTCAATACTATCGATAGTTTTCCACCACTACTGTAAAACGTTCTAAGTGTGGTGGAAAGCCGTTAACATGTGAATTTGAATCTGTGCCTTCCCATCCACAAACTTCTCTACCACCAACTACGACTTCAAGTCGTAAATATTGATGAGTTTTTAATTTCAGTTAATAGAAATGAGGAAAGAAAATTGCAAATGCGAAAGGTTAAAGGGTGGTAGTCGAGCACGCTACCTACTCAACTACCGCGGCCGCTTAACATTGTTTGGAACATAATTATATATTCAATATGTAAGATTCATATTCTCAAAACATTTAATTTATTAATATGTATACTTGAATGACTAATTAATAAAGAATAGCTTTAATGTCAATCTATGTACATATTTAATTGGTTTTTTGTAAATTTTTTAATTACACGCAGTTTCTCTCATACAGATTGTATGAAGGTACCCGGGTACCTTCGTATACACGAAAGGGGGAAATTTTTCGTATACACATGAAGGTTAAAAACATTAAAGTTATTGTTTTATTGTAAAACTAACTGCATCTTTATGTATTCCGAAAAGAGCACTCTCGTTCGTGAGAGAAACGACCAACAATATTTTTGTATATGAAAAAATGTATTGCTTATTGTGTCCAACACGAACGACAGTTCTCTTTTCGGAATGCATAAAGAGGCGGTAAGTAAACAAGATTAATAAATAAAGGCAAGAGAGTTATTTTAAAAATTAAAAACAAGAAAAAAGTGTGTGGTTTGTTCAACCAGTCCTCTGTAGATAACAAACGAACCAGGAAACTAAGGACTTTGAAATTATTGTCCGTTCATATTTGAGTCAAGATTAAACATATTTGTCCTGAAAATATTTATAACCCCACTCATTTGAATTCGGGCATGAAAGGGTTAATACGTGTCCTAGACGACTTTGCAATGTTTTCAAACAATTATTCTTCAATCTTAATTAAGAGTAGCTATTTTATAAACAAATACACTGTGTAATCGATTCGATCTTTAAAAAAGTTTCAGCCAAAATTCTTAGAAATTCCGAAAGAGGGTTATCTTGTGATTTTATTGCGACTAGTCCGGCCTCTCAATTCAATCACAATCTTTTTTTAAATTTTTAAAGTTAAAAAGTAGGAATTCTGGTGTTTCGACCTATGACAATTTTTTACATATGCTTAGGTTGTGAGAATTTAAAAACAAAATGGATTTTTGTGCAATAGAATTAAACGTTAAATTTAACAGTGCAAAAATATTTTTGAAAAAAATATATAAAGTGGCTGTTTCGCAATGGAGATGTTAACAATTTTTCAAAAATTTTGTACAAATGTAAGTTTTTCTTTATTTTTTTTTTTTTAAATAAATAAAAAGAAAAATTTTTATTTTTTTCGGTAAAACTATTAAATACCTTTCAAAAAGTCTAAGATAACTGAAATCAGTTGAAAATTGGAAAAATTGCAGAAGTTTTCAGTTGTTTTTTAAATCTGCAATCATCGATTTTTCTTATATGCGTTTACAGCGTACAAACTGCTACCGTTTAACCAAATGATGACGGATTTTGCTCATGTATGGCTTGTTAGAATGCACAAGCTAAATGTCACATTTTACGATTTTAATTTTTGTAGTAAAGTAAAAAAAGTTGCATGATTTATGTTTATTAAATTTTTGAAATATTTTTTAAATTCTCATTTGCATTTGGTTTTCCTTATTTTTGGAGTGTAGACGAAATTCTTAGTGGTCATATATAAATGGTAATGCGGCATGTTACTAATTGCAGTTTAGTTGAAGAAAAAAAAAAAAAAAAAAAAATCAGATAACAGGGGTACTCTCGGTGTGGCATATTTTATGTCATGTATTATTAAAAATATCGATTCCAGACAGAATACGTTTACTATAGACGCATATTTATTGATTGTCAACAAGACAATGAAAATAAAATTTTTTTTTTAAATTATTTGTTTTTTAATTAAAAAAAAATAAGTGTATTCGCTATATGGTGTATTTTTTTGAAAAATGTACAACGGCTCCAGGCTGGCTGTTGGCCGGCTCTAGGTCGTCAGTTTATTTATTTTCACGTTTCCAAGGAAAATTTCTTGTTAAAAAAATATCTATAAGAAATATTTTTTTCTTCCAAATACGAGAACATTTAATAATATACACTTTAATTTAACTTAAATTTTAAAAATTTTAAAACTTCGTTTTTTTTTAATATTACAAATTTACTACAAATAAGATATATTTCACATATATACTAAACAAACCAAATACAAAAACCAAACCTCAACTTTTCTGAATACAGACAGTGTTATTTTAAAATATTGAACAAATTTATCACAAGTAAGGGTAAGCAAGTATTTTGAGCATTTCGAGCAAATACGTAGGCTGCTACTTATATTTTGGGATCTGATAACGTACGCCTATTGTGTTGCTTACAGTGCTTTTAATATTGTATTTTAGCAAAAAAATGGAATTAAGTATATAATGGACTGTTTCTTCCAAAAAACTGTATCACTTAAGACATGTAGAACGGTCAATGGTACACAATCTTTTGTTTGCTAGAAGTATTCCGTTAAATAAGGAAAATTAACAAAAGACAAAGAATTATTCTTCACCAAGATAAAGCGAGCTCCTACACATCAGCTCAAAAAAAGGTGTTTTTGAGCACACAAAACATCGAATGAATGGGTAATAAGCAGTACGGTCCTGATTTGTCGTCCAATGACTCTTTTTGTTCCCGCACATCAAGGACAAACTGGGTGAACAACGTTTTTCGTCACCAGTAGAAGTCGTTGATGCTTCTAAAAATTATGTGTTGGAGGTGTCTCAAGCGGATAATTGCTATGACAAATGGTTCGAACGCATGCAAAAAAAATTATCGTTAGGGAGAATAATTCGTACAATAATAAAGCTATTTTAACCCTCTGCAACATACGTGCTCCAAATTTAACAATAAACCTAACGTAGGGCAGACTTCACTTTTAAGCTGATTTCTTATGATGAAGTTTCTTACTGTTACTTTATAACTTTCCTGACCTTATTCCATATAGTGCCTATTTTGGATTTTTTGTAATTAATTTGGTATATTCGAATGTTTTTAATTATTTAACCAAAATGTAAAAAAATACACAAAATAGGTAGTATATTGCGAGCTCAAATTCCACAGTGCAAAGAAATCATGAATAGCCCTCATTATTTAGAAAAAACAAGCAATATAAAGAAAATTTAGCTTTAAAGGTTATTTTTTCCCAGAAATAAATATGTTTTGTTACAATGCTTGAAATATTTTCGAGAAATTATCAAAAAACTAAATAAATAGCAGCTTTAAAAAAAAAAGATTTGCCTTTAATGACGATAAAATTAAAACTCAACTCATTTTTCAAGAATGTATGCCAATAGCTGCAATAATAGTACTCACCATTTTTTTCAGTATCCTTTGTGGCAGCGTTATCCTTAGAGTCCTTTGGAGGTTTGGCCAAAGCAGACACCGTCAAAGAAAGCAGCAAGCCAAACACCAACAGTTTATAAGTTAATCCAAAGTTAAGTGACATTTTGACAAAATTCCAATAAAAAAAATTCTCAGGATAAAAAAGTAAAAAAAAATCGAGCTTTGGAAATAAATGAAAATCAAATATTTCGCGATAAAAAAGCAGCAAGTTTGATTTAGCTAAAAACAAATAATAAACAGCACCAATTGTTGTTGTTGTTGTTGAAATTTTCACTTTCCTCTACAAATGCAGCTAAGGCAAGTGTAACAACTACTAATTTGTTGTTTTAGTGTTTATACTAACGCGCTTTCATAACCGCTAAACCGACATAATTATAATTTTTTGTTTGTTTTTTTTTATTTTTTTTTCTTGCCTCAAACTATTAGTGCATGAAATTCAATGCGATCGCGTGCAAGATCGACCGTACGAACATAAATACAGTGGCGGATTTTTTGTGATAACGTTTTGGGTTTTATTTTTCCTCTTTTCTTAAAACAGCTATAAATAATTATATAAATATAGCAAAATGTGTGCACACGGAACAAACTAACGATGGCGTTGAAAAATCAATAAAAATCAAAGCAACGATCGTGCGCACTTCCGCTACAAACAACAAGAAATATGTTGCAGCTTTTGCTGTTTTTTTTTTTGGTTTTTGTTTTGTTGTTGTTGGATTATTCGTTTAAGCTCTTCGTAGTTGAAAATGAGAAAACAAAAAATTATTTTCAAAAACAATATCCGTGAAAGTTTGCTGATACCACCAGCCAGCATCCGTAGCAGCTGTTAAAATATTTACGCGATCACGATCAGTTCAGAGACACCAACACAAGCGCACTGCACACAGATATTCATAGATAGTTGTTTATGTTGTTTTTTGCCAAAAAGTTGTTTGCATATAAAAAAAAAAAAAAAAAATATAAACGAGCGTTAACGTTCGAGTTAAGTGAAATTTTTAAGTACTACGCGCAAGCGTTCTCAACGAACGCCAAACACTGTCTGAGCCAAGTAAACGTGTTGTTGCTAAGTTTTAAGCCAGTCTTAATTGAGAAATGAATTCATCCTAACCCGGTTTTTATTCACACTCGCAATCTCGCTCGATTTTTCTCCTCACTTACTGAGCGGATGAACTTAGTCGCTCGTTTAAAAGTTATGAATGAAAATATGCTTGGGACTGTTTGTTTTGTTGCTATCTCACTCACTAAACAGCTGTTTTTCAACCGGTATCTGTAGTAAAATGATTGTAAATTGTTATGTTTTATTTAGTTGTTTGTTGCTTGGAGTGAACAACACGTGCTCGACACTGAAAGAGAGCGGGAGATTAAGTTTAACAGCAGAAATTTGTGAGAGTGAATATCGTAAGCAAACGAGAGTAAAAGTTCACTATAATTAATTGAGATCTATCGTTGAATCAAAATTTCAATTAATTATACGAATCACCCTACTAAACACCTGGAGCATACTTAAATACTATCTGCTCGTTTGTATATAAATTTCAAAATCATTTTTATAAAAATGAAGTTTGTCTTTATATGCTTAACACGTTGAGTACCATGGTAGACCAGGTTGATCTCATAGCGCGAAAGGGCTTTCAGGCCTCGTGATGACATTTGGTCTTACAAGATATGTGTTAGATATGCGTTCTGTGCTGCTGTTATCACTTCATAAATGTTATTTCAAACAGGGTATTCATGCAATAATCGAAACATTACATCGTTTATACTGCTTGGCCCGTGGGTTTTAGTCAAATGTGGCACAAAACGTTCTGTTAAAAAATAATTCAAATTTAGGGCTACTTTTATCTGGCTGGCACCATGTAAAAAAAAATTGGTGGTCAGTAGAACCCCATTTTTTTATTATTTGGTGGCACTCAGCGTGTTAAACATATATAATCAAAATTGGATGATCGTAAATTAAACTCGTTGCTCGGGGGTTTTTTGGGTCCCCGAAATTTTTAATACATTCTGCATGCTTTACAAATTAGTTGTTACATTTTTACAATTTCTGTTTTTATTAAGTCTTATAAATTAGATAATAAAAAATGGTGCGCGAAAGCATCGCATATGTCCCAATACGGCTTTGTATGAAAATGGAGACAGTATTACATAGAAAGACGAAACAAATCCCTGTTCGGAACAACTCAATATATTTCCAAGTAAGCCCCTGCTTATCTTCAAGAAGGGGACTACTTTGCTGTTGATTAATTACAGGCCATTTAATAGAAGAGATGAATCATATGATATGTTAAGAAAGACTAAACAATAAAGAAAAATTAACATAATAAAGAAGTAAATAAATAAAAAAAAAAAAACAATGAAATGTACCCTTATAACAGGAATAAAAATAAATAAAAAAGTTAACACAATTCAAAAAGCATTTAGTTGACTGTGTTATAAACATTCTCGTAGGGAATATACTGAAATGACACGCATCTTTATTCTTGCCCTTATTCTTATTTTATTCATCTCTCCCTTTGGCTTTTGGTTTGGCTTTTGTGTTTGATTTGACTTTTGCGTTTGGTTCTGCTTTTGCTTTTGACAAGGATTATGACAAGAACTCCTACAAGGATTAGAAAAAGGGCTATAAAAATGATTGGGACAAGGATAAGGGCTAAGGCCTTTAACAATAAAGATTTGAACATACTAAGAATAAGATTAAATACTAAGATTGGGAAAAGAAGTGTGATAAAGATTAGGAAAGGAATTCAAGTAAGGATAATGTGAAGAATTTTGGGATAGATTATATCAAGAGATTGGATAAGAAGCAAAAGAAATATGATGATGAGGACAAGTTTTGAAACAAAGGAAAGGATTGGCTCAATAATAAGTACTAGTATTAAAATACGCTCTCAAGTCAAAACCTACGTGTGTGTTCACGATACAGCCAACTTTTTTTTTTCATTATGCCTCATTATAGCACAATTTGAAAATATACAAACACATTTTTTGTTTTAATTTCAACGCAAATGTAAATATTTCTTATTTTTTATATGTACATATATGTTTTTTTGCCACACAGACCTACTTTATAATTAAGTTTCTTATCAGTTCCAAGCTATTATTGTTTTGTCTAAATTACCGCTATGAAAATACTTGGGTATACTTCAAAATGCTTATAAATATTATGTTAATTTTATTTTAGTGAAGTTATCTGCTCTTGATCGGATTGCTACAATTTTTTGGAGGGTTAAGAAAATATTGTGGTTTGTTTCAGATTTCATTGCCATAAAAGAGGTTAATGACCACAAATATGAGAAGTATGAATATTTGTTATAATGAACTTAAAGATATCTTGTATAGTCTCAATATTATGATAATTTTTAAGGCCAATGAAATTATCAAATCGAAAAATATTTTAATGCTTGATAATAGCTATACAGCTATATACGTAAATATTTTTTTTTTTTTCAAATTGAGAACTTCCACAGTCTTTCCATCTATATCTAATTCACCTTCTCTACCTAATTCTACTAACAAAATGCAGCAAAGCGTATGGAACCTATACATGCTGTTCAAGTTTTCGGTCGCAAGAAAACTGCATCCGCGTTCGCGTCAGTGGTGGTGGTATGTTGCTCAAATCTATGCAATCTGTCAAGCGATCTCCAAGGCACTGATAGCTTTCTATCAAACTACGTTGATGAAGTACTTTTAGTTGGTGATCCACATCGTTGTAAGCCCAAGAAGTTTGGTGGTCCAGGTGCTCGTGCCCGCTACCAAAAATCGTACCGTTAATTTCAGAAAGTTTTTGTATTTTACTCCTATAATGCTGTAATTGGACAGCTTGGAGAATATGTAATTTTTATGTATGTATATTAGAGTGGAACGAATTTTTAACCTCATGGGCTTCATATATTTTTGAAAACTACGAGTAAAAAAATAAATTTCTGCATCTTTAGTTTTTTCTGCGACATAACTTTTGACTGCGCCCGAGGGTTTATATATTTCATACCAGAATTATTTTATTTTTGCTTTTTTTGAAATCCAAAGCTTAGTTTGAAAATTAGTTCCTAATTTTTTGATGCAAACCATTAACACATAAATGATAACTTGTCAAGAGTTCCACTCTAATGTATATGTTATGACCTAATTTTTTAATAAATTCCTTTATTTGTAAGTTATAGTTTTACATTGGAAATTTTGACAGAATTTTAAATACAATGTCACTTCATTAAAATTAAGGATTTTTAATTTGAAATGATATTTTCCCTTTTTTTATATTATTAATTTTTTGTTTTTAATGTTTTGACGTGACGAAGTTACGTTGTACAACTCTAGTTTCCAAAAAAGTTGAAAAGTTTCTGCGTTTCATTGAATTGTTACTCACTGGGTATAAGAGCTATGATTAAAAAAATAGTATGACCATAAAGGTTAATTCTTTGACTATATTAAAAAAACAAAAAAAAAAATTTAATACGGCATAGGGACGTAGTGGGAGCTGCGTAAGCAACGCAACTGAAAATTTGTTGGAATGGAATTATTACTCGCTGAGTATTAGTGCTAGGATTAAAAATACGATACGGCAATAAAGGCCTACTGGAAGCCCTCACAACAAAATTAGACCAAAAATTTCTGACATCATGGGGACGCTGAGAGAGCCGCTCAAAGATCGATAACGCAACATTCATGCAGCGGCGTTGCATTGAATTTTTACTCAATGAGTATATAACCTACGATAAAAATTTAAAATGGAAAATAAAGTCTTTATACATGGCTTTACGACAAAAATAAAAAAAAAAAATTCCGGCGTCGTCAGGTCGTGAATATAGCAGCTTATGTAACAGAAATGCAATATCGTTGCATGGAATTATTACACACTCAGGAGGAGTGCTACAGTAAATTTTGTTTTACGACAGCAGGGATGTGTTATTACGCTTCACAACTAAATTACAAAAAAAATTTTGTTGTCATGATTTCAGGGATGCAATCACATAATGCAGTAAAAATGCTACAGCCATGAAAAAATGTTGCATGGATTTTTAACTCTGTGACTGCTGATGCAACGGTAAATTTTAAGGAAAGAAAACAAAGGCGAGGTCTTCGGACATATGACAAAAATAAAAAAAAATTTGACGGCGTGTCAAAAACCCTCAGGGAACCGCCTAATGTGACGCATATGCATCACTTTTGCTGGATTAATTGAAATGAGAGCAAAACCAACACCAACACCAACACCAACACCCACACCAACACCAACACCAACACCAACACCAACACTAATACCAACACCAACATCAACACCAACACCAACACCAATACCAACACAAACACCAACACCAACATCAACATCAACATCAACATCAACATCAACATCAACATCAACATCAACATCAACATCAACATCAACATCAACATCAAAATCAACATCAACATCAACATCAACATCAACATCAACATCAACATCAACATCAATATCAACATCAACATCAACATCAACATCAACATCAACATCAACATCAACATCAACATCAACATCAACATCAACATCAACATCAACATCAACATCAACATCAACATCAACATCAACAGCAACATCAACATCAACATCAACATCAACATTAACATCAACATCAACATCAACATCAACATCAACATCAACATCAACATCAACATCAACATCAACATCAACACCAATATCAACATCAACATCAACATCAACATCAACATCAACATCAACATCAACATCAACATCAACATCAACATCAACATCAACATCATCAACATCAACATCATCAACATCAACATTAACATCAACATCAACATCAACATCAACATCAACATCAACATCAACATCAACATCAACATCAACATCAACATCAACATCAACATCAACATCAACATCAACATCAACATCAACATCAACATCAACATCAACATCAACATCAACATCAACATCAACATCAACATCAACATCAACATCAACATCAACATCAACATCAACATCAACATCAACATCAACATCAACATCAACATCAACAGCAACATCAACATCAACATCAACATCAACATTAACATCAACATCAACATCAACATCAACATCAACATCAACATCAACATCAACATCAACATCAACATCAACATCAACATCAACATCAACATCAACATCAACATCAACATCAACATCAACATCAACATCAACATCAACATCAACATCAACATCAACATCAACATCAACATCAACATCAACATCAACATCAACATCAACACCAACATCAACATCAACATTAACAACAACAGCAAGAAACTTCGTCACGTCAAAACCTACGGGTGTGTCCACGTCACAGCCAACTCCTTTTTTATTTAGGTACGAATATGAACTGGATGGCTTGCAACTTAAAAAAAACAATGTTTTTCCATAATTTTTTTCTATGGACTCCACAAATGCTTCGGAGGATGCCCAATATGGATAATTTGATGATAGTATAAAAAAAATTATTATTATTATATTTACGATTGCTTTTAAAACTTTAAATGTGTTTTTCTCAAAACTACTTTTTTGAAGTCGGCGCGTAACATAACTCAAAAAGTAATGCACCGATTTAGATGAACTTTTGTAGACATCTTTCATATGATACATACTTGCGGATGAACAATAGTTTATATTAAAAAATTTTTTTACTATTGTTTACTGCCTAGGCTGATTTTTTATATGAAAATGGTACGTCTAATATCAAAACAGCGAACCGAAAACAAAAAATCGCATATTTTTCAGTAAAATTTCATTCATCCCAACAATAAACTGTTATATGAAATAAATAACTTCAATTTTTTTATTTCAATAATATTGTGAGGCCAGGCATGACGCCCTTTTTATTTGAAGCTCGTCCGATCTACCGCCACACAGTACTTTGAGCCCATACAAAAGTGAGGAAAAAATACAAGGAGTGGTTCGATTGTTTGGAAATTGTGAGGAAAAAATACAAGGAGTGCTTCGATTGTTATGAAATGTTTATGAATTTTTGGTAGCTAATTTCAAATATTGAATCAGATTTTACGTATATCAAGTATTTGCGCCAAAAATTAGGTTTTAATAAAAAAAACAACGAAATTTTCCTATATTAAATTTAATATTAAAGTTATTAGAACTGGTAAAAAAAACAAAAAAAAACAATAATTTTAAACGATTAAGGCTTTAACTTTTTAATACTGAAAACCATTTGGCAATATCTTTCTATTTTTTAAAAGATAGGCATATAGTTTCCTATGCACTTTTTCGACAAAAATGCTATATGTAAAATTATTATTTATACATGTAAAATAATGTTTTGCAAAACAAAAAAAAAAAAAAAAAAAATTTGTATTGGTATTTTTTTTTAATCAAGGTAATATGAGTATATAAAACTAAATAAAAAAAAATATTTTGAGGGGACAGGTTACAAATTTAAAAAAAAAAATTTTTTTTTCGGGAATTTTGTATTCATATCGTTTTGAAATTTTGCACATAGTTATATTTATTAACATTTAAAAAATACAAAAAATTTTTTCAGAATTTTTGAAGCGGTTTTTGACGTTATTTGATTTAAAAAAAAAAATGCCAAGAAATTGACGGTGTGAAAGATATCACCAGTCTGGACCATCTGAGGAAAAAATAAAAAAAACCTAATTAATCCTTGTTTAAGTGGCCACCGCCTGAACTCAGATAATTTTTATCCGACGAAAAAAAACAAAATGGCGGCCATTTGAAAAAAATCGATTTTCGGTGTTAAAAAATCGGTCCATTTCATTTGGTGTTAATTTTTCCCTTATCATGTGCTAAAAAGAGTATTTTAAGGAAACATAACCTTTATTTTAATTTTTTTTTTGTCTAAAATAACATCAGAATTTTATTATATTTGTTAAGAAACATTTTTTTTTAAAAAATTCTTTAAAAATTATAAACAAACTCCGGTAGAGTGTAAGAAATATGGTAACAAAATAAAGAATAATTTTTGAGAAAACATCAATTTTAGACCATTTTTTAAAAAACGATTACTCAAAGAATCGGAAGAAGTCGGATAAAGTGAAAACAGTTTCTAAAAACCTTAAAAAAAAAATAAATAAGACGGGATAAATAATTTATATTTTTTTTTTTTTTATAAAATTTCTACACACTCTCCAAAGATAGCTCTTTATTGTGTAAAAAATTGAGTTATAATATTCATTCAGAATTGAGAAAACTGTTTTTTGTTTCGGCCTCGTAAACCATCCTGCCCCCTTAACAGAAAAAATAATTTATTATATTCAATGATTAAAGACTTATACTTTAGAAATTAAGACTTATCTTAATTCTGTGTGAACGCAAATATTTCGAAGATAAGATTTGATAAGATGAAAATCGAATTCGGTGATAATGATAATGATTACACGAAGCACACTTGATAGTTGGTGCCATGAAAGGTAAGATGGAAGAAAGGTGACAAGGTTGCGTGGCTTGTTATTAAGGAATATCAGTTGAAGCATATCTAAACAGTCAGTATTTCCGGCTAGAAGAGGAAGAACAAAGATTACATTACCCTGTTCTTTTCAAGAAAACCAAAATAGACCGAACAACATAAGGGGTAGATTGGGACTTTAAGAACTCGGAAGGCTGCGTGAGTCGAAACGAATGAATTTCCGTTGTACGGTTTCGATACACATCGAATGGAATTAACAGAAGGGGACCAGACCTTGCTAGCATATACCAAGATTGGTCTTTCACCCATCAACCATGAGGTAGAGTGATTTTTCTGTGTTATACTTATTCAGTAAAGCCTGCCTTGGTTCCAAATGGGTTGGTTGATTAGTGGAATAGAAGGAGAAATCAAGTAAAAGATGTATATGATGTTCTTATTATGGCGGGAAGCTGTTTAAAAAAGGAAATTAGAATCTGATGTAAATGGTTATCCTTTACCTGAGTCAATTTTAGTTATAAGGTAGCTCCATCTACAAAATTCTCTACCACCACTACAATCGAATATTGATGAATTTTTAGTTTCAGTTGATAGGAAATGAGAAATGAAATGTAGAAAGGTTAAAGCGTACGGCCATGGTCTGGCCGGAATTCGAACTCGGGACCCCGGAGCTAGCATTAAAGCGCGCTAATTCTAATCAACCGAGGCTACCAACATTCAAATGCGCTCGAAAATTCAGTTACTTATCACAAATAACACCCAAGTATCACAAAGGATTTGCTGATGGAATGGATTACTAAATATTAATGTAATAATTTCTTAAAGGAGATAATAGTCTCTATAGTGATCACTTGACAGCAACATGAGATTTTGATGCGGATATAAATATATAATAATGAAAACTAATTTAGGATAAAATTGATAATTATTTTTCTGAACTGATTAATTACAAAAACAGTTATCATTAACAACTTATGCAGCAACACAGTCGTGAGCAAATGAAAAATTATAGCTCAAATATGTTACAGCATGAACAGAGTTGAAAAATGTGTTGAATTTGCGTTGATAACTTCATATAATTTATGGTTTCTTTCATTTGTTGGAGAAAGTTTTTGCACAATCAACACTTTACGCATGCGTCACCTCCTTCATTTCTGTTTTCCACTTGTTAACTATTGCCAATTGCTTTAATGTTACTTTTTTGTTTTTGTTTTTGCTCAAGCATGTAAGATGGCCACTTTATGCATGGGTTAATTACATTTGTAGAAAATTAGTTTTCTTATTTGTATGAAGTGTTTTTTTTATTCAGTAAATTAAGCCAGTTGTTCATCTTACAACTTTATTGCTCACATGTTTTATGATTATTTCTTTCATGAGTGATAAAAAATCAAATTGAAATTTTCTTTGTTTTTTTTTTTTTTTTTTTTGTCTAATAGCCTAGTAATTTGTTGTTGTATATATTGTTGCTTAGCTCAACGACTTATTAAGTTTTTTTTTGCACTGATAATCTTGGCATTTATTTGAAGCTAACTGTATAATTATGATATATAATAATGACCCAGCAAAGGAGGTAATCATGTTGTATAATAATAATCGTGCTATTTTAAAATAATTTATTGCAACACTAAGGTGATAGTTAAAAAAGAAAACTGTGACTAGCCAAAGATAAACACAAAATTAGATTTTATAATAATTTTTAGAAATTTATTACAGCTGAGTTGGATCTAATTGTTGACTTCTTGTTATTTGTTTAATTAATGGACGTTTTATAAATTTTTTTATTTTTTTTTTTTATTTTATGTTTTTAAAGTAAAAAATAAAGTAATAAATAAAATAAAGTAAAGTAATATAAAGTAATTTTTCCAAAATTGTTGACTTTTGTTTACAGATCAATTCTGTGTTGATAACGTTTATCTTCTTACCGAAGAAATTCACCTTTTAGTAACTTTCACACCATGTTGGTATTCTGCATCCAAGCGTTACCGGTGAATACTGTTACCACTCTTTAGGTGGTAACAAGCAAAAAGCTGACATTTTTATAGCTTGGATTAAAAGAAGTGCTCGTGCTTTGAGTTATTAATTTACTGTTTAAATTCTTAAATCGAAATTGGAGCCAATAGATATAAAAAACGATGTTAAATTCTTTGTTGCTGCTTCTTCAGTACTTTTCAATGAATAACAATTTATAAGAATTCACTGTGTAATATTAATATATATAAAATTAATATATAAATTAAATTAGGCTTGGGTATTTTAGTTCACCACAAAGATCCCAATAAACTAGTTCGTTCATTTAGTTCTTTTAGTTCGTTCGTTTTTTTAGTTCATTAGGTCTTTTAGTTCGATTGGTCTTTTAGTTAATTTTTTTTACTCGCTCTTGTCCAGGTATATAAAATAAATCAAACTTGGTCTGAATATGTGATAGCCATCAAATCCACCATTTCTATTAGCGCAGACACAAAAAGTGTCTCAAACCAAGGACTCAAACCTTTTTTTGGCTTATTTGTTTCATAGCATCTATATAAGTGGAAAAAGTCATTGGAATGTACTAAGCATTGGTAGGATGTGATAATACAAACATTTTGATATATTGTTCAATTATCTGAGATATCTAGTTTTCGAGATATACATATATATATATTAAGCAAAAATTCAGGATATACTCAAATTCCCATTTTTCTCAGTATTGTATTTTTAATAAAAAAAAACTATCGAAATACGCTAATAAATGTTCTGCTTAAATTTTGGTCAACTATTGACGGCACAATACATTCATAAAACCAGTTTTTAAAATTTGCGGTCTAAATATGCTAGTTGGCTTCGTTTTACTAATGGATCTAAAGAAATATAGTATGGCGGTTCCAATATGGCATCCGAAAAAAGTGTAATAAATGGAACCCTTTATGATATTAAAATAGTTTAAAATAATGCTGTCCCCAGACAAATAACAAACAAATTGGGAAAATGCGTCGAAAATAGCCACTAGCTCATTCGAATGACCACAAGAGAGGTCAAATGTTCCAACATGTCCAAAACGAAGCAAATAAATAAATAGTTGATTTATTTTATTAAAATAAATCAAAATGAATCCATAAAAAATTAAATTAAGTCCATTATTCAATATATATAATTATTCTCATCAGATAAATAAATAGATATGTATAAAAAATAATACATAAAAAACTGAATCTATAATTCAAAATATGTTATAGATTAATTTATATCAGAATATATAAAAAACTAGCTTTTTTCCGGCGCGTGTTGCTACACCCAGCAAGTATGTATATGGGAACATAATAATAATTTGTGGGCGGTGAAAGAGGGTGTGGCAACCTAGTTTTAGTACAGTTTCCGAATGCAATCAAACAAAATTAATTACCAAATGTTAGTATAAACCACCAAAATCTTCTGATATATAGAACTTTTATTGATTTGTGGGCGGTATAAGGTGGGTGTGGAAACCAAGTTTTAGTACATTTGCTGACAGTGAGCATACAAACTAAATTACCAAATTGTAGTCTAATACGACCAAAACCGTCGGAAATATAGAAATTTAATATATTTGACGAAAAACGCAAACCCAATAACCTCTTCAGACAAGTACCAGAGGTGATTTCGGAATTTCTGCACTAACACTGAAGATACACGGATATCGGGATATTCCACAATCTTTTTGATGAGGCTTAAGTCGGTGCCTCGATTGCGTTCGGACATCCAAACCAATACGAAAAACGTATAAGCGAACCAAGAATAAAGAAACGCTGCTCAGACCATTTAATTCGTTCGATGCTAGTAAGAATTGATGACGGAACAGGAATATTTTGAGGGTGTATATCGATAGAACTAGAACTAGTAATAGAACTTGATGTTTTGAGGGTAACTTCGAACCCATGATTTCCTTCAGGCAATTTCCAATTAAAAATACTTTAGAATCAGTAGAACGAAGTTGCTTTTTCTGACATGTCATTGCCTAATTCCATGTTATAGATCACTGATTTTAAATTAAATTTCTTAATTTTGAAAACTTTTTTATAGCAAATTGTTTTATCACTTTTTTATTCACTTATTATTTCAACTAGGTTTTCACTTCTTATTGAACGTGTCATTACTCTTGCTGCTTAAAGCTGTTGTGTTTGTTAAAAGTAAAAGGAAATGGTGAGCTTCTATCTCACGGAATTTAAAGTTTTCGGCCTGAGAGAAATTGTTGTTTTACATGTGTTAGAAGATAGCGCCAATTGTCAATTATCGTCTCAAAGCCAACTTAATTTTACTAAAAGCTTGAGTTTCTATACGAGTGAAAGCACAAAAGCAATTTGTACAATTGTGCGATTTTGAGCACTGTACAATGTCACCTATTAAATAAAATTCTTACAAAAAATTTTAATTCGGTTGTTTTATTTACAGGAGCGTTACTAATTCCTTTATATTGTTTTTATTGACCGAATTAGGACTTTAAGGGCTTTTTGGAATGGTAAATACACGCAACATGTAAATAAATAAATAAATAACTGGCCATTTCAGCCCTTGAAAGGACTTTGACCTAGCTTCTTATGATCAATTGTGTTGTGCGTGTTATTAAGTTTGTACACAATTGACCGAGAACCGGACCTACACGCAACATGTAATACAAGTTTATTTAGGTCGATAACTTTCAACTTTATGTCCTAAAAGTTGATGATATTTCGAAAAATGTCGCTTTTTGACTCATTTTTCAATATATCTAACGTTAGGTTCAAATGGCCTCGAGTAAATGCCATTCAATCGTAATGAAATTTGGAAACATTATATTTGCTACCAAATGGCATATTTTTTCGTTGTTTTACTTCGACATTTCCAAAAAAAATATGTAACGGCCATTCTAGTATTTACAAAAAAATACTAAAAAATTCTGAGAATAAATAAGTTCTTTTGAGAAATTAACAATGAAAAAATTTTAGACATTTTTAATTTTTAAGATTTATTTAGAAGAGCCATCCCTAAAGGTAATGAGTTTCTGACTCGATTCTTTTATTTCTTCTCTCTTTTCGTTATAAGTAAAGAGCCCACAAAAAACGCAAATTACGCAAGAAAAGTTGAAATATTTTCGACTTTGCTAGCGTAGCGAGTAAACGGGCGCATATGCAAATGCAGTAAATGAACTTTCATCTGTAAGCTTTCACATATTTCTATTGCATTGCGTTCAGCGAGTACACGGACGCATATGCATATGCAGTGAACTAAAGTGAAGCTTTAGTTCGTTTCGTTTACTCGTTCTTGTCCAGGTTTATAAAATAAAGCTGGAAGTTCATTCACTGCATTTACATATATGTCCGTCTACTCGCTGGCGTAATTTACGCAAGAAAATTATGGCAGAGTTCAATGATTGCGTTTTACGTTCAGAGTTAGCAGGGCTACAAAATTATAAAACATTTGGTATGTTCTTAATGTTGAGTTTTTATAGTGTTTACACAAAAATACTTAAAATGCCTTCATTTTTAATTAAAAAAAAAAAATCCTTAATCCTGAGTATAAAAAAGTTATTTTGAGAAATTAACAATGAAAAAACTATAGACATTTTTAATTTTTAAGATATATTTACAAGAGCCGTCCTTAAAAGTAATGAGTTTCTGACTCGTTTCTTTTATTTCTTCTCTCTGTTTGTTATATGTAGCGAGCTGTCAAAAACCGCAAATTACGCAAGAAAATTTTAAATATTTTCGAATCGCGAGTAAACGGACGCATATGCAAATGCAGTGAATGAACTTCCCGCTTAAAACAAACTTGGTCTGAATATGTGATAGCCATCAAATCCACCACATCTATTAGTGCAGACACAAAAAGTGTCTCAAACCAAGGACTCAAACCATAGCTTGGTAAATTTAGTTATTTTTGCTCTCGTTCGAATTTTTTCCTACTCGCTGTAATATCAATTGAACTAAAATGAACTAAAAGAACGAGAAACACTGAAGTAGATCACATAGTTCGTGAGTGGCAATCGTTCAATTGAACTAGTTCGTTCATGAACTACTCAAGCCTAAATTAAATATAGGTAACACCGTTACCTATATTTTGTTTCCTTAACAAAATGCAATTAATTCTTTGTACTTACTTCTCATTTTCCACTGTTCATATTTCACCACACGGAAGAGAGAGCTTAATTTCAATAAGGTGAGCTTTCGACGTTTGACAGCGTTACCGAGTGCACAGAATACCGATTTCTAAGACCGGCAACGAGTTTCGGTAGCAATATAGTTGTTACCGGTAAGGCCGTTTTTATGCAGACACTCATATGATCCCCGATCATGTCCTTCTTTACGCTCTTTTTTCGTTTGATGAGCTCTGTGATGAAAGTATGTTATACAGACGGTCATTTGATTCCTCAACACTAGTACACTTTTTGCTACTTTCAATACTTTATGCAAAAATGTATCACGAGTATGAGTAAGGTGAGTGTTGCTATTAAGCCGGTTTTATTACTGCTTTCATGTATTTCGTACTAAAAGTGTACTATTTTCATGCAAAAACATAGTGAATAATTGCACAGCGCAACACTATTTTGATCTCGTGATTCCATATTATTTTCGAATTTTTTGGTGACCATTCTGGGCACAATAAAATCCCTCGCTCATTCTCTCAAATTTCCTTTTTACATTAAAACAATTAATATGCGTGACCGTGATGAGCCCGTGAGCGTCCGCATAACAACGGCCTAACACACAGAATCGATCTGTTAATGTAAATTTTTCGAAGCAATTTCACACTAGATGGCAACGTGAATAAGCAATATAGCCATATATGGGGCTCTACAAATCCCCAAACAATTGTGGAGAAGTCATTGCATTCGCAAGAAGTGACTGTCTGGTGTGCATTATGGTTTGGTGGTGTTATTCGTCGGTATTTTTTCAAAAACGATCATGGGGCAAACGTTATATTCAATTCTGATCGTTATGGCTGTATTTAACGGATTTTGTTTAGCCCGAAAATTAAGATATGAATCTGGACGATTTGTGGTTTCAACAAGATGGGGTCACAAGTCACACAACAGCACCCATTAGGGCTTTGTTGTAACAGAAATTTTAAGAACGACTTATTTTGCTTCCGAAATAATGCGATTTACCAATTCTGTACTCTTATTATTGGTCTACTCAAAAGATTGTGTTCACTTGAATAAGCCTCAAACTCTTAAAAGCAATTAAAATCCAACATTCGTCAAGTTTTGACCAGACTAGTGCACGAGATGTACATAAAAATCATCGAAAAACACATTAAAAGATTTGCGTCCTGCAAAACTCCTGTAGAGGACATTTGAATGATATGGCATTCCACGTTTAATGACAAAATACAAGCATTTAAAGCAGTGGGGCCCAAGAAATTTTAAGCGCGGGCCAATTCTTAAAAAACAAAAAAACAAACCCGAAATGTTGCTCATCGTTGCGTTTGGCAAAAAATAAAAAAAAAAAAACAATTACAATGCAATAAAATCATATGTCATGAATCATGAAAATGACTCATGTCGTGACTAGATCGACACACAAGTAACGGGACAATCAGCTACAGCATCGACATCATCGAGTGTGCGGTTTTTTTTTGGCTTTGCATGCATTTGTTTTTGTAAAGTTCGCTGGAAAATGTGCTGAACATTGAACGAGTGAGGTTTGTGTTGTTGTTTTTTGCAGGCGTTCTATGATTTTGGCTCATCGCAAAGACGAAATTAAGATAGAAAAAAATTTGTATGAAGGGCCACGCGAGCCATACGGGCCACTACGTGGACATGTTTGATTTAAAGCATATAATTGGAATGAAATACAAATTTTATCGAATTTGGCATTTTTGGTGTGTTCTTTTAAACTTTATTTTCTTACTTTAAAATCAATATTTATTTTTACTAGAAATAATCTTACCCTTTATTTAGGCAATATTGAACATTTTTTTTATTTTTTTTTTTTTTATTAAAATTTATTTGTTTTACAGTAGCACATGATAGCACACACCAAGCACATTGCAGCACAACATCAAGCACATCCTTTTTTAGTTCTAGATCCAAACGTCGCGTGCTTACTTCATACACCTAACAAATTATCGCCACAATCTAAGCCGAAAAATTTATAGCAAATAATGAAAGCTTTTCATGTATTCCGACTAGATTTCCTACATTAACACAACTTGCTTGGAGACATGAGCAGGATCGACAAGTGTGGAAATGCTTAAGCATGATGATAAGCGCTGCTAAACTATTACAGCAGACTCAAAAGGTGCAATGGTTGAAATTTTTGCTATAATAACTTAACGACTTCCTGCTCACGGACGGTCACTTAACTTGCTTGTGCATGAATTTCTCCAATTATACGGTTTAGTTTAATTGACCATTTCTAATTATTGAACTAATTTTAGTTTTTAACATTTATTTTTATGACTTAATTTTCTTATTTTATAATTTTCGATTTAATTATTTTTTTTTTTTTTTAAATACTCGCTTTTTGTGTCATTGTGCGATGCACTTAACACACTTTCTTCCTGGTCAAACGCGTCAATATTTTGCGTTATCATATTTCCGACAATTTATTTGTGCGCTTTTAAGCTCTTACGTTAATACGAGGTTTAGCCAGTTATTAGCCAGAAATAATGTCATCCGCATAAGCGCGATCAACAAAAAAAAAAAAAAAAAAGAAAAATAAATATATTTTTAAAAATTGTAGCAAAATCAACGCCCAACCCAGCAGGCAACAAAGCCACCAACTTTGCTAGAATTGTTAAAAAATCCTGCATCCCCTAGTGATATTGTCATTAAATTTTCGATTTCTTACTGGGCTGCTATTTCAAATATTTTGCTTTAATGCTTAATTTGTGCTCTATAGTGCCAAATATGTTTGTTGTAATTTTCAGTTTGCTGCTCTAAGTATATCAAAATGCAATTTGTTTCTTGTCTAACTCCTCTGTTAGTTGTTGTCATGTCATTTCAACCACGCTAAGTAGTATTTATTGAGTGCTTGTTATTGATTGTTTTTTTTTTTCAATTATTTTTAAATTGTTGTGTTTTGTGTTGTTTTGCCAAAACATAAAACATATCTTGAGTGCGACTTGTTGGAAATTTTGGAGAAAATCATTTTGACGCCACGGCGTGAGGCAATGTTATGGCGTGGCTTGTCAACTTGATGCAACAGAGGCGTCATTTAAGTTTATTCTTCAGATATATCCTGGAATATGTTGCTATGCATTATGAGAATATAACAAAATTTTTTTTTGAAGAAAAATCTTCGAGGATTTGGAGGTTACGAACTTGAAAATGCTTAAGATCCTAGTCAAAAAGAAATTTATTTATAAAAAATGTTATAAAACAAAAACAAAAAAAAAAAAAAAAAAAAAATAAAACAAAATGTAAATTTTCTATCAAAAATTGTAATCAGTTTTTTAAAAATTGTATGCCTAAAACATTTCTAACAAATTATTTGACCTTTAAGTGCATCACGACGTATACTTAACATTCAATTTTCTTCAGAGCATTACAAGTAGAAAAATACATATATAATTATATTATTTTATCACTATTCTATAAAAAACAGTTCATTAAAAAGTAATTTTCGTATTCATCCCCTATTATGTTCCATTTTGCCCCACATGATCCCCATCATGGTACACCATAGCGAGACAGTGTTTTCTACATGTTGTAACTTGAAAGACACACTTAGATAGAAATGTTGCATGCACAAGATGGACCAGAAAATCGTAAGAAACAACAGAAAAATAAAACAAAACAACAGCAACACTACAAATCATTCATGCCACACACAGCAGCGCAGTACAGCAAAAACATGCTCAAGTCGGTGTAATGCGTGATGCCGGTAACGCATCGCCTTTAGGTAATTTTTTAAAAACAAAGTTTTTTTTCCGGTTTCACACCTGCTGTTGAATGTATTTAATTGTTGCTTGTACTGTGGTCCCTCAGTCCTCGGCTTAAATTGCATGTTGAGCTGTGACAAAAAGGCGTATGTCACGCATGTACAGCTGCATAAGAATTTTAAATACAGCGTTAACATAAGCATACAGAGTATACAACAATGTTATTTAATTAATTAATGTTGGTGTGCAGAAGCTACGATGAGGAAGCAAAAAGAAATTTGTTTACAAATAAACAAATAAATTTCAGTAGTGATATGAGTTCTAAATGATGCAATTTTGAATTTCATTAAAACAAAAGCGGGTTTTAAATTAAGTAAGCTTGTGCAGAAAGTACTTGGAATTGGCATCTTACATTACAACACAAGTCATCGTTTCCTCCGGTCCACCTAAACAAGAACACTGCTGCTGTTGCTGATAGTGTGCGCATGAACACGAGTACAAAAGCTAGCCGCAGATTCTCATTTGAAGAGAACTAAGCATAAAGACTTTGGCTTACTCGTTTATTATGTTCAATTAAATCAGAAATTAAAGTTAAATTATCATCCACAACATGTAGTCTTAGAAGGGTCAATGCATCTTGAGTGTTTGACTGTTTGCTATGGTTTTTAGAATTGGCGGACTATTATTGGCCCATTCTTCAACATTACAGTCAACGGAGAGCACTACAGTGATGTACTAAATTTGTTTTTTTTTTTTTGTAGAATTGAATAATTAGATGAGGGTAAGCTCTAGTTTCAGCAAGACGGCGGAAAGGTGTGACTCACAAGTCGTCCAACAATCGGTCTATTACGCACTATGTTCGATAATTGTTTAATCAGCCGTTTTGGTGATGTCAGTACGACTCCACAGAGCTGTTATTTTACACCATTAATTTTTTTTTTTTTTGTGTTAGATGCTGTTAAAGATCGATGTTATGCCAAACACCCAGAAGCAATTCAGACACCTTAACATAATATACACTCAGAAAAAAGTCTCTCGGAATATGATAAAAAAGGCATCATATTAAGAGAAACATGATATAGAGTTTGCACCAGAAAATGCTTTTCTCTAATTGTGATATCAAAAATTCCCTAAAAATGGTAAAAACTTCCATGAAAACGAGAAATATAAGAAAAATAGATCGTTCTTAGAGAAAAAGACTTTTATTTTTAAGAAATTATTTTATTGTTTTATTGAAGAAAATATTTCACGTGGTGAATTGTTTATCTATAATAGAGAATACCTTTCATTTTTTAGAAATTTTTATCTATTAATGAGAGAAAAATAGTTATTTTTTAAATAGTTATTAGTGCGAGAAAAATACTTATCATTATTAGAGACTTGAAATATTTTCATTTCCGACAAGTGAAGAAATATTTCTTCGAATATGTGAAAATTTATTCTAATTGTAGGAAATTTTATATGAAAAAGAGAAAATTGTTATTATCAAAAATATAAATTTTTTTATGGAGAAGATATATGGGTTTTTTCTCAGTGTGCGGGTTGCCTTTTAAGTCTTGCGCCTAACAATGCAAATACAGTGATTAATCGTATTTCAAAGTATCTGCAAGATAATCAATAAACTTTTGCATTACTTTGAACCAGGTTTCGAAACAGTTTTCCACTCTCAAATTGGTACCTCTGTAACCAGGGGCCAAATCGTCGCATCCGTGACGGAAAGGCTTTCGTATGAGAAAAAATTAATCGTATGAGAATCTCATGAGATTAATATCGTATATCATGAGATTCTCATACGATTAATTTTTTCTCATACGAAAGCTGTTACGTTCACGGATGCGGCGATTCGGCCCCTGGCCTAGATAACGGTTCGGGCGTAGATAAACGATCGCCATGCATTTTTTTCTTAATGTGAGGGAAAAATAAGAAGTCATTGGGTGTCAAGTCTGGATTGTTAGGCGGATGATCCATCAATTCCACGTGTTGAGTGCTTAGGAACTCAGATTGTCATGATAGAGGATGATCTTCCTTCGGTGTTTGATTTTCTGCAATTCTGACAAAAAAAAAAAAACAGTTGTGTATTATTCTGCACTAATAGTTCTTCGTGGCTCAAGTGGTACATTTACAACACAGCTGGTTTTTCTGAAAAAATTGGCAACCATTTACTTTTGTCAGGTTTTGCTCACTTTGAAAGACCCAAACAGTGGATTGTTGCTTTGCCTCGGGCTCATGAACGTAGATCCATAATTCTTCACCTATGGGGACATCATAGACGTGTTTCAAACCACCTCCACTGTATTTTTTTAAGCATTTTCCTGCACCAATCAACACTAGCCTTTTTTTGAGCAGCCATCAAATTATGTGATATCCGGGGGGAACAAAATGCCTAAATGCTCATGCAAAATCGAATGTCCCACAAGTCCCACTAATGCCCAAAGAAGACTCCATCTCACGGTATGTCACATGCCAATCTGCTTCTGACAGTTCACGCAAAGCATTGATGTTTTCTGTCACAACAGTCGTTTTTGGACGACCCACAGTGCATTGAATCCATACAAAATTGGAACATAAATAGAAGGAGTGCTGCTATGATAATGAAATTTTGTGTGCTGGATTAATTTAAGCTAATTAAGAAAAACTAAAAAAATTGTTGGAATCGGTCAGTTCCTAGGGGTACCTCCCTTGGACCTATATTCATTTTTTATATTATTTTGTATGGGAGGTACATACAAAAATTGAGCGATCTCAACAATATTTCGTCAAAAGGCTAGGCAATTAAAGAAATAGAAGTGTACTAAAAATGATTGAAATTGGTGGGTTCTTAAGGGTACCTCCCATGGACCTATATTGATTTTTTACATTATTTTGTATGGGAGGTATATACAAAAGTTGGCCGATCCTTACGAAACTCAATGAAAAGGTTAAACAAATTAAGTAATACATGTGTTCTAAAAATGGTTGAAATCAGTGGGTTCCTAGGGATACCTCCCTTGGACCTATACTAATTTTTTTCATTATTTTGAATGGGAGGTACATACAAAAGTTGGTCGATCCATATAAAACTCGGTGAAAAGGTTAGTAAAATAAAGCAATACATGTTTTCTAGAAATGGTTGAAATCGGTCGGTTCCTAGGGGTACCTCCCTTGGACCTATATTAATTTTTTACATGATTATGTATGGGAGGTATATCTGTTACTCATAAATATTCCCATTTGTATTAATAAAAAAAATCAGTTTTTAGGCAAATTTCATTTTATTTACAATAGAAAAATAAAATTTGTAACTTATTTTTATTACCAAAATGTGAAATAAAAAAGTAAAAAAGTAATGTGTGCATACATATGCACAAACAACCAAGAACTCATCTCGCTATTGACTTTCATCGCTATTGACTTCTTCGTTAGAATCACTACAAACAATATAAGGGTCATCAACTAATTGAATAAACTTCTCAACTTCTTCATCAATAATTACATTTTATTTTGATTTAATAGTTCTCTTGGATGCTAAGAGAGGCTCAGATGTCAGCAACAAAATTTTCATTAAATCTGTATTAGACTTAATCCTCGAGCATTTACGGGTATGGCTAGGTCAATTTTTTCTAAATTATTTTTGCCTTGTTTCCAATGCCTCTTCAGACAATGTTCCGATTGGTAAGGAAAATGCTGAAATGACTTCACATCCATGTATGAGAACTTTATGAACACTGCTCGCCATATAATACCAGCCATATAAATTTATACATATACAACTGCCTAGTTTCTTCTAATAACAATTTAAAGTTATTCAGATATATGGGGTACCCACTTGCCAGAACTCTCAATATATTAAAAAAAATTGTTCTATCAAACTTTTGTTTATGCCAGTTATCTGCGAGCTTAGTTCAACGTTATAGTAAAAGCGCCTAGTTATGTTTCCATCGTTAGTAGACCCATATCCTGGCTTTGGTTTGTCGACCAAGTGACCCATTTTGCTCTTAAACTCAGCTTGAATTCTTTTTTTTTTTTTGTTTTGCGCTACCAATTCTTCATTTTGTTTTAATTGCACTTTTATATATAAACTAGCTGAATAACCCTGTGTAACTAAAATTATTTTGTTATCTAATATAACTTTCTTTTTATAAGGTGTAGATAATATTTTGGAAATCAAAAGTAAATACTTCAAATGAAATTACAAAAAAGTTCCGTCAAAACCAAAAAATTCTTTTTTGCAATTCCCTTTTGGAATTTGGTAAATTTTGAATAATTTTCCATACAAAATTGAGCATTTTTCGCAAAAAGTCACTTTTTGAAATCTGCATAACTTTCTTGTTTATGAAAAATGGCAAATAATATTTTAGAAATCAAAAGTTAATACTCAAAATAAAATTACAAAAAAGTTTCGCTAAAATCAAACAATTCTTTTTTTTGTTATAGCTTATCAAAACTTGCAAATTTTTGAGTTTTTAGGTGTTTTTTTTTGTAAGGTAAAGAAAATTTTTTTTTTATAGAAAATATATACTAAACAAAATTACTTTCAGAAGCAAAATACATTTTAAAATAATCCTCTTTATTGTTTTTTAGAAAAAACATGATGTAATTTTTAAAACATTAACCCAATTTTAAATTACTTGATTTTCTAAAAATAACAGGGTGTTGTATAAAGTGATCGCATTTGTCTATTATTAAAGATATTTTAAAAAGTCTTTTAAATTTTATAGTACTAAATAATATAGATCTAAATTGCATACTTTTAAAAAAAAAAAACAACAATTTTTTTTTTCTTATATTCGTACCATTTCGATGCATTGTGAGACCTCACGAAATTCGTCTTGGAGAGAACTACGACCACGCTCGAACTCACTGAACCAGCGTTTTAAAGTCACCGGGTATTTAATGTGTGCTTCATCAACAAAAGTCCAACTAAGTTGATCGATGAATTCTGAACGAGTATCTCTGTAATCGTCAAACGCTACAATACAAAGAATGTCTAGTACAATTGCTTCAATTATAACACTTTCTCTAAATTTATGTTTATGTTTATGTTTATGTTTATGTTTATGTTTATTTTTATGTTTATGTTTATGATTATGCTTATGTTTATGTTTATGTTTATGTTTATGTTTATGTTTATGTTTATGTTTATGTTTATGTTTATTTTTATGTTTATGTTTATGTTTATGTTTATATTTATGTTTATGTTCATGTTTATGTTTATGTTTATGTTTATGTTTATGTTTATGTTTATGTTTATGTTTATGTTTATGTTTATGGTTATGTTTATGTTTATGTTTATGTTTATGTTTATGTTTATGTTTATATTTATGTTTATGTTTATGTTTATGTTTATGTTTATGTTTATGTTTATGTTTATGTTTGTGCTTATGTTTATGTTTATGTTTATGTTTATGTTTATGTTTATGTTTATGTTTATGTTTATGTTTATGTTTATGTTTGTGCTTATGTTTATGTTTATGTTTATGTTTATGTTTATGTTTATGTTTATGTTTATGTTTATGTTTATGTTTATGTTTATGTTTATGTTTATGTTTATGTTTGTGCTTATGTTTATGTTTATGTTTATGTTTATGTTTATGTTTATGTTTATGTTTATGTTTATGTTTATGTTTATGTTTATGTTTATGTTTATGTTTATGTTTATGTTTATGTTTATGTTTATATTTATGTTTATGTTTATGTTTATGTTTATGTTTATGTTTATGTTTATGGTTATGTTTATGTTTATGTTTATGTTTATGTTTATGTTTATGTGTATGTTTATGTTTATGTTTCTGTTTGTGCTTATGTTTATGTTTATGTTTATGTTTATGTTTATGTTTATGTTTATGTTTATGTTTATGTTTATGTTTACCTTTTGTTACTTTACTAATTAAATTGTAGAAAGCATAACAACAAAACATAAAAAATATTGCTCTCTATTAAAAGACGGCTTATGGCCTTAAAAGAGAGCATAAGAAAATTTTCAATATTTCAGATGCTTACATGAAAACAAATGGCTTGTACAATGAACAGGTACACTTCAAACGCCGTTATGCCTAAAACCACCTGCTAGACAGCTTTAAGGATAAATTTATAGCGCAATTAAAATCGAAATATTTTACTACCACAAATCGGTAGAAATCAGTGATGATTAATACATTAAAATGTAAAATTCAATTTTCAACTAACTAAGGAGTCTAAATGGAGTTATGAATCGTGGTTAGTTTTTTGAAGTTTTAAATTTATGTATTTCACACAATATATGGCGGAAATGAGGCAAATGTAAGCTGCGAATGTAATAAATATAATGAAATTTTATTATTTTCACAGAGGATTTATTAAAAATTATAAAAAACAGGCTAACTTGAAATGAGATTAACATTGCGTAGTATTACGTAGAAGTTAACAGTTATTGCAGCCATATAATTATGGCTTATCTGTGAAATTAGTCGTAAGCAGAAAAACCCAAAAATAAATATTATAAATCCATTACTAATCCAACTAATATATTGATTAAAAAATTAAAAATAAATTTCTTTTCAGTTGCATTTTACCACATTTTGAATCCTTGTTTTTTTATATTTTTTTTTCCTTCTTTGGAGTGATGAAAGCAGAAGGTGGTTAGGGGCGGCTACGATAGTCATGGTTTTAATTATAACATTTTTTTCTATTCGGTTTGTAAACTTGATCAATTAAGTGTGTAATCGTGCTCGGTTGATTGATGTGAGAATGAAATTTTAATAGGTTTTTGCAGTTTATGGTTGATGAAATCTCTTGTTGGCTTTTGATGATTTATTAACGGAGTTTGACAGTTTAAGCTGATGGCTAACAGCAGTGTTTAATCTTAGAAAACACAGATTACCAAATATTTAAATTTGGGTTAATATGGTAAATCTATGTAATATTATTATTTAAAAAAAGGGAGTGAAATAAGGCCAATTTGCACGCTTTAACTGGGTTGCTTGAGATATGATTTTAAACATGAAATCAATTTTAAGGTAAGTAAGTTAAGTTTAAAAATACGCTAAAAATGCAGATTTTGATAAAATTTAAAATTTATGTGATTTTATTTTCTTATAAAGTTTCGATTGTGTCCTTGAAATGTCCTCCAAGGGAATTTTTGTAGAATTCAATACTTTTGAGGTAATTTTCGATAATTTTTGCGCACAACTTGGGCACTAGCTCGGTCATAACTTGACGAATGTTGGTTTTTAATTGCTGAAGAGTTTCAGGTTTATTCACGTAAACTCGATCTTTTGCGTAGCTCCACAAAAAACAAAACGCCAACATATCGCCATAGCGATCAGTATTGAGTGTAACTGTTGCTCCTCTATCGTTTTGAAAAAAATACGGACCAATGACCATATTACCAGACCACAATGCACACCAGACAGTCACTTTTTGCGGATACGATGGGATCTCTGCAATCGCTTGGGGATTTTCAGAGCCAAAATTTGCTTCGAAAACAACTTTAACGAATTGTTCTGTGGTAAAACGTTCCGTTATGTGCAGGGTGGATAGTCTAGTGGTTTATTTTTAAATCATAGATTTTTTTGACACTGACAGGCGCTCGAAATCTTGGCATAAATTCAGTATCATACCTCCGCGGAAAGAAATGAGTCGCTTTACACTTGAACAACATTGGGAAATATGGGAAACTTACTTCCAAAGTGAGTGCTGTGTAGTTCAAACAGTGCGTTATTTGATAAGAAGATAATTTGGGCGAAAAATCTTTTCTGACGAGGCGCATTTTCATTTCGGCGGCTACGTTAACAAACAAAATTAACGCATCTGGGGCTCTGAAAACCCGCACGTTATTTTCGAGAAGCCGATGCATCCACAAAGAGTTACAGTTTGGTGCGGATTGTGAAGTGGTGGAATTGGACCTTTTTTCTTCTAAAATGAGGCTGGGAACAATGTTTTGGTCAACGGTGGGCATTACAGAGTCATGTTAAACGACTTTTTTTTACTGAAATTGGAGACAAGAATTTAGACGACATCTGGTTCATGCAGAATGGCACGTCATGCCACACAGCCCTTTCCACAATCGATCTTTTGCACTAAATTCCCAAATTCTGCTATCAGCCGTCTTGGCGATGTCAATTAGTCACCTCGGAGCTTCGATTTGACCCCTTTGAAGTTTTTTTTTTATGGGAACCATGAAGGACCAATGTAATGTCAACAATTCGAAAACGATTCAAGCACTTAAGGCCAATATCATCCAAGCAATCCGTGAGCTACAGCCCAAAACCATCAACAAGGTCTTAAAAAATTGCAGACACAGAATGCGCTACTGCGAAGCCAGCCGAGGCAGTCACTTGAAAGATGTTGTGTTCCATAATTAATGGGAATTTTTGTTCCAACTAATAAAGGCATAATACATGGAAAAAATTTAATTTTGTTCATTTTATTGCATTTAAAAAAAAAAACTTGTATTTGGCTCAGCCAAAATAGTAAACCTTTAATTACACAAAAATGAGTTTGGATGACATGACAGCTGCCAAATATCAGGGCTACACTTTCCAAATCCTGAAATGGATAAACCTATATTATAACTAGCTGATATAACCAGCGTTAATCGAGACATTATTTTAATATAACAAAATTAATTTATCGTCATGTTGTCTTGTCGTCAACATACTTGGCCTAAAGCTCAAAATTGTTTTCAATATAATTGATTAATTTTGTATTATTTTTGCAAATAGATTGATTTCTATTGAAAATTATTATATTTTCCCGAGAATGATTGATATAAAGAGTGCGCTCTCCGTGTGCAAATTCAATGAAATCAACTGCGCATCTACGTCATAGGTGCAGGTTTTTCTCGTTTTTGATTGGTTGACAATTTTTGTCAAAAAACGAAATAACAAACGAGACGAATGTGACGAAATAACTGCAAAAAGCAGTCAAACTTCTGTCAAACACATTGAGCAACGGAGCTGAATTTTGTGTAAATGGATAAAAATGGGAGAAGATACCGAAATTACCATTTTTTTTTTTTCAATAACAGTACTGAAAAGTATATTAACTGTATTGAGGACATGGGTTATTTCAAATAATAATAATTTAATTTCAATAGACCAAGAATAATAATATTAAATAAATAATTTTAATTTAATTAATATAAGAAAATGTCGACATTTCGTCATCTCTACATTCCCTATAAATAATTGTGTCTCAAATTATTTTGTTTTTTTGTTAATGTTAAAATTCTACGACAAATATCAAATTTATCACAAACGAACAAAACAAAACAAAACCAAATACAACATACTGTGAATGCCCCTATCAATAGTAAATATTTTTCAATAATAAATCAAAAAAATTGCAAACTGTGAGCACAAAGTGAGTCATAGTCAGTGGGTTAAGTTCCAATTGAAATTTTATACCACATTTCCATTTCATTTTTGTTCTGTGGCTTATGTCTTGACTTTCTTCATATCTCATGCACAAACCTAACAAAAGAAAACTAACAAGCAAAGTCACAAACCACGTCGACAGGTATTAATAAAATCCCAATAAATTGTAAAAATGGGAAATTTTAAGTAATGTATCTCACAGATACACCTACCATATGAGAGATACATTTGAAAAGATTTTAAAAGAGCTAAGCGCAAAAATACTCTCCGTTTACTTATCTCTCGCTGTCTCAACGTTGTCGCTGTTTTGTTAACACACTTTTGGCCAATATCCAAGGTAATACGCTCTGTTTACTTTAAGCCGTTCAGCTGAAAAAATCCCCACATTCATGAGCGTTAAAAAAAAATAAAATAAAACAATAATAAAGCACTACAGCATTGAGTCCAACGGCCGCACGAGACAGACACACCCTCAACCTTAATATTGAGTTTGATACGGTAAAACAGCAACAACAATCAGACCAGCAACAAGTGCGAACATTTTTTCTATCTGCTAGTGTGAGAGTTCTTATCAGTTACTTGAGCGGGAATCCATTGGATTGCAAAGCTAGCTAGGCTAACGCTAGTGCTATTGTTTGTTGTTGTTTTTGTTGCTGTTGGCAGTGATATTTGTATAACCGAACGATTTACTAGGCCAGTGTATAGCTTGTTAGTCATACAGTCTTGAAATTCCGATACAATTTTAAGGTATCTACTGTTCCTTAAGTACTGCTCAATTGCTTGGCCAATTATTGCAACCACATGCGCAGGGTTAGACCTATCATATTGGACATCAACGCACATTTATCCCAAATACAGCATAACAACTTTAATAAGTAGCTTTTATTGGATAATTACTAATTGCTTACTTTACGATTTTCACCAACATATTCTTTTTCTTAAAGTTGTGGTGTAGAACCAACTTAGTAGCGAACCATGTTTTCGAGTTTGTGTGTTTCACTTTGTGATGAAATCTGACTGTAAGCAAGCATTTGTTCATATAAGGTTGTCATTTTACTAACAAGCTTTGAAACAAAGAATATAGATGGTACACTTTATAAGTAAATTCTGTCTTGCTTTAAAAATGGTATGACATATTAATAGGAAAAAAAATGGGACATGTGAATTTGAGTCTTAGACAAGTGTGATAATGACGCAAAGACGTAATGTGTTAAGAGTTTATTGGTTCACATAGAACCCGCAAATCCAAGCTGAAATAACTTTGCGAATTCCAACATGACATCTGAACTCATAAAGAGATCTGTCTGGGTCATTTCACAAAAAAAAATAATTTATTTATCTTGTTCCTGTTCTCTTTCTCTCATTAAACAAGATCATGTGCTTAACATTTATTAAAGCTTTCAATTTATAGAAATTTTATTTTCGAAGCCCTTTTTTTCCACCAGAGGGCGTCAAAGTTGACCTTAAAAAACAAGTTGTTTTGCGGTTGTAAAAAAAAACTAAAAAGGAAATTAAAAAAAAAACACTAGAGACTCTTTTTAAAGTTGAAACTCAAGGTCAGTGAATAGCAAGTTAAAAATTGAAAAATTAAAAAGGGCAACCCATTGTTTATTAATAGCTTCAAGTACAAAATTTCTCTTTTTACAAATTTGTTCATATTTGCAGGCAAATCTTGGCGAAATTTTTGATGAGAGACCTCAATAACCACCAGACGCAAAACTTGTCGGCTTTTCTTAAGAGGTTATGCAATGAGAAGAAACTGCATATAGCTATATTACTTTCGGAGTATTGAGAGGATGCGATGATATGACAAATCAGATGTTTTACCTATATTTAAATATACATATTATCACGAACACTTGCCTCCAATTCTACTTAATAACATTCAACTGAAACTTGTTAGAAAAGTCATTAATCTGGTTTTTCAAATAAACACATGCGTTGCCTGTGATGATCATATCAACTCATTCGTAAGAAAAGTGTACTTTATTCTTCGTTGACTCTGAACGACATCAGGTTTTGTGCCCATTGAAACAAGAAGAAAATTAGTACCTACTGCAGCTGATTATGCCGATCACAACTTACTCTGACTGCCAGCCTGAAACTCGGTTCCTACATAAGCACCTGGTCGCTTTAAATAATATACCTTGCTATAGGTATTAATAAGTTCGATCATATCTCTGTCTTTTGTAAAAAATTGCGAGGTCGTGACATACCAAGTATCTAGAAGTAAGATATTGTATTTTCCTTCGCCGGATCATCTACACACGTAGTCCTACATATCTTTTCGAAAAGTACTTTTGCAGATTTAGTTGAAATTTGAACATATATACTCTCTAAATATAATTTCCTTAACTGTAGTAGATTGTTTTCCGTCACTGTTATCAGGTCATGTAATTCATTACCTAATAGTATTAAAAGTGGTTCTAATAAATGCAACTTTAAGCAGTCAATCTAGAAACCCTTCTATTAGCTATTTTTCTTCACAGTCTTTCTATTTCTAATCTTTTTCTCTAAGCTGCGGTATATTTGTTAAAAAAATATTTCTTCATTGTCTTAATTTCAGTTATTCTAAGTCATTCTTTTGATATAAGTCTTTAAATTTAACTTGTATTTTATATGTTGTTATATCCAATGTTAATTCGGCATGTAAAAAAATTACACAGTGCAACACGAAAAAAAATAATCATATACGGACACCACTACGTGATAAAAGACTAAAAAAAAAGACCCGTGTCTCCCAATTTTTCCCAAAGTCATGCACTTTTTTGTTTATGGGCCGCCAAAGATTTGGGGCCTCGGTATCATTTTCGCAAAAAAGTGATGTTTTTCTCGGGCTCCTGGGAATTATTCTTAACAACGTTTAGGTAGCGCTTAGGTAGCCGCAAAAGTGAAAAAAGTACCTAAGCGCTACCTAAACGGTGTTAAGAATAATTCCCAGGAAGTTTATATGTTCTAGAAATTTGTTTATTGAGATCTTAGGTAAATTTTTGTAGTTGATTGTTGCCTTGAATTTTGAACGGTTTGCTACCTATGGACCTGAACACGGGAAAAAAGGTAAAAAAAATCGAATTTTTTTAAGTTTTTTGCGATTTTGATCTGGAAGGTGAAGTTTTTTTGATTTTATATGTTCGCAATTTTTGTTCTTTATGACAAGAGCTACACCTTTGCCTCAGAGAGTATATCGAAATTCTGAACGGTTTGTAAGATATGAGCCCGAGAAAATGATCACTTTTTTTGCGAAAATGATACCGAGGCCCCAAATCTTTGGCGGCCCATAAACAAAAGAGTGCATGACTTTGGGAAAAATTGGAAGACACGGGTCTTTTTTTTTTAGTCTCTTATCACGTAGTGGTGTCCGTATATGGTTATTTTGCCATGACTTAAAAAATTACACACAGTGTTACTCTTATATGTCAACAATTTTTGTTATTAAATTTCAAATTTAAAAACTCAAATATGAAATAGCTCTGTGCTATAGTAATTTTGGAGTATACAGAGGGACTTGTGTCAAGGTAAAACCCTTTTGCCCGGGAGACTATCGTAGGACTGGACCTTCGGGGAATATCGTGCTAATTGTGGTTGCTCAACGTCACGAGCATAGTTAATGGTGGTCGGAGTGGAGTTGCGCTTGTCTACAAATGGGTGACAAAGCCCATGAATTGTTAAAGATTATAGATCAGTCTCGATTTCCACCAATAAATGTGGATTGGTTCCGTGCGTTCCAATACTGTTAACTATCCAAACAGCATATTTATTAAATTAAATATACGTAAGTGTGGTGTACATCCGGTTATGAAACTATTACAATAGGACTATGGTCGCGTCTGGAGTCATGAAGTTAACGCTCAGGAGATGTTTGTAAGGTCGTTAATATATGAATTTGCGTAGCATAAACGTCTTTAACATCTATCAAATGGGCATTAATTCCTTGAACCTTAGACTTCTTGCCAAGGGGCGTTTAGAATTAGGGTCGTTTCCATCTTTGAAAGTTGCTTTATATTTTTTTTTCTTATATTAACTTGCATAATATTCGGGACTTTACTGTGAAAATTTCTAGCAAATCCATCGAGTAGTTTTTTTTTTTTGTTTTTTGGTGAAATTTTTTGATTTGTGATTTTGGTGAAACACAAAATCACGCCATTTGCACATATTTAGTGTTCTACGTTTTTCAACTAGTAATGAAATGTTGTTTTTATTTTTTTTTCAAAATTTTGTTCGTGTTTTTTTTCAAAAAGATATCGTTTATTCCAAATAAGGCATTGGGACACTTGGAGTACATATTTTGCAAATGGAAATACATTTAAGTTAAGAAATATTTGTGGAATCTTTTTTTTTTAATTTTTTTCTACTCATTCTTTTTCTTTCTAGAACTACTTATGTCCTTACCAAATACATTTATATTAATATTAAATGTGCAAGAGTTTTTTAGAAACATATATTCATAAAAACATCAGGCAGCGGGCGATTTTTTTTTTGTGAGATGAAATTTTGTAACACAAATATCTGGAAATAAAAGTTTTCATACAACTCTATAATCTTTAAAAGTTGTATCTTTCAGTTGTATCTTTAAGTCTTGTAAAAGTAGTATAGTTCAATGAAAATATATATTCTTTGTAGCTCATATGGCATTAGGAAACAAATTGTAAAGCATTGGGACCTTTCCGTTATTTCATGAATAATTTCATATTATACCGGCATACAAAAAAAAAAATTTTAAGTGCGAGAAGGCAGACCCATTTATTCCATTGTATTTTTGACCTTGTATTTTTGACCAGACCTTGTATCCATTTTGACCAGTTAGCTCTTGATTATCTTCAAAATAATTTGATTGTAGGTACTCATTTTACGGATGTGTACACTAAGGGAAAAAAATATTAAATTTATCCAAAAACTTTTTTAATTTATCCAAAAAGCGAGTCATTTTTGCACCAATAACGCATTTGAATAAATCGACTACGTAAATATTTAAAATTTATTTGAATACTTTTTTAATTAAATTAAATATTTAAATATTTAAACAGAATTAATAAAAAAATATATTAAAATTATGCACGAATTTTTTAAAATATCTTTTAAATATTTACTATTTGAAAATAATCTATCGCATTTAAAGACAATTTAAATAAAAATATTGAATTTAAAAAAAAAACATATTTAAATTAAATATGTTATTAATAGTTTTATAGCATTATTTTCTTCATATTGCGTCCATCAAATGTCATTTGCCTGTATTATTTATTCTGTTTCACAATTCTATATTTCACTGTTATACTATTTTTGACAGTTGGTAAAATATTAGGGCACCAAAAGTCAAAAATAGCATAAACTAGAAGAAGAAAAAGTAACAGAAAGTTATAAGCAAAATATGTAGGTAAATGAAAACCGGTACAAGATATTTGTGAGTTAATATCAAGTTGTCACTCCACCCTACATCATTTAATTTCATTGCCAAACATGCATACTATATTACTCTGGCAACAATAACTAAATGAGAACTATAAGATCTGCAAATGCAAGAAATAAACTGCAAATGCAAGAAATAAACTGCAGGAACATAGTGCAATGCTGTTGCTGCTTGTCGGAGTATGTGTGTACGTGTGCGATGCTGTTGCTGCTTGCTTGTGTGGTATAAATAAAATTCAAATACGGGAAAAAACGAGTTGTAAGGAAAATATTTGAATTATCCACGTAAATATTTAAATAAAATTGATACTCAGGCGTGGATAATGTTAATATGCATTATTTCCCTTAGTGTACGGACTTTTTTTTTGGAATGCATTAGGAACTTTTTTGAAAACCATGACTTCGGGTACTTTCCACCTAATTTCTCATAAACCAATGATCCAATTTGTATGACATTTTTTTTTCGTGATGGTCAATACACAAATACATCGCAAAAATTTCTCAAACAAATCGTAATTAAATTTTATTATTTCGAAAACACGTACAATAACTTTAAATGCGTTGATCTCAAAAGCACTTTTTCGAGATTGGTTGTAATAAAAACTACTTGGTTGCACCACATACTTTTAATAGCAACCATTCATGTCGGTACTCGAATCATGAGGATATCTCCAAAAACAATGGAGCTGGACCTATCTTAAGTCTTAAAAACACTCTTTTTTTTTTTGAAATTTGGAAACAGTTCCGTTATTTTTTTAACTACACTCTTAATTCTAGTACGGTATTAGTACTTCACATATTTCCGTTTTGTTTTATATTTTCAGATTATGTAAAAAAAATAAATAACTGGCCATTTCAGCCCTTGAAAGGACTTTGACCTAGCTTCTTATGATTAATTGTGTTGTGCGTGGTATTAAGTTTGGACACAATTGACCGAGAAAAGGACCTACAGGTCTAACGCCGACTCCAAACGGCGATGAACCGAATGTTCTTATTCTCAAGAAGCTTTACATGTCATTTTGATTACTCTCTGAGGTTTGCCATTGTCTGCAGAGAGGTGGCGGCCGTACAGAAAAATTATTTTAATCCAAAAATTTTCTGTCGCTGCTGGGATTCGAACCCGGGTCTCCGAGTTCGTTGACATAGAGGCCACGCACTTTAACCAACTACGCCACGGACGCCACAATTCAGATTATGTACAAAGATATTTTTCATAACAACCAGCGGCATACTCATAGTCAACTTTGACATGACATACAAACAAAAACAACCATGACAACAACAACGAAGATAATTTTCGAACTAAGTTTGATATTTTATCTAAAAACAACCGTTTGTCTATATATTTTGTAATTTATGGCATTTAAATTTTGGGCCGCCAAGTTAAAGGGTGCCCTTAACCGACAAGTCAGGTGTCTACGTTAAACACTAAATTGGTTTCTTAAAAAAACTTTTAAATTTCAATTCCATTTCTTCATTTGATGAAAATCTATTTCCCGTGAGCCATCTTTTGAGATTGGGTTATTACCCATAAATATAAAAGTCGCTGGTGGCCATATCTGGAGATTATGGTCGATGGGCATTTCAAGTAATTCAAAGCATCATTCATTGAGTTTTAACATGTCTATTGATATGGTGCATTACCTCGCAAAAAATAACTTTTTCCCTCTTTAAATATGGTCGTTTTCCCTTGAGTGCATCGTTGAAATGGTATAAAATTTTGATCTCTTATATTTTTCAAGATAGTCGTTCAATAAAATGAAATGAAAATCCCGGAATATACTATCCAAAAACCTTGCTGCCGTAGGGTGACTCTTTGGCAGCTTCGGAGTACTTCCACTGGGCCCAACCTATGGTTTTGCTTGTGATAACGATTCAAGTGTATTGTTATGAATCCATGTTTCATCACAGGTCACTACTGGATGCATAAAACCACTCGAATCACGGTTTGACGTATCTTTACATTGCTGAGGATCACGCAATTGTTGTATTTTTTAGTAGATTGTTAACACACCATTGGCACCATTCTTACAACTAGCTTTTTTATACCCAAATTATCATGCAAAATATAAAACAACTTAGCCAGTTGATATCTTTGTAGCCTCAACTAACTCATGCAATTTGACTTTCGGATTGTCTTTTACGATATCATGAATTTTGATGAACATTTTTAAAGATACTATCTCTTTTGGACGACTTGAACGTTCTTTTGTTTGCGAATAGTTTTTTTTTTTTTCATTATAAAATAACCCCATTATAAAGTGACTGTCACTTGCAAACTACTCCGTGCAACAAGCTTATGACAGTTATCGTTTTTGAGATGGCAGACCAAAGGCTTATTGATCCTAGTAAAATAATCAACAACAGTTTGAGAACAATTGGTTTAAATTTAGCATTTAAAATGCCAAATCTCAAAATAATTTTTATCATTTTCTAGAAATGTCATAACTTGATCTAAGGTCATTTTACGAAGCTCTTACATATTTTTAAAATTTGACAATTTGAAAATTGAACTGTAACAAGCAAAACTTAATTACTTGAACTTACAGTTAACAGTTTAAATAGTGAGTATAAAACACTTTTTGTCTTTTGATTATTTTATTTAAATTTCTTAAACTAAGTTTTCACACAGTTTTATAGTCTTATCTTGCATAAGATCTCAATAAAATATTTTAAGTTTTATAATTGGCATATAATTGTATACGATAGTTTAATGTTTTGAAAAGATACTAAAACATTTACATAAATAAATAAATAATCAACAGTAGCTATATCTTATATTAAATCACAGTTTTGGTTATAAGTTTACATAAGCATAAAATATAATAAAAAATAAATATTAAAAATATATTTATGAGACATGATATTTGAAGTTGAAAAATTTACAAATAATAATGAAGTGGAGCTTAAAAAAATGTAATAAATAAATAAATAAATGATAGTTTTGAATAAAAATGTAGTAGCTAAACATGTGAAAATGTGCGTAAATATATATGTATGTGTGTCGATATAATTTCGATAGGAACTGCACATGTTTGTTTTTTTTTTTTAATACTAAAGCTTGGACATAATCCGATGAATACAACCACTCGAATATGCACCAAGATGGACGTTTTTAATACTTGATTTTGTTTTTTTTTTCTTTTTTCACTACAACTACTAATACTTCTACTACTTTAACAACTTCTATTACTAATATTACTAAGTACTTTGTGTTCATTGGAAATTTATGTTTAAGAAGTTCTTCACTTGGCTTGGAATGTCTTTTGTTGCTGCCGCTATATAACTTATCTAGACTTCATTGAGCTCTGCCTCCTGATGTGCGTGCTGATGTTGCGATCGCCGCTTGTTGCCACCGCCTGCATGATGATTTGCATGCTTCCTGCCATTGCTCCTATTGCTTTTGCCATCGATAAGCTCAAAACTTTCGCTAGCACTTGAACTGGAAACACTGTGACTACTAATGGCCCGCAGACTCATGCTTGCATTTTCCTCCGACTGCAATTGATCACTGCTCTCGCGATGATGATGCAATGCGATTTGTCCACGACGCTTGGAATTTTTGCGCAGCACTTTCCACATGGTCGATAGAAAATCATAGAAGGAATATTTGGTGAATTTCAAATCGATTTTGTCGGCCTCTACCAGTGCCTCTGCGGAATGACGCCTGGTGCGGAAACGCAGTTTTCTATTCATTTCTTCGCGACTGATCGCGTTTAACTTATTGGGGCTATTATGTGGAAAAGAGCCATTGATGGCGGTCTCAATTTCACAGAGTATGCGACGTGCACTAAGCAGCAACTCGTTGAGTTCTTTTGTCGTTTGGCTGGTGTACATCAATTTGGAATGATCCCATTTGTATTGCGTGCGACCGAGATAGGCAAAGGCGGCGACATAGGTTTGCATGTTGCGGTACCAACGTTTCAGGGCGATCTAAAAATAGAGGAAGATGAAGAAAAAAAATTAATTTCAATGTTAAGTATAGATGGAAGAAAAATACAAGAAGGGAAGAGAACAGAAAGTAAGCGATAAAGAGCTGTTTTAAGTGTTTATATTAAAAAACTAAGGATCTCAATCTATATGACAATCTCAGTATGAACAGGATACTATTAAAGATACTATTAAACAAGAACTAAGACGAACTTTACAATGTGCATGCATATCGGATAAAAGCAATATTATAATTTATAAATAAAATTTTCTGTTGTGATTAGAGAGATCATTTTACATATTATAAGTGATCTTCATAGAATGTTATCAATGCATTTTTGCCTTAGCATAAGCATTAGAAAACTTTGATTAACCAACGTTAATTTTAACACATTTTGGAGATCTGATCCAGATCTTTTGAATTAACATGAAAGAAGATCTTAAAATCATTTTCATAATTATCTTCACAGATCGTTTTAAGATTATTTACCTTGGTAGTGTTTCGGAAAAACTTAATTGATCTTCTAAAACTTTATAATCTTAATATTTTGAATACGGCCTTTCATTATTTATATTGGTCTTCTAAAACCTCATTTTAACTAAGCATATTTAAAGTAAATTGAAAAAATTAAAAATATTAAAAGAACTATCTCCTTTTTGGTGGCGATCTTGTCTCGGTTGTTAGATGGATAAAAATAAAATTCTGCTTTTTGTTTCCTCAGAGATCGTTATGTATTTGTTTAAGCTGATCTTAACAGATATGCACTTGCTGATATTCAGTTTATTGAATTTTATTTCAAGGTAAGAAGTAGTGTGATCAGTGATCAAATAAATTTCCATTTATATTTAAACAGAATATGTGACATTTTTAAAGCAATCTCCATAGATCAATCTTAAGATCACTTATAGAACTAAAATGATAAACGTAAGGATTAACTTACTCTAGTATATGCATTTGAAATAATCATATATAAAATTAAAATAATATTCTCTACACAATTGGTAGATCACTTCAAAAACACAAAAAAAAAATATTTTTTTTTTAAATTTTGAATAAGAAAGCAATTGAAACCGTCTTTTGAAACCGTTTAGCAATAAAAAATGATTTTGATCTATGGCAGGATCGTTTTTTTATGATCTTTAATTTTTTAAGTGATCTTAGCAAAAACGTTTTCTTAAAGAAGAACATTGAACAATAAGCGGTGCCATATATGGAATATTAAAACTGGCAAAAGTAGATCCAGAGAGGTGATCTCGATTAACCAAGATCAAAATTTTTTGACTTGTAAATATGGGATCGAATAAAAGTTTTGAATCATAATCTATTCCATATGCATAATTCAAATTTGCGTCAATAAATACAAAAGGTGATCTTGACTTTCGGAAGGATCGAAATATTTGAAGATCTTGAAAAGACTTGCTGATGGGCAGATAAGATTTCAAAACCAAACACTGAATAATATTAAGTGCGAAATGAGCTAAACTGAGCTTGTTACCACAAAAAAAGAAAGTGGTGATCTGCACCTTGGCAAGATCGATGTTTTTTTGTTTTACTATTATTGACAAACTGATCAATTAGTTGTGTCATTTTCTGTATATTACAGTTATCAAAGGTTAAAGTCATGATCTTGACCAAGGCAAGATCAAAAGTGCTAACTGCTCTCTGCTTAGCTGAGTTGAGCTTGGATAAGAAAGAAGTGGTGATCTTCACTTTCGCAAGATCAAAATTTTTTTTGTTTTTTTGACGATTTTATATTTACAAAAACAAAATATGAAAGATCAATGAGTTGTGCCATTTTTTCGTCTATTACTGTTATCAAAAGACATGATATTGAGCGAGGTAAGATCAAAATTTTGTCACGATCTTATGACTAACTGATGACAAGTGGGCTTATCAAAGATGAGCTCCATGTGATGTGTTTATGCTGTAAAATACTATCTATTGTAATTTAAATCTAATATAAATTATTTTTAATATTTTAAAATTTATAAAAAAAATTTTTAAAGATCGCTTTTCCATTAACTGGAATTGCTTCAAACTGATCACGAAGGTGCAAATAGGTCGTTTTTTGGTCTAATTGAATATAAGAACTCAATAATAAGAAAATCTGTATTCATATGGACTTTGGTTTTTTGTTTTTATAAAGAAAGTAAATTATGATCAATTGATTTAACCCTTCGTCGGTCAGATGGTTCTGGCCAGACCTTTTTTGATTTTAATTGTATTTTAAATATATTTTCAATTGAGCTATCGACTTGAAATTTCTTCACTTTTCCTAAAATTTTACTGTCTATCGATGTATGATATCAATAACGCTATTTGATATATAAGTACACCTAAATATATAGGGTTTTGGCCAGACCACAGCCGACCGTCCAAAGGTTATCAGAACATCTAACCGACGGAGGGTTAAATGATCATAATTTAAAAAGCTAGTGGTCTCAAAAAAATTAACATTTTAATTTAAAAATAAAACCAAGCTGGACCTTTCCAATTAATTGAAAGATTAATGAAGGAACATGATCAGTTTACTGTTGAATGGTTGAGACATTGAATGATTTGTGATCAGTTAAGTTTCTTGATCAGTTTTCAATTTGTGATCAGCCTTTTAGAGATAAATGTAGAAAATTTCGAATTTTCCTAAAAAAAATAATTGTCATGATCAGATAAATGTCGATTTTTCGATCAGTTAATTATTAAAAAAAAAAAAAAAAATTATAATTAATGTATACAAGCTGTTTCGCAAAATGTTTTTATTTTAAATCATACAATTGTTGAAATTTCAAGGGATCAGTGAAGATCACTGATCAAATAATAGGTTACTATACCTATACTATCACTGATCAAATAATAATAGGTATACTGATAAAAATTAAAAACAAAATGTCAATTGCATTTTTCTGAACTGCAATGATGAATTTCACTCAATTTTGGTTTAAAAATTAAACTAATTTTATGCATGCAAAAAAAAAAAATGCTCTAAACTTCACAAGATCACCTCAACTGAGCCCCAACAGTTCATAGTCTGAATACGCCAACTCTTGGTGGCATTTAGCCACAACAAAGCAACAATGAGTAAAATTAAAACACTTAACTTGGCGCTGGTGAGTGCAACAACTACTGGAAAACTGGTTGGCGTTGCCACACTTGTTGAAGAGCTGCAGATGCTCGACAAGTGTTCGTTCAAGGGCTACAATGCGACCAACAACGACGGTTGATGACGGAGTGAAATGCTCTGGCATATTCTTTATAATAATAAGAAAAATAAACGAAGTAAAATTTAAAAAATGGCTGTTATTGTTGTTGCTGCTGTTACTGTTGTGGGGACTGCTAAATGCTATCATCGATCGTTGATCGCACGTCGCGTCGGTTTGTGCAACTAATGATAGGCCCTGGCGTTGCAAGTGCGAGCACCCATGGTAAAAGTCTCTGGTCGTTGTTAGTGTAATGGTGGTTGTTGTTGTTGTTGTTGTTGTTGTTGTTGTTGTTTTATATTCTTTCATGCTTTCTTAAGCCCCGAGGGCGGTGATTGTCAAGTTAGCGAATCTACTTGGTTGAAATTCTCGACAAGTTTGCTTGCTGGCTGCTTCATGCAGCCGAACGTGGCTTAATTTATGTGTGGAAAGTGTTGTGAGTAGCAAGAAGCAACAACAGCTAAAGCAATGAGGCACATAAGAGAAAAAAAAGAAAAAAATTGGTCTACAGAAGTTAGCTAACAGAAAATCGTGGTAGCAACGTTGATCATGAAGTGCTTTCAAAAGCTAACACAAATTGACTTGTTGTTGCAATGATTTGACAGTGGAATTTGTTGGGCAAATAATTTGCTTAGAAGACATTTTTAAATATTTCTACAAAATTGAAAAACTATTGAGGAAATTTTGAGAGTTTTTTTTAATAAACAGCCAATTGAAGAATAGCGGGTGGTTGTCTAAGCTAAGAAAACTAATTTGAATGAAAACTTACACTTGAGTTGCGCTTTAGATTCGGCAAAAATCTATAGTTTTGCTTGTGACTCCGCCACATCTCTATGTCGCTTATATCGATGGCATGCAGCGTCTCATTGAGTGTGCGATATTCTTGACGCGTCGAGAGGCGCAGCGGCTTAATATACTGCAAGTTGAGAAGAAATTAAAAATTTTTGAAATATTATTTCTTTTAAGATATAATTGTATAACTTACAAAGCGCAGCGGTAAAGTCTCATGATGTCCAAATGCCGCATCGCCATCATTATGCATTGGATCATAGAAGCCGCCACAAGGATTTTGCCATTCCAACGTTGTTGAACTCTCATGCAAATGACTATCGAAGTACAAATGATTGCTGTGACGTTTGCGCAGTCGCGTACGACGCATGTTGCCGCTGTCTTGGTCATTAAGAATACTACTATGCAAATGTGGCAACTCTATGGATGATTCTTCTGATGATGATGATGACGATGACGATGATGATGCTGTATCTGCTGCTGTAAGCTCAGCCTCCGGTAGCTTGTAGCCCGCGGCAATTTGTTGTTGTTGCGCTAATGTTGCTAATGTCATCGCAGCAATTAGCAGCAAGTTGGTGCAAGGCTGACGACGATTGCTGCTTATTTTCTTGCTGTTGCTGTTGCTGCTTGATTGTTTGCTGCCTTTGTTGTCACTGCCACCCAAACAACAATACTGTGTGGCTTTGAGCTGGGAGGCGTGTCTCTGTGTAGCTTGTGCCGTTTTGCTGAATTTATTGGTTGCTCGTGCTGTGCAACCACCAACTGAAAATAGAAAAGAAGAAATACATTTTTTAGAAATTATCTAACAAAAGAGTTTTCCTTGCAATAAATTGTTAAATTATTATTAAGAATTATTTCTTAAGTTATTTTAATTTTTATAAAAATCATTTCTTATTTATTAGTTAAAATTTTTAAATTATATATTTAGCCCTGAAATATACAGAAAAACAAAATAAACGAAAAAATAACATTTTAGAAATTCGTCTTTCTATAAAAATATCAGAAAGTTAGTTTCTAGCGAAACTTTGCTATTCAAACAAAACTAGTGAAATTGAAAAGTTGGGTAAATAAAGGACCTCTTAATTTAAGCATTATTATAATAATTATAATAAACCCTGGATGGTTATACTTCGTCGAATCGACGACGCCACCTCATACATTCTAATATGTATGTAAAATAAGTATAACCTTTTAGGGTTAAAGTAACCATTATTGTGATAAATATAACTTTTTTAAAATTTAAAAAAAATTTTGTTTCAACAAAAATGGGATGTATCTGTAATTTGAATGGAAAAAAAAACGGAATGGCATTTCAACCCTGAAAGGACTTTGTCCGAGCTTTTTATGATTAAATTGTGTTGTACGTGTCAGAGAACTGCTCAAGCCTACTTGAAGTTCAAGCCACTTCAAGTACTTTAAATTGAATGCATCCATACTTGCAACCATCTATACTTGAAAAACCAATTTCAACATTACCTAACAGTTTTGGGGTCCCTGATTTCGAATCTGATGTCAGAAATTTAAAATTTAAGATAGCTGTTAGGGTAACCACCTAATTTTTTTTATTTTTACGAATTCGGTGGTGGGGGCGAACACTAGATAAAAATAAGTCGCTGAATCCAAATCCGCTGTCAGAATTCTGAAATTATGAAATTTTTCACAATAGGGTTGCCACCTGATAATATGCTTTTGTACGAGTTTTAAACATTAACAGTTTTAAGGGATCGCTGACTTTGAATCTAATTTCAGGATTTTAAAATTTATTTTAAATATAAATTTTAAAATTAGAGTGTGACCACCAATTTTTTTATTTTTATTTTCGGAATTACACAAAGAAAAAAAAATTACCAAAATATATTCAAATTTTAAACTTAAAAACAGAACCAAATTAACCAGAACCATAATAAAAAATTACAAAACTGTTAATTTTTATAAAGACTAACACTGAAACAAGTTGTTTTGAGAGTGAAAATAAAAATTAATAATAAATTTACTTATTACAAAATAATGAAAATCGAAATATAATAAAAAAAAAAACAAAAAAATATAATTAATGTTCTTTTTTTATATATTGTATTTTTGTTTAACAGAGTACAACATTTTACAACAAAAAGTAAAACAATTTTGTGAAATTTAATAAACTAATGCCCAAAGCGAAAATCAACTTTCATCAGTCCCTTATTTCTAGAAACGAGTAAGTTCCTTGTGTGTAAATTTTACACACTATTTTTCAAGAGTCATATTTTCATCGATGAATGAAATGAATACGATCTAGTCGCTAAAAATTATTTATTATTTGATTTATTAAAAAAAAAAAGATTTTTAAAAAAACCAACCAAAATCCTAGATTGATCTGATGAACTTATATTAAAGAAATAGAAAAAGAGCTTGAAGTTCGAAAGTCTGTGTAAAATGTGCACAAGGGACCGATTAAGGTTAAATAATGAAATATAAGAAATTCATTCTTAATGAAATAACGCCAAAAATTTGTATGGACAATTCTTGGGCTTTATTTCATATTTTATTTTGGACGTTATTTCATTGGGTGTTAGGTGTTTCATTGAATTATGTAGAAGAAAATGGTAGATGCGGAAGAAATTTAAAGCATTGTTGAGGTTTGCCATTGCTTTCAATGACTTGTAAGTTGGTACAAGTTTTACAAAAAAAAAAAAAAAAAAATTAATTTTTTACTTCTTTAAAACGGGCCGCTCAACCGGTCCAATAGTGATACAAAATATTCATCTGTTATATTTTTTCAAAAAAGACGACCAATATATTCTCTGTCCAGACGATTATATATGTCCTGAGAGTTCAAAAATATACTGCCAAAAATCTTTTCTACCGATTGTTGATTCTGTCCTTGGCCACTTCCACGTACGACATTTCCACTTAGCCAACTCTTTTTATTTTTTGCTTTTTGTACCAATTCAGGTATAGAGCGGTGAATCCATGTTTCATGACAGGATACTTATTGAAACCCAACATTTTTGAGATCACGGTTAACCCTAGAAAGATAACCCTATTTGCCATACATAATGAAAATATGTACATAATATAAGTCGAATTGACGTACGTTATCTTTCTAGGGTTAAACATGGCTAAATATTGCTCAGAATAATGTACTCATAATCGTCTTTGTTGCATCGAGCATTTTCATACACAAATTGTCATGCAAAAACCACCAATCAAGTTGATGTCTCATATTCTTCCACTTTCGGATTATCTAATACGATATCATGGATTCTCTTGACATTTCTGAAGTTGTTACCTCTTGTGGGCGGCCTGAAATTTCTACGGCAGTAGTGCTTGTACGATGATATTTAAATTAAAAAAACCAATTAAGTATGGTAGCGGCCATGGCGCAGTGGGAAGGGTGCGTGACCGATACGTCAGAGAACCCAGGTTACATTTCCATCTGACATAGAACGTTTTTTCGCAGAGAATGGCAAACCTGAGGGAGTAAATAATGCTATGAAAAACTTCTTGAGAACATGCACATTAGCCATTCGGAGTCGACATAAAACTAGTAGGTCCAGTTCTTAATAAATTGTGTACAAACATTTAATAACACGCATAACAAAATTTGATCATAAGAAGTTCTGTATCAAAGTCCTTTCAAGGGTTGAAATGGCCACTTTATTATTATTAATTAAGTATGGTTGACTTCGGTGTAGGTATTTCGGGTGATAGCGTGCTTAATTGCCACCCCGGAGGTTCTGGGTTCGAATTCCGGCCTGACATGGTCCCTCACTCTAATATTTCTTCATTCATTTCTAAATTTCTAACCAACTTAAATTAAAAATTCATCAATTCTTACGACTAAAAACTAGTAGTTGGTTCTATGGAGTTTAAAGTCAAAACACTTGCCTTAGACCCAAATTCAGATGTTTCTACGGCCTTCCGCCACGTTTAGAATATGGTGCATATATTTCACTTGATTGTCGCTTTCTTTTCCACTTATCTATCACCCCAATTTGAATCAAGGCAGACTTGACTGAATAGGTTTGACGCCTTATATCCTTGGTTCAAAGCTAAAAAACCTCGCAATTTATTTGTTGATATAAAAAGAACAAAAGCTTGTTTGATAGAAATGACTGGTACTGTCAAACTACTGAGTAAAACTGGGTCAACGGGACGATCATTGCAACTAGTTACCAAATTTTAAAAATCATATCGATTTGAGCCATCAAGGACTTATTGAATAGCCTATATAACATATTGTCGAAATTATATATTGTCTTTAATGTAACTTAACTGGTAAGAATATTTTCACAGTCAGGTAATAATTTTTAAGAGTAATAATTTTTAGCTTGATATAATGTTGATTTATTTGTAATATTATATAAATGATAAAATTTATAATAAATTATTATTTATTCATAATACTATTTTTTATAAAATTTTATTTTTTTTTTTAATTTTTAATTTAGCTATAAATAATATTTCCTTGTTTTTTATAAATAATATTTTCGCATGAATAAATATTTTGTTGTTTATAAAATTAATTTTTATGAAATAACAAAAAAAAATTTTTTTTACACTAAATTTCAATGTTATTTAAACTACTTTAAGTGTCTTATTAAGTTAATTTATTAACTTTAATTATTAAGTTATTTGTTTTTTATTTTTTTTTGTTTTTTTTTTTTTTTTGTTTGCTTTTCACATATTAGAAATTTAGTCACATACAAAAAAACTATTATTAAAAGTATTCAAAGCCTATAAAAATAAGACAAGAAATAAAAAATAAACAAAACATTAAAGTTTTTTATTCACTTCATGGCAAAAATTTTGAAATAGAATTATTTTTTTTTTATTAAAATTTAAAAAAGATTTAAAATGTCACTACATACCCTTATAAATGAAATAGTTGATTCTTTTCTTTTTTTTTTCTGTGTGGTATCTGCTACCTTTTCCGAGTACTGCTATTTTTGCTTCGAACTAGGTACTACTATTTTTATCTTTTAACACTCAAGATGTTTTTTTATATTTTTTATTTTATTTTGTCAATATAACTAAAGATGTTTTATTAACCATTCAAGATTTTTTATCAAATATTAAGAAAGATTTCATTCAACTTTTACTACTATTATTATTGTTATTTTTACTATTTCGTTATAATATCGTTCGTTTGAATTAAATCGTTCTCGTGTTGTGCTCGTTGCTTGCTTTATGCAGTCTTTTGATAAACTGACAAATTGTTGTGATACCCAGCTAGTCTTTAACTCAGTTGTATTGCCGTAAACCGGCAGACTGAACGACCACACACTGGTTCCAGTGTAATTGAGTGCGAGTCAGTAAATTCCAAACTCACACAGCTGCAACAGTCATGAACGAACGAACAAACGAACGCACAGCAAAACATTACTCATCGACCAACTTTAGCAGCAATGTTAAGAGAAACAACAACAATTAGAAGAACAACAACAATAGCAACAGCAACATCATCATTGTCGTCATGAATATCTCAAGATATCCAGCGTTGTGTTCAATAGTAAAAAAAAACCCCAAAACAACAACAATGCTTGAGTTTAACTCAAGTTACATGGTTCACCATGATGGAAGTTGTTGCTTCCAAGCAACTTAAGAGTAAACGAGTAACTAGTTGTATTGGTGACGTCAAAAATCTTCTGCGCAATCAGCTCAAACAATATTGAGTGAAATGACTTCTAACCTGTAGGCTGCATGCTGTAAAAACTCAGTGTAATCTGTGGGCGCCCACACGTTGTGTGGGTTGTGTTTTTGTTTAAAATTTGGGCATTTTTTTTTTATTTTTTTCTTCGATTTTTCACTCTAAATATCTTTTATACTCATTTTGTTTTTGTTTACATACATTCATTATTGTTTTGCCTTTATTGGTTGTAGACCAATAGCGGTGTTCTCTGACTATTTCGTATAGCATTAAGGTAACAGCCCAATGAAACGAAAATTACTAAATCGAAGGAATGAAATTAATTTTATTACAGAATGATATTGGAATTGGAATTGGAATTGGAAGCCTTTGAAATTAATTTAAGAAATATTTCGAAAATTTGATATAGTGTCGTTGTATTTTATATTTTAAAATTTCTTGTAGAAATTTACTTCAAACTGTTTGTTAATTTTTCATATCACAAGATTCTGTGGGGTTTCTTAGATACCATGAGAAAAGATTTTAAATTTTTGTTTAGATTTCAAACATGTACAAAACAGGTGAAAGATACTGTTTAAAGTTTTGAGTCATTGTTTGGAATAATTATGAAATAGCGATTCTTAGTAGAGATCAACCGGTTTTCTCGTGTTACCCGCTTCCAAGAATGCATACTTCTTCCAGTTTTGTACGTTCGGCGTGTAATAAAGACATTAAATAGAATGGGGGGATTCCGAATGAAATAGCCAACGTAACGTAAGATCATACTTATTTTGCTGTGATTGCAACACTAACCCATAATTTACGTTTTAGTTTGAAAACTATTGTCTACCTATACATTTTTTGTAATATATGAACATTGAAGAAAATTGTTTTTAATTTTTTAACTATCGGGGATTTTTATGCAGAAGTTTTTGAAAAAAGTAACCATAATCATCATCTTTACAATACTCTAGCTGAAATTTTGTCTGCTTTCTGTCAAAAAGTCAACATATATTCGTTTATAAGAAAAAAATTGGATTCAGTGGGTTTTTGAGTTCTGTAAAAAATTTTAAATTCCTTTAAGGTCAGTCCAATGTGGCTTCCGATATAAATAAAACTTGAGTGGAAGTGAGATTTTTGGTAATTAATTACCAAAATCTAAGTAAAAAGCTGATTGTAAAATTAATGTCAAAATTCAAAAATATAAAATTAAATTTTGTCTTAAAAATGTCCCATTTCATTCATCTAAAAATTTTTATACGATTATCATGATTACTTTAAATCCAAATTAGAAAAAAAAATTAGCTTGAAGCTTACTTTTTAGGGAAATATATCCCCAGTGGGGATATACATACAACATACGGGCTGAAAGTGCTTTAAACCCCCCGTGGAGAATTTTTTGTATGGGAAAAAATGAAAAAAAAAGCCCTAAAAGCCGTTTCTGTCCCCTTCTTGAGCCACAAAACTGTAGTTTCAGGCCCCCCTCTGACGAAGCTGTATATCCCACAGTGTTATCTATGACAAATTGATAATTGTTAAGAAATGTTCGTCACATATATATTGTCAGTAGTATTTCATGAATTATTAAAAAAAAAATAAAATTAAAAATTTAATCCTCAAGACAAAAATAGTTATTTTTTCGATAAAGCCCGATTTTGTGCAAATGATGTCAAGAAACTGAATATTTGGATTGGCTGTTTGAATGCTGAAGGAAGAATCCTTTATGCTAATAATGTTTGTCTTACATAGAAGTTATCTGAAAAAATATGAACTTATTCATTACTTGCGTAAAAAACTGAAGACATTATTGAGCCAGACTATATACTAGTCAGACTATATTAACTAATATCTTATAATAGTAATAAAAGGACCATATCAACCCTTGAAAGGACTTTGATCGAACTTCTTATGATTAAATTGTGATGTGCGGGTTATTAGGGTTATTAACATAAATGTTTGTACACAATTTTGTTTTTTTTTTTTTTTTTTAGATTTGAACCAAGGATTTCAGGTGGAATTCCTATTCAGTCTGCCTTGGTTCGAAATGGGGTGTTAGATTAGTGGGAAGGAAAGGGCAATCAAGTGAAACATGTGTAGGATGTCCTAAGCATTGTGGAAAGCCAAAGAAACATGTGAATTTGAATCAGAGGCAAGTGTTGTGCCCTTACCTCAGTCAATTCAAGTTATAAGTCAAATTCATTCACAAAACTTCTCTACCATCAACTACAACTTCAAGTCGTAAATATTGATGAATTTATAATTTCAGTTGATTAGAAATGAGGAAAGAAAATTGCAAAATGCGAAAGGTTTAAAGCGAAGGACCATGGCCTGGCCTTGAATCGAACCCGGGACCTCTGAGGTGGGAGTCGAGCACGCTACCTACTCGACTGCCGAGGCCGTCAAGGAGGTGACAGCAGAACAGAACAATTAATTTAATCGAAAAAACGTTCTGTATTAGATGGAAATTGAACCCGGGTTCTTTGGCGTATGAATCACGCACTCTACCCACAGCACCACGGCCGCCACGCAATGAGTATCTTAAGGAGGCAAAAATCTTCAAATTAAATAATGTTGTATTGTTTGCTGTACGATGCAGAAAAATTCTCAGTGGGGTCCAATTTTAGTGGGAGAGTACGAGGGTTGCCTTAAAAAACTACTCAAAATAGTTTGACTCCATGTAAAGCCCAATTAAGATTTATCATGGGTGCAATATAGGTCATATTCAATGAAAAATTGTTGAGCTTAAATTTTCACTTAACATCTATAAAAATTTATAAGACATACTCTATGAAGACTACAACACATAAATAATTGTTTTTGTGTCTTAACAAAATTTCACACATACATGTATAGTTTCATTATAATTTAGAAGCATTCCGAGTTGCTAAGAATTTGAGTACCTGAAATTGGAGAATTTCATTGACCTGGTAATGAAAAAATTTGGCTCAGTTTCAAAACAACCAAAATCGAGGCATATGCCAAGGCGTCGCAAAACAACTACAAAAAAATAAAATAGTGCTCAAAAAAACCAAGTAGCTGATATATTGACCAAGGTAAGGTTCAACTGTATAAAACTTGTTTAGCGTATTTCATTGACTGCCAACCAGAAATTGACCCAGAAATCGAACGGCTGAAAGCTTATAAAACAACAAAAACAAAACAAAACATAAGCAATTTCACAATCAGCTGTGAACGTCCATATGTAAAACGATAACAAAAACAAAACAAATCAAAAAAAAAAAAAGGTTCGTTGACTTTGGCAAGAGCTTTCGCTCATTACTATTCCAACCGATAGTGACGTAATTTTGTTGGCACAGTCCTAATAGCAAAAAAAGCTTACAGCTCTGATAAGCGCCGCAAACAGCTGTCTAGCCAGTCGAATGCTCTATAAGAGAGCTCAATGTGTAAATGTATTAATGAATGAATGAAGGCGTGAAAGCCCAATAGTCGGCATATATTACAAAAACAACAACGAGTTATACCAAAAATTTAAATTGGCGCCCAATTTTTATTTTTTTTTTTTTTTTGTGAGACATTGTAATTTGGTTGCTCTGCTCTCCAACCACCAAGAAATATTTTTTTTTTTTGAAAATTTCCAATGAATTTCACAAGAATTTTTGAGTTAGTCACAAGCTTAGTTGTAGTAGCCTGAAGCTCATAGCTCATTGAGAGCAAATGGGTGAGTTGGAGGCGTAGAGGGGGGCCTGGCTATTGTGTGTTTCTTCTAAACATGCGTTCATGCCTTGCTCGCACATTCATTCATTTATTCATGTTTTCATTTGATCATCCATCTATACAACGGAGCTTGTTTGGAGAATTTCATTAATTTCAGCAATCTTTGTTGTTGCTATTGTTGTGTATAGTTGAAGGACTATAAATTTTGGAGATTTCTTATTTTCGGTTAAATTTGATGAGTGTTCCAAAGTGGCAGCTTTTTTTTTTTACTTTAAATGGTTGGTCGCTTCAAATGTCGCTATTAAGTGGGCGGGCGCTGCTTGACTGCCTGGCTCACAAACGATGACGTGTTAATCTGGCGCTAAATGTAGGTGGGCACGTCGCACATGATTCAGTTTTCGTTGTATGCTAATTGTTGGCATTTTCGTTTGGCAAATGATATCAAAATGTTGTCATAGGTTAGTTGGCCGCCGCTGCTAGTTGAAATGTGTGTGTGTGTGTGTTGTCAATAAATTTAATTTTAATTTTTATTTTTTTTTTCGTATTTTGATAAGCAATTGAAGCCATTTAATTGTGATTGTCTATTTTTGATAAGAAAACGCTTTCACTTTGAAACTGAGGGGCTTTGTTATGAGTTGTGAAGTACGTGATTGTTGTGTGACCATTGTTGTCAATTATTGTTGAAGTGGGGTTCTGCCCTATCAAGATTATAATCAATCCAAACAAAAAAAAAAAAAATGCAAATAATTGCATTCGACTTGAAGTGGTTGGGAAAGTAAGGGCTTCTGCTTTGGAATTTTTTGTATTTTAAAAATTTCAAGTAAGCAAGTAGAAAAATGTTTTAAATATATACATAAATAACTGATTATCTTTTAATTACATTATATCTTAATTATAATACTTCATTAAACTCCATTGTTCATTATACAGTACACTTTCACAAAGTAGAACTCTCACCAATTCGAACTTGGTTCTAATTTCTGAACGTTTCTTTATTTTTTAAATTCATAAATGATTGATTATTAATTTCAATTTAATTAATGATTTAAAATCATTGATATATATATATATATACTAGCATACCCGTCCCCAGCGTTGCTTGGGAGTATAAATATGATATGAAAACATATTTTGAATAAAGACTCAACAATCGAATATGTTTAATTCATTTTATTTTATATGAGAATATTTCTTATTGAAATAAAAAGAGTGGATTCTTATTGAAATGAAAACAGTTTCACCTTCGTATAATCAAAATAAATACGATATATTGGACTTATGGCAACACTGCAGCAGAAATTAACTGAGTGCAACTATCCACTCAAGATGGCAGCGCAGTGAGTTGTAGACTTTCACCTCTCTCTCTCTCTCTCAACAAAGAGCTTAATCTATTGTTTGCTGTTATTTTATGCTGCTTATACATACAATGGCAGCATGGATTAAAATGCATAAATTCATAAATAATTAAATAAAAAGTTTTACCAAAAACGTAGTAGCCAGTAGCAAGGTCGCTTTTTATAGCAATTGAATAGTGAAAGAATTATTAAAATCGGTTCAGTGGTTACCCCGTGATTGAACGATAAAAATCCGAGAGAACCCTTTTATATAATAGTATAGATAAAAAGGGGAGTTATATGAGATTTATGTTAAAAAAAACATTAAATATTAATAAATAAAAATTATTTTGCATTAACATACATTTTTTAACCAGTTTCATTATTTTCTTATAAATTTCTGTGAAAAAATAAACATTTCAGAAATTAGAACCACTCGTGGAACAAAGTGGTTATAATTTGTGAGAGTCTACTGTACTTCAGGCAACTTTTTATTTGCCCACAATTTTTAAATATACTTGCAATAAATGTAAACTTAACTTTTGCTCATAGCAGAAAAGTTATTAACAAATAAATTTTTTTTTAATAGTTACAAGCAAAGAAATTTTTCGTTTGCCACAACTGAAAAATTCACCAACTATACTTCGTTTGCGAGCTGTATTTGCCGCACACGAATATTCAGTTGTCATAACTTAAAAATATATCATATATATATATACCGCAAGCTATTTCGGTCATTATTATTTATTATATTAATAATCTTTCTCATTATGACCGTCCATCTTCTTATGGATTGCACCTCTGTTGCTATCTCCGTCCGCGTATTAAGCGAACTACCAATTTCCTTATATAGTAACAATTTGTCCAAAAAGTAACTCTAAGCTATAAGCGTTATGTTTATACAACGAAGGGGAAAATAAACAAAATTTTCAGTTGGGAAAAACGAAGTTTTCAATTGCTGCAATTTATAAATCACTCGCGTTTATGACAAACGCAATTAATTTCCTGCAACTATATGACGCGTTTCTCACAACTGAACTGTTATTATGACAACTGTTGAAACGTTTGCAAAAACCGATTTCAAGCACGACAAACGAAGTTCGTTTGCGGCAAACTGGCGATAAACGTTTTTTTTCTTTGCGTGTACGTTTTAAAACTAATCCGTTTAAAACAGTCATGACCAGGAAAATAAATTGGTGGGCCAATGATTTTTTTTTTAATAAACACAAAATTGTCCTCATTATTGCTTTTGTTCGTCGTGACAAAAACAAAAAAAAAAAAAAATAAAGAAAAATAAACAAGAAAAAAATTGTCAAAGCACTTTGACAAGACTGAATTTCTATTTCTATATGTAAAAAAATTTATGTGTAAAACAAAAACAAATCATGTGTGTTTTGTGTTACACAAGTAACGGGACAATCATCTCAACATCAGCCTCGTCGAGTGAGGCTTTGTTTTTGCTGCCTTTGCATGCAATTGTTGTTGTTAAAGCGACTTAAAATTTGGTGAACGTCGGTTTTGTTGTTGTTGTTTTTTGTACGTGTTGTTGTTTTTACAAATGTGCAAACACAAATTTGATAGAATAAAACAAATTTGTAGCTGGACCAAGCTGGTGCTTCTGGAAGCTCATGAAAGAAAACTTATTCGATTATCATTAAGGAAACTTTTTTTTTTTGAATTTTCAAAACATCTATTTATTTTTTTATTAACGAATAATTTGACTTCATATGAATAAAACCTTAAAAATATGAAATTAAAAATATTTTACGAGATCTATTTATTTGAATTTTTTAACGCTGTTTAAAACTGAACACAATAAAATTATCTATTGATCCTTAAAAAATTTTCTTTATTATTCATTTTTTTTTATTTTTTAAAGAAAAATTTCTATTGATCCTTAAAGAATTTTTTTTTATTTTTCAGACACAATTTTTTTATATATATATATATATTTGTATTGTTTGTATTACATAATTATAAATATTTTTTAATGTAAAATAAACTTTATAAAAAAGACTTTAATTTTGCCTTCATTTTAAATAATTATTTTTTTTGAGAATATCTAAATTTTAAAATTATATTTTTGTCGCATTTTATAAATGAAACGAAATAATTTTTCTAAATAACTATGGTTTCATATTTTGAGTTCTGAGTGATGGCTTCCAAGTGGGATGCACTATTTTGAATTTTTGAAAACTGACTGCAAATTCGTTTTCGGTTTTGTCTTTTTTTTTAAGCTTTGAACCAAGGATTTCAGGTGTTGAACCTATTCAGTAAAGTCTGCATTGGATCGAATATTGAGTGATTCATTAGTGGGAAAGAATGGGCACTCTAGTGTAACATATGTAGAATGTTCTAAGCGTATTGGAAATCCGTATAATATACGTTTGAATTTGAATCTGAGGTAAGTGTTATGCCTTTATTTCGTTCAATTTAATTTTAAGGCAATCATATCGACTCATAAACGCCAAAATATCTTAAGCGACATAATATCCGATTTATGTTTTTTGATGAAAATCGATTATTTTCGATGGTTTACATCGTCTGTCAAAATTTCATAGGTGTACGAAATTAGATTATGAATTTAAACCAAAAGCAATTTTAGCTTAAGTACACACTACATGTTTGTTTACATTTTTCATGACAGCAAAGTGTCGCTTAAGATGAAATTCTCTAAAAGAAATTAATCAATATAAGAGATAAAATTATTAAAATAAAATTAATAGCAAAGAGATAAGAGATAAAAGATAAAATTAATAGCAAAGATAATTAAAAAAAACCTTCTCCTGTAAAATTTCTTTTTGGCGCTTAAGATATTTTGGCGGTTATGAGTCGATATCTACTACAACTACTTTGTCTTAAATATTAAAGAATTTTTCAAATTCATTTAATGAGAAATGAGGAAAAAGTGTAGAAAGGAAGACTATGGTCTGTCTGGGATTTGAACCCGACATGCCTAGGTCAGTTCTTCAGATTGTTTTTTATCATATATTAGGGGTTATATTGTTTTTACATAATTATCGATATTGATCGGTTCAAGTCTTTTAAGCCGTGAAAATGTTATTTTCAGAATTGCTGGAAACATATTAAACCAGGAAAAATAAATAGACCTTTCGTATTTAAAATATAAACATGATTTTAAAATTTAGGAATTTAAATATAGATTTTAGGAGTTTCTCATATTCTCAGCATTTTATATAAGAACTACAAGAGATTTTTTGATGAAATTTTAGGCAAAGTGTGTTTTTAAAGTGGCGGCCGTTTCGCAGTGGGTAGAGTGCGTGACCCATATGCCAGAGAACTTTGTTTCAATTTCCATCTGATACAGAAAGTTTTTGCTAATGAATTAATTTCGATTATAGCAATAACCTCTCTGCAGACAATGGCAAACCTCAGAGAGTAAATAATACCATAATACCAATCAACAATAGCCATTCAGAGTCGGCATAAAACTAGTAGGTCCAGTTCTCGAAAGGTCAATGTCCTTTCAAGGGCTGAAATGGCCAGCTTATTATTATGATTTTAATTTTTTCCAAAATTAAATTTTCAAGCTTACGCCCGCCATATTGGATCCATCATATTCAATTTTTAAATTCTGAATTCATATTTGAAATCAATGGCGATCCAAAACTTAAAAATCTTGAACCGTTTCATTTGAGAAATGCTAAAGGGCGTTCACAGGGAGAGCAGGGCGGAACTTGGCCCCCCCCCCCCTTGGACTGGAAAAGTTTTATATATATTTTTATTTCCTATGAGTATATGTTACATTTTCAGATCATCATTTTCAAATACTTGCACACCCACGCATACCTTTGCTCTCGCCTTGAAAAATTCCTCAGGACGCCTATGGAAATGCTCAAAACCATCTGTACTAGTGTTCAGCCAATTCTACATCCCTAAGTCTCCTTGAATAAAGGAACACAAAGAATCTTAAATCTTTCGGTCCAATAAAGTTCATGCCTATCCCCTTAAGTTGATCTTAAAAATTGTCATAACACTCTTTAAACATTTAATTTTTTTAAAATAAAAAAATTGAAAATCAATACAAAAGAAAATAACGAAAAATTGATTTCTCTTCAGCTAGTGACATATTTAGCTCAATTCAGAAAACTCAGTCGGCTCAGATGGTATGATAAAAGTTATGCCAAAAGACGCTTTTCAAATTTTCTTTTTTCAGCTAGTGGCATATTTGGCTCATTTGGCTCAGCTGGCTCAATTGTACACTTAAGATTTCTAGACTATAAAAAACTTAAAAAACTTCAAACTAATTAAATGGATATTATGTATGACTAATTTTTCTTCAGCTTGTGCCATATTTGGCTCAATTGGTTCAGTTAAATCAGTCGGTTCAAATGATCTATCAAAAAATGTATTTTTTCCCAAAAACAAGACATTTTATTTTGCTGCACTAAAATAATAAAATATTGCAAATAAATATAATGAATATAACATATAACTCGATTGATGAGCTCAATTGGCTCATATCATTCAATAGGCTCATTTGGTTAATTGACTCAATTCGGTCAAAACTCGATTTTTTTTTAAATAAACCAGATTTAAACACAAAACACTCAAACTCGACTATTTTTATAGTCCTGCCAGAAAGTTAGAAAATGTTAGGAACAAAATATTTTTTTAAATCAATTTTATTTAGACGAACAACACAATTTGATCATAAGAAATTTGGTCAAAGTCTTTTTAAGGGCTGAAATAGCCACTTTAAATTATATATATAAATCAATTTTATGGTAAAAGTTTTACTTATAATTTTAATTCTCAAATATTATATGAAATTGGCAAAAACAAAAATTCTTGAAGTTAACCTGGCAGTGGAATTAAATTCTTAAAGTATGGAAATTTCCGCATTTCATTTTACAAAACCTTTATTTTTAATAAATTCTTATTTTTTTGGATAATTATAGCAATAGTTACGAACAATTAAGGTAAATAAACGTTCAATTAATTTTAATTATTTTTTTAGAGTTATTAAAATTTTTAATAAATTGGTAAAAAAAGATAAGAAAAGATGAAAAAAATTTTCAATATTCTGGAAATTAACAAATAAAAATAAATTTATATGATTTGGAAATTTAATTTTTTGACTTTTTTTTTTTTTTTTGTTTTTGTTTTATTACAATGAAATTTTTTTTTTAAAATATTGTTTTATTCAATTTTTAATTAAAAATTTAACTAATTTTTTAAGAATATTTATTATTTATATCAAGATAAATATTTTTTGACGTATATATATTAAATTAGTAGTAGTAACGATTATGGCGATATAATCTTTTGAGCTTTTTTAAAGAATTAAGCTTTGACCCTTAATTCAAAACTCTAATAAAAAAATCTCAATTTATACCTTACAGAAATAGGTGCTTAGATAAAGTTTTTTAAAATAGTAAAAAAAGGAAACTAGAAGTTTTTTACAATTAAAAATAGTAAACTTACTTTGTGCAGTTTCATAAAAATTCTGGAATTCCATTTCTAATTGCATTTCCTTAAAAACTTGGCACTATATTTTTGTTAAAATCACTTAAAATGGAATTTAAATTTTTTTTATGTGTTTGGAATTTTTTACTTATTTTACACTGTTAACGTTGACAGTCTTTAATTTTCACACGAAATAATTGTGTTCTCTTTCTATCGAAAATATTATTTTGCACTTTAACACCAAAGGTGAAATTTATACTGATCCTTAGAATTGGCGTGTGTCTCGCAGACTGATTAATGCTGCCCGTTCAACGCATAGTTTTATTTATACGAATTTGGTTTTTTGTGCTTCAAAACCTGAAGATATTTCCTTCATGGAGAATCAATACAAAAAAGACAAAAAGAACAAAAAAACAAAAAACAAACAAGCAGCTCCTCCATGCCACAGGCTAATATTGAAGCGGTTTATCAGTTGGTGAGTTGTTGATAAGAAAATGCATAGAGTTGCACGACGCGTCGTCGACTACAACAAAACCAACTCCAGCTAAGTTATTTGGTCATACACGTGCTTTTCGCTGTTGTTGTTGTTTTATTAGAGCAATTGTATTGCTTTTGTGTGGGGATTTTTATGGTTGATATTGTTAATATAATCTACCTCTCTTATTGCTGTCATGGTTCTTTCACATTTGCTGTTAATGTTGTTGTCGTTGTAGCAGTTACGGGTTGAGCCGTAACATACAAAACATTTAATCGGGCATATAAAAAACGTATGCGTTTTGATTTCAGTTAGACGTCCCCTTGTCTTGACGTAAACCAATGAGAGTTCTGCAGAATTTGCACAAAATTTTCAGAAAAATCGTCAAAGGCAAAGCGACGGGAAAACTCCATTGACGCATGCCAACATATTTTTGAGCACTTTAATTGACTTTATTACCTTTTTATAATTTAATTACTTATCTAACATTTACATTTATTTTTTTATAGGGAATTGCATAGCATTACGTCTACCATATTTCTACTTATATTGTAAAGGTGAAATATTAAATCCTTTGCAGTTATGATTATCCTCTTTCAATTCATGTTAAAACGATAGTAACTGACATTTTTTTTCTCAAAATATTTTTGTTTTACTTGAAATGATTGTTTAAACCAGTGTTTTATTTTAAATAAAATCAATTTCATTTTAAGAGATTAAGAAAAGCAAATCAAATAAAATAATTGTACTACAGATACCTATTTTTTAACTTTTTATTTATGTATCTTCCTATTTAACTTATCACTTAATTCACAAATTTTTTAACTCACCAATTATATTACTTGGATTTGCTTCTCCTTTCCCAACAAAACTTTAAAGTATCAGACTTCATTCCCAACGTTATTTTGCTTTACGCAATTAAACTTAAAATAACTATGAAAGTCCCAAAGACACATCCATAACATTACACATAACTTAAACTGTTCTTACTTACCTTAGTAGCTTACCATAGCCTACTTTATAAAATTTTATTCCCCTTAAATTATCAGATCTTAACCTAAATAAAATAATATACACTAAACGTACCCTAATACTTCTGGCTCTACGAAAAAACCCCCAAATAAAATAAAAAAAAAAAAAAAAAAAAAAATAATTAAAAAAAGGCGAATGAAATAAGCCACAATCAAATATTATTTGGGTTTTATTTTATTTTAATTTTTTTATTGCGGCTCATTTGGTTTGGGGATTATTTTATTCTATAAATTTGGGGATTATTTAATTTTTCTGTGTAAATACACCTTTAATAAATTTTTCATTCTGTAAAAGGAGTGTAATTTAAGCTTAAACCTTTATTTTTTTTTTGGGCTTATTCCATTTTTTTTTGGGGATATTTCATTGGGACTAATTTCATTTTTTCGTTGGTTTTTATTTAATAATGAAATAATTCCCAAATTTTGGGGCTTTTTCATTTTCCATTTGGGTTTTATTTCATTGCTTTTGGGCATTATTTCATTTCCGTAATTTGGGGTTTATTTAATTTTCGTTGGGTCTTATTTCATTGGGTGTTACTTCATTTGGTGGAGTCAAAAAACAAAAAAAAAAAAATTAAAAAAAAATATTTCTGAATATAACTTCACCATACCTTCCAATAAATAAATTTTCCTTGTCTTACCTTACCTTTCCTTAACTCATCATACCATACCAAACCATATCATAACATACCATGCCATACCTTTCCTTAATTAATCATACCTTGCCTTACCTAACATACCTAAAACCAAAATTAAAATCAAAATCAAAAGAAAAACCAACACCAAATCCAAAACCAAATCAAAACCAAAACCAACACTAAACAAAAAACCAAATTCAAAACTAAAATCAAAACGAAAACCAAAACCAAAATCAAACCAAAACTAGAACCAAAACCAAAACCAAAACCAAAACTAAAACCAAAACAAAAACAAAAACCAAATCCAAAACTAAAATCAAATCCACAACCCAAACCAGAACCAAAACAAAAATCCAACCTAACCAAACCTAACAAAACTTAACAAAATCCAGCCAAACCTAACCTAACCTAACCTAACCTAACCAAAAGTAAGCAAACCTAACGAAACCTAACTAAATTTAACTAAATTAAACCAAACCTAACCAAACCTAACCAAACCTAACCAAACCAAACCAAACCAAACCTAACCAAACCTAGCCAAACCTAAACAAACCTAATTAAACCTAAAAAAACCTAACCAAACCTAACCAAACCTAACCAAACCTAACCAAACCTAACCAAACCTAACCAAACCTAACCAAACCTAACCAAACCTAACCAAACCTAACCAAACCTAACCAAACCTAACCAAACCTAACCAAACCTAGCCAAACCTAAACAAACCTAACTAAACCTAACCAAACCTAACCAAACCTAACCAAATCTAACCAAACCTAACCAAACCTAACCAAACTTAACCAAACCTAACCAAACCTAACCAAACCTAACCAAACCTAACCAAACCTAACCAAACCTAACCAAACATAACCAAATCTAATCAAACCTAACCTAACCTAAGAAAAGCTAACCAGGACCAAAAAAAAATCAAAACCAAACATAACCAACTTAAACCAAACCTAATCAAACCCAACCAAACCTAGCCAAACCTAATCAAAACTGAAGAATTTTAACCAAACCAAACCTTACCTTAACTCATACCTACCTTACCTGACGTAACTCATATTTTCTAATTTCATATCATTTTACCATTGACCATAAACCATTTATCAATCTGTGTTCATGAACAATAACAGCTTAACTCTGATGTCAATGTTTTGAGAAATCTTACACTGAAAAAAAAATGTTTTAAAATTGACGAAGTCCCGTTGTTATTAATTTGACGAATTTTGTGTTTAAAAAATAGCTTGCAACAAATTTCGTCAAAGTAAGAGCAAATGTGCTTAAAACTTTTGAAAAACATATGAAAAAAAGCAAAATACGAACACATTTTTTGAACACATTGTGTTTAATTTTAAGCTAACATTTTTTTTCAGTGTACTTAAAAGTTTTCAATCGACATATAAATTCTATGAAAGCTTCATTGACTTTTGTATCATAACTTTGGTTTGGTTCATGTTAATAGCTTCAGATTTTGTGTATATGTAAGGATATACTGAAGGAATATAACATAAAAGAAATAAATAACTGGTCATTTCAGCCCTTGAAAGGACTTTGGACCTAGCTTCTTATGATGAATTGTGTTGTGCGTGTTATTAAGATTGTACACAATTGACCGAGAACCGGACCTACAGGTTTAACTCCGACTCCGAACGGCCATGAACGGAATGTTCTTGTTCTCAGGAAGCTTTACATGGAATTTTGATTACTCTCTGAGGTTTGCCATTGTCTGTAGAGAGGTGGCGGCCGTACAGAAAAATCATTTTAATTCAAATAATTTTCTGTCGTAGCTGGGATTCGAAAACGAGTCTCCAGGTTCGTTGACATAGAGGCCACGCACTTTAACCAACTACGCCACGGACACCACTATAAGGAATATAACATTGTAACATTAAAAACCCCATTCTGACCAAAGTCGACTTAAGCGATTATTGCGTGTGGACACAGAATTATAATCTATTATTTCAATGATTTTAGTCTATCATTTATCATTTACCATCGGAAAAAAGGTCAAAAGTTGAAGGTAAATAAAATGAAAACTAAAGGTTACCTTGTGCATAACAAAAGATATTGGCCACTGTCTAGCAAAAAAATTCACAAATTAAAAATGCATGTGTGCATAGGTGGGACCCAACTAAAAAATGTATTACACGTATGGCTTGTAACATACATGCCTTTAAATGCGTTTATACATATGTGATAAGAATATAAGCATATTATGTCCTGCAAGTCTTAATTTATAGGAAAAGTTAAAAAAAGTTTAAATTTAGTCATAAGTTTTTGTGTCATTTACTCATCCTCAACTTAAAGGATTCATACAACTCTAGATATTAAAGGTCAAAATAATTTCAAAATCTGCAGAAATCTTTTATCACGACATGAACGGCATCAATTTATCACGACATCTACGTAGTGCTAACTAAATATTTGTTAACAATGTTTATTCTTTGCCTTTATTTTTCCTTTTTTTTTGGAAAATTAATTTATCTGCAACAATAAAATTTATGATGAGACGTACTCAATGTCTATTGCCTCAAACAGCGGTAATATAGCAAAATGTCAAGTTGATAACATCCGTTCCACCCACATTAATTTGGACGTCGACGTAGCGTCAACAAATGTGAAGAGTACCAATCAATACTGATTAAATTGATTTACCTAATCACTCGACCACCGCAAATCCGGTGGAAGTGCGTGACGTATTATCAATTATTTTGCAATCCTTTTATAATCGCATTGTTTGTCATGTTAACTCGTTTAATGGTCGTCAGCATATCTTTGTACGTCTCTATTTTTTGTTAATTTACTTATCAAACAAAGCCTTATCAAAAGTTTACCATTAACAGTAACAGACATGAAAACAATTGAAAGGTGCTAGCTATAGCGAACATTAATTAAGCCAGACAGTGTTGGATAGCATCTAATAATAACGAATAATATATACTTTTTAGAGAATTGCCTCACTTCAAATTTTGAAAAATTGTTACGTTGTGTTGGCTTCAATTTTAAAGTGAACAGGTAATATTAACAATATTATAGTTAACCATGAGCTTGGGTCTTGATCCAAGATTTTCTTTTATATGAACAAAATAAAGAAAAAGTACTTTTTATAATTAAAAAAAAAAAAAAAAAAAATAAATAACTGGCCATTTCAGCCCTTGAAAGAACTTTGACCTAGCTTCTTATGATCAATTTTTATACTTTTACTTTTACTTTTATAATACTTTTTATAATTATTAAGTTTAAATCCAGGACGTATATTTTGAATTTCCCATTATGACCCCATCTTAATCACCAACTTAAAAAATCTCTATAAGCAAAAACTCAAAAAAAAAAAACAGAAAAAAAAAATGCATCACAAATCATATATTTTTGAATATATGTGACCCGGTCTACGAAAAGGGACCTTCGGTGTGAAAATATCATTTTTCACTTTTTTGGCGATTCGGATAGACTAATGTGTGCTCTTTCTAATGGCGCAAAGCAGAAGTTTCCAACTCGTAAAGAAGTTTGTCAGGAATTTCCAAAAAAAAGAGCAGAAATGAGTGAAAATGAAAAAAAATTGGACATTGAATTATAACATAATAAACATCATTTCATACTTTTATTTGAAGGGAAACCAGCCATTTTACATAAAAATAAATAAATATAAAATAAATCTATAATTTTTTTTTACGCTTTATATTTTTTTTTTTCCGATGCCAAATTGTTTTTGGTAGTAGAGCCGCAGAATCTTCCTCGTCATTACCATCTGCCTTTCGTTTCTTCGATGCCAACTTTTTTTTTGGTAATGGAGCCGCAGAATCTTTCTTGTTATTACCTTTTGCTTTTTGTTTCTTCGATATCGAATTCTTGTTTTGCAAGGGAGCCGCAGAATTATCTTCTCCATCAATTATCTTCGCCATTCAGTGTGCGACAATTAAACGTTTACAAACAGCTGTTTTCTCGAAAACTTGTTTTTACACCGAAGGTCCCTTTTCGTAGACCGGGTCACATATATTGATATTGATAGCCCACGTTGGAAATAATTTAACAAAACAGTGTAATTATGAAAGTGTATTATTTACACTGTAGAACTGTCTACACGGAGAGAAATAATATTCATATATTAATTTTTTGCTTGATCTAAGAAAATTTAAAATTAACATAATCGTCATTTTCTCAAATCATGCACTAATTAAAACTAAAATTGAAAAAAAAAAATATAATTGGCATTTACTTCTAAAATTAAGTTAGCAAACGAAGAGTTGAGTATATAAAATATTCTTGAATTAATAAATTATTTTGCTTGATTTAAGACAATACAATATTATTTCTAAATTGATTGTATACTTCTACACTAAGGGAAATAACGCATATTAACATTATCCACGCCTGAGTATAAATTTTATTTAAATATTTACGTGGATAAATCAAATGTTTTCCTTACAACTCGTTTTTTTCTCCAATTTGAATTGTATTTATACCACACACGTAGACACATTTTCCATACAAGCAAGCAGCAACAGCATCACACACTTACACACATATTCCGACAAGCAGTAACAGCATCGCACTGTTCTTGCAGTTGCAGCTTTCTTATAGTTCTCATTTAGTTCTTGTTGCAATGGTAATATAGCCTGGATTTTTGGAAAAGTTGTGAGTGCGATTGATGATCGAACAATAAAATTGTGTAAGGTTTCAGTGACAACTGGACATTTTCTCACAAATGACTTGCGCCGGTTGTCATTTGCCTGCATATTTTTCTTTGCCCCTTTATTTTATATTCCAATTTTTCTTTCTCTAATTTGTACTATTTTGACATTTGGTGCCATAATAATGCAACAAGTGTCAAAAATAGTATAAATTAGAGAACGAAAAAAGAATATAAAATATACTACCAAATAGCATTTGAAGGACGCATCTCGTCGGAAATATTCAAATATATATTTTTTTAATTTAAATATTTTTACATAAATTTTCTTTAAATGCGATAGTTTTGTTTTTTTTAAAATATTTGAAAAATATTTAAAAAAATTCTTGCATAATTTTAATATATTTTTTATTAATTCTGTTTAAATATTTTAATATTAAAATAATAACATATAAAAATAAATAAATTTTAAATATTTACGTAGTCGATTTAAGTAAATGCATTATTGGTGCAAAAATGACTCGCTTTTTGGATAAAATAAAAAAGTTTTTGGATAAATTTAATATTTTTTTCTCTTAGTGTAGTAGTATGGTAACATATACCCAGCTAGCATTTGGAAGATTGTATGACGATCGCGATCATTTCGCGATTCTTTTTTTAATCGTCAAGACGATTGTTAAGTAGAATTTTATATTGCTCTTCCAAGTGATGCTATTGCGAGTCGTTGTGACGATTTTTGGACGAGTGAATGAATCGTCGTTCACGCATCTTGGCGAGCATTAAAAGAGTGCAAGCAAGAATGCAACTCATTTTGATGATTGATTGACGATTGTTTTTTTTTTTTGTTACTCTACAATCGTTGTTTAATCGTTCTGACCGTCGTTTAATCGTCGTTTAATCGTTGTATTTCATGCTCTTACAGTTTCCTAATTTGTTTTTCTTTTTCAAGATGTATGTCACTCAAAATTTAAAGGTGACGACGCAGGAATAAATGAAGTGCTAAAGCAACATTTTCAGGAAGGGTGATCGGACCAAGAAGGATGACGAAGAAAATTAGGGGGATTTAGCTCTATAATTTATTTTTTTATATATTTTTTTTTTCTATTTTTGTCTGAATTTTGTTTTCTTTTTTTTAATTAATAATTGAATTATTTTTATTTTATTTATACGAGCTTAAACTAATTTAATATATTACAATTAAAAAATGAACAATACAGAACAATGCTTTTTATTTTGAAACATTTGGGGTAAATTAAAGATCGTCTTGGCAATAGATCCAAGACTCTTCAGCGATTCTTTCCTGAGCATCGTAGACGACTCAATTAGGCGATTGATTCAAGGTTCGTTTGAAGTAGGAATAAAAGCATCTTACACGATTCTTTTTTGAGCATCGTACACGACTCAATTAGGCGATTGATTCAAGGATCGTTTGAAGAAGGAATAAAAGCATCTTACACGATTCTTTTTTGAGCATCGTAGACGACTCGAATGGAAGAGTCGCCGGCTTGACACAGTTTCTCCCGTTGTACTGAACTTCCGCGATCGGAATACGACATCGTCGACGATTTAATTAATCGCCCGCTACGATCGTGGAAGAGTCGCCTACGATTGAAAATGCTAGCTGGGTAGTAGTACTTTCAATCCTTTAGCCTTAAAGTTATGAGTGAAAAAAAAAATACTTTTCCCATTTCTCATCTGAAGATATGTAATTAATTATCTAATCACGATTAATTTACCACTATAGTAATTAATTAATGTACTATTATCACAAAATATCAAAAATTCTTTTAGAATAAGATACAATTCTGTTTAATTTAAAAACACAATGTACTATTTAATATTTTACACAAAATTACTATTTTCATATACAAGATAAGAATTATTCTTATATATCAAGTAAAATCTTTTAATTTTCAGAGCATTAATTACTTCGATCCAGCAAATTCTTCTCTTTATAAGAAAAAGAAAAATCAATGCATTGTAAAATTGTGAAAATTGTTTCTTTGAATAAAGCAAAGTTTTTCTGAATTCTAGGAAAACAAATTTCTCAAATCGACCAAATTATTCTCGTTTTCAGCTAATTGTTTGCTTGCATCAAGAAAATTGTTCTCACTTCAAGTTAATATTAGTCTTGAACAAAGAAAAAATAATCTTCAGATTTTAAGCAAATGCTTCTTAAATTAAACATTTTTTTCGTAATATCGTGTTTTATATTGAACGCGATTTTTCGAAATAAAACTCATTGAATTCTGTTCTTTGAATATAAATTTCTATTCCGTCAATAGAACCAGAACTAAATAGTATGACTCTGCAACCCTACACTTATTCTGCCGTCATAAGGAAGAGTACGGCATCTAGCATGAAAATCAAAATTACTGTAAGTCGTTTATCTCAGAATATTGAAATATATCTCTTCCTCATGACGGCAGTATTGTTCTTGGTTTTTTTTTCTATACAATTATAAAGCACTATGTGTTTACTCCGAAAAATCTAATTGTTTCAAGTGATATCAATTAATTATTAAAAACTAAATGTTAAAATATGTTTTTTTTTTAATTTTTTAAATTCCGAAAAAAACAAAAATCCTTCTAAATGGATTGTAAAACTGTACACAACACTAAAAGCAGAAAATAATTATATAAATAAAAATTTTTAATGTACGAAGTTTTTAAAACAAACGAAAAATTATAAAATAATTTCCCTCAGAGTGGGGCTTCTAGTTCTCCTAAAAACGTGGGGCACATACTATAGAGGATAGTGAGGAGTATAGAATACCTCTTTTAAGAAAGAATTTACTCACTACCATTTTGAAATTTGTAATAGCCAAGAAATAATTTCTTAATAATTCATCATAGATAGGCATAGATTGGAAACTTTTTAACAAAAAAAAAAAAAAAAACCCTGTCTTCATAACTTCGATAACATTAAAATTGAAGTATTCAGAAACCAAAGTAGAGCTTACTGGACTTAGCAAAATAAATTTCTACGCACTCGATCTGCCACCCATGCAAGGACTTCTATCCTGGCAGTATTGTGGTTGTCTATAAAGTCAAGGGACTTGGTATTGGACTTGAACTTGGTATATTAAAAATATTTTTTTTTTAATTAAATATGTTTGTTTCCTATACCGTATACCTATATCAGTATAGAAAACAGTGTTTTGACAAAATGGCAATTATTTATAATAATTAAATGGGCCCTAAAGTAGTATTAGCCCAGGGCCCCACAAATTTACGATCCGTCTCTGCTTTGGAACATATCTTGGTTTATATAGAAATACTAGCCTTCTCACGGCGCGCGTTGCTGCAGCCTGCAACTATATGGGAACATAATAGGTGTATTCAAAGCTTTTCATAGACTCATAGTTTAACACCACTGTTATTTTCCACTGCCCGTTACAGTTTCCCAGTAGCAGGAGATCACCAAATAGTAACTCCATTTTGAGTTTGTATGTAAGTATTGCTACTTTTACTTTCAAAGCTATTCGATAATACAAATTTTAACTGTACGGGCGGAGCCACACCTTCTTATATAATGCTCATCCCAGTTTTCTAGTAAATGGATATTACCCAGTTTTAGTACAGTTGCTGACAGTAAGCATACAGACTAAATTACCAAAATGTAGCCGAATCGACGAAAACCGTAGCATTTTTATTGATTTGTGGGCGGTAAAAGGGGGTGTGACAGAAATTTAAGCCATCTCGTACTTGAAAAAAATGTACTGCCAAAATTTCAGCTCTATCGGCTAAGTAATTTTGAAGTTTTCAACCATCACACAGACAGCGTTTTGCTTTTTGTATTTATATTTTGGATGAACATTATTGGCTATAACTTTTGATTGGTAAGAGATACTTAGATAATTTTTTCTAATAAATTAATTTTTTTTTTTATTTTTTCAAAATTATAAAAACACAATATTGGAAAAAAAAAATTTTGTTCGAAAAAATCTAGGGGTAGGGCCTTGCTTTTTGAATCACAAAAATGGTTTTTAATTTTTGCGTAAAATTAAAATAACTTTTACTTATAAATGTAATAACTTTTAAATAGAGTTGAAAATTTGCGAATTTGAATTTAAATAATTTTTACAACAAAAACAAATTTTGAGCCTTTTTGTGACGAAAACTCCAAAATTTCAGACCTTTTTTGAAAAAAATATTTAAAATATATTTACTCAACTAACGGTATTTTTGCAATAAGGTTTTCATAGTACTTTGATGAAGCTTTAAGACAAAAAAAAAAATTTAACAAAATGTATACAAAAGCAGCAGAGATATTTGAATCGAAAGTCACAAAATTGAATATCTGATTGTTTTTTTCGTAATTTTGTATAACGATGTTGCATTAAATATATCGTTGTAGTAAAATTTTTCATAGTTTTCAAGATATGGTCATGTTTTTGATATCAAAATAACGGATTTTTTTTTAGTTTTACTAAATTTAAGAAATATTTTATATTTTGTAAATATTTGCACATGTAACCTAAGAAAACAACTAAAAATATGCGATTTTGTAAAAAATTTGTACTACAGCTCCATCTGGTATCCAAGGTGGGTCAAAGAAGATAGTGCTAAAAAACTCACCGTACCTGAAAACTACTATATACCACTTTTTATTCTAATCGGATGAGCAGTTTGGGAGTTTTAGGTGGTTTTGTAAAAAATTTGTACTATAGCGCCCTCTGGTGTTCAAGATAGGTCAAAAACGATAGCAGCAGAACACTCATCGTACATGAAACTCACTGTATACCACTTTTCATTCTAATCGCATTAGCAGTTTATGAGTTTTAGGCAGTTTTGTAAAAAATTTGTGCTACAGCGCCCTCTGGTGTTCAAGGTGGATCAAAATTGATAGCCCACAAACACACACCGTACCAAAAAACTTCTATACACAAATTTTCATGCTAATCGGATGAGTAGTTTAGGAGTCTATTGCGGCCTTACAAACATAAGCTCCTTTTTTATATATATAGAATACCATTTGTTAACTTGTATTCCTTTTTCGGATGTTTCAGGTTGCATTTCAAGATCACTAGGATGAAAATTTGTTTAAGAAATTGAGACTTTGCTCTTTCAAAACGATATTAATTTATTTGTTAAAATATATGTTTAAAAAAAAATATATATGATAAATTTATAGCATTACTACGCTATGATCCACCCATAATTTAATACAAAACCAAATCGAAATCTGACGATGAATTATGGACAAAATTAGAAATAAATTCGAATGTCCTCTGTCATTAGCTTTTCTAGTGCTTCTAAGACTTTTTCAATATTTCCAGTCAATTCATGAGTGCCTGACAAACTGTCTCGATAGAGCATTTCAAACATATCTTTTTATTATCAAGTGGTCTTCAAGTTTGTACTAAATTATAAAGAGGTTTTAGTAACATTTTTAGCACATATCAAACTGTGTGACTCAGTGTTTCTCAAAACGTTTTTCAGATTTTTAATTTGTAAGTAATAATATACTACTTGATTTTTATACATAAACTGTACCTGGAACGCATAGAGGTTAACTAACTTTAACTTGATTTAATATCATATGTACACGCAAAGAAATTTTTCGTTTACCACAACTGAAAAATTCACCAACTATACTTCGTTTGCGAGCTGTATTTGCCGCAAACGAATATTCAGTTGTCACAACTTAAAAATATATCTTATATATATAAACCGCAAGCTATTTCGGTCATTATTATTTATTATATTAATAATCTTTCTCATTATGTCCGTCCGTCTTCTTATGGATTCCACCTCTGTTGCTATCTTCGTCCGCGTACTAAGCAAACTACCAATTTCCTTATATAGTAACAATTTGTCCAAAAAGTAACTCTAAACTATAAGCGTTATGTTTATACAACGAAAAGAAAAATAAACAAAATTTTCAGTTGGGAAAAACGAAGTTTTCAATTGCTGCAATTTAAAAATCACTCGCGTTTATGACAAACGAAATTAATTTCCTGCAACTAAATGACTCGTTTCTCAAAACTGAAAATTTTGTTTATTTTTCGTTCAACGTTTATGACAACTGTTGAAACGTTTGCAATAAACGATTTCAAGCACGACAAACGAAGTTCGTTTGCGGCAAACTGGCGATAAACGTTTTTTTTCTTTGCGTTTAGTGAAGTTAGTTTTTTAGGTTTAGTTTAGTTTTAAGTGTATTTTTTTTACAATAAGAAAAGACAGAAAGTCTTTATGAAACTGTCAAATGCCGGGAGCAAGCATTTTTAATATTTCAGAACAACACAGCCATATGTATCAAAATATCTGTTATTGTATAGAAGCATGCTGCATTCCTCTTTCACTGTTGCTAGAACAAAACAAATATAGTTCTAAGTATTTCAAATAAGTATGTATTTCCTAAGGAATAAATGAAATGTAAAACTTACAAAAAAAAAAAGACTCAATAAAATTTACTTTACTTTACTTAGTAATAATATTTCAAAATAATTTTTGTAACTGATACTTTTATATTTAAAACATTTGTACAAAACAAATATAGTTCTAAGTATTTCAAATAAGTATGTATTTCCTAAGGAATAAATGAAATGTAAAACTTACAAAAAAAAAAAGACTCAATAAAATTTACTTTACTTTACTTAGTAATAATATTTCAAAATAATTTTTGTAACTGATACTTTTATATTTAAAACATTTGTAAAAGATTTTTCTGCAACTGATATTATTTTAATGCAGCCACGGGAAAATGTTTGAAATTATTTTACCTTTAGTGTTGAAATTCATGGATGACTCATCGTTTGCGGTTTGATTGCAGCGGTAAATTGTTAAAATTCCAACATTTGTAATTGATTCACACGCGTTTGTATTTTAAGCATGGATCTTTTGCCTTCTACATCGCTGACAGCACAAATGCAACTTTCGCTCAAGTCACTGTTAAATCCAAAAGTAAAGCTCTTCTTATCAAACAAAGTTGCAAGCAAAAGACACTCACTCAGTCATCGATGAATCAACAAGTTAAAAATATAGATCATGCTTCACTCTGCGGTTTGCATTTCTCTCAACGGTAGGCTTAATGATCATGGAACTCTCCATCTCTGCGTCGTCTACAGTTTATTGTGTGAATCTTCAAACGAATGAGTGGCGCATTCAAACATTTTTGTATGATGAATATTTGCGGCAAGCAACAAGCAAACGCATCGGTGTGAAATCGCAAGTTTCCGGTTTCAACAGCCATAGGAAAATATTTTGGACGTACAATGTTGACGGTTTTGAACAACTGTTGACTGAGATTCTAATAGTTTTTGGAACCCAAATTGATGTGGCTGAAAGAAAGAATATAAACATCTACAGAAATATTTTGTCAAAATTTTTAAATATCTGTGAAAAAAAAAATATTTTCCAGAGGAATCCATCATCATGCTTTTAAGTGTCCTTTGTTAAACTTTAAAATAATTTTTCTCACTTTTAATTAAATGACAAAGTAATATATTATTTCATTTCAAAGAAATGGACTAGAAGTACTGGAAGATTTTTAGTCTGTTAAAAATGGCTCTGGTTAATGAAGGTAAAATAAAGGCTGAATAGACAAAAATAACTTTTCGATGAAAATCACTCATCAGTATTGCAGTTAAAACAAACATTTTAAACTACTACTAAATGTAATGCAAAAATTCACGTTTTTTTATGGCACAATTTTTACTAATATTCCTCATAATCTGCAAAATGGCAATGTATGAGTATTTCTTATTTGGTGTATTGAATAAATGCCACCGAAAATCTAAAAAAAAAAACTAACACTCCAATATTTTCCCATCGTTCAGAGACTTAAATAAAATATGCATTCCAAATTTCAATCATGGGAAAAATCATCGCTCTGCCAACATAAAATAGATCTCAGTTTGAAATTTCTTCTCGAGTTTAATTTGTCCTTTTTTTTTTCTTATGAATTTTTGCATCTTAACAACGTAGAGTGCAAAAAAACATTAGAAGCAAACCTTAAAATCGCTGATTATGAATATCATATGATTGTACGTTACAGAACTCCCAGTCCGACCAGACGAGTCTAAACTATGTTTGGCATTGTATGAGTTTTGCCTGCGTTTGCAATAATCAAATCTTAATGTTCACGCTTTCTCATGGTGGAGACCTCTACTTTTTGTATTTTTCTTTTTCCACTTCGTACTTTTTTTTCATTTTGGGCGGCAGTCTCAGTTGGATTTTTCATGTTTTCACAGGTTGTAAATTGATCCAAATCGCCAAGAACTACTACACGGACGGACTGAGCTGGACGTGCATTGCCTGTCATGGAGTCTAAGTTGACTGGCTCTTAAGTGATTTCAACTTGCCGGTCGATAAAATAAGCATGCTGGATGCTGTACAACTACTGCTCGGTAGTGTCTATGGGGGCGTGGAGTGTAAAGTATGGAGTATGGAGTAAAGCGGGCATATAACAACTGCAAAATCAGCAGCAGTCACAATAGTAGTTTGTGTGTTTTTATGCGCTGTACTGACATAATTAGTTCCCTGGTGAAATAATTGCCGCAATTGATACTTCATTGCATCTGGCAGTGAGTGCAGGAGCGGATTTAGGGTGGGGGAAGATGATTTAAAAAAGTTTTGAGTAAAAATAAAAAAAAAAAAGAGTTGGCTGTGCCGTGGACACACCCGTAGGTTTTGACGTGACGAAGTTTCTTGCTGTTGTTGGTAATGTTGATGTTGATGTTAATGTCAATGTTGATGTTGATGTTGATGTTGATATTGATGTTGATGTTGATGTTGATGTTGATATTGATGTTGATGTTGATGTTATGTAGATGTTGATGTTGATGTTGATATTGATGTTGATGTTGATGTTGATGTTGATGTTGATGTTGATGTTGATGTTGGTGTTGGTGTTGGTGTTGGTGTTGGTGTTGGTGTTGGTGTTGGTGTTGATGTTGGTGTTGGTGTTGGTGTTGGTGTTGGTGTTGGTGTTGGTGTTGGTGTTGGTGTTGGTGTTGGTGTTGGTGTTGGTGTTGGTGTTGGTGTTGGTGTTGGTGTTGGTGTTGGTGTTGGTGTTGGTGTTGGTGTTGGTGTTGGTGTTGGTGTTGGTGTTGGTGTTGGTGTTGGTGTTGGTGTTGGTGTTGGTGTTGGTGTTGGTGTTGGTGTTGGTGTTGGTGTTGGTGTTGGTGTTGGTGTTGGTGTTGGTGTTGGTGTTGGTGTTGATGTTGGAGTTGTTGGACTTGGAGTTGGTGCTTTGCTTTTAGTTTTTTTTTTTGCTTCCGCATGAGTTGTGCTCTCATTTCAATTAATCCAGCAAAAGTGATGCATATGCGTCACATTAGGCGGTTCCCTGAGGGTCTTTGACACGCCGTCAATTTTTTTTTTTTATTTTTGTCATATGCCCGAAGACCTCACCTTTGTTTTCGTTCCTTAAAATTTGCCGTTGCACCAGTAGTCACAGAGTTAAAAATCCATGCAACGTTTTTTCATGGCTGTAGCATTTTTACTGCATTATGTGATTGCATCCCTGAAATCATGACAACAAAATTTTTTTTGAAATTTAGTTGTGAAGCGTAATAGCACATCCCTGCTGTCGTAAAACAAAATTTACCGTAGCACTCCTCCTGAGTGAGTAATAATTCCATGCAACGATATTACATTTCTGTTACATAAGTTGCTATATTCACGACCTGACGACATCGGAATTTTTTTTTTATTTTTGTCGTAAAGCCATTTATAAAACCTTCTTTTTCCTTTTTAAACTTTTATCGTAGGTTATATACTCATTGAGTAAAAATTCAATGCAGCGCCGCTGCATGAATGTTGCGTTATCGATCTTTGAGCGGCTCTCTCAGCGTCCCCATGATGTCAGAAATTTTTTGTCTAATTTTGTTGTGAGGGCTTCTAGTAGGCCTTTATTGGCGTATCATATTTTTAATCCTAGCACTAATACTCAGCGAGTAATAATTCCATGTAACAAATTTTCAGTTGCGTTGCTTACGCAGCTCCCACTACGTCCCTATGCCGTATTAAATTTTTTTTTGTTTTTTTAATATAGTCAAAGAATTAACCTTTATGTTCATACTTTTATTTAATTCATAGCTCTTATATCCAGCGAGTAACAATTCAATGAAACGCAGATGAATTTTAAAAAAAATTCATTTTTCAACTTTTTTGGAAACTAGAGCAGTACAACGTAACTTCGTCACGTCAAAACAAAAATATGTTTGAAAAAAGAAATATGTAAGAAAATTTAAAACTAAGCCTCATTTGTTCAAAACAAGTTATAAAAACTAAAATAATGAAAATAATCAAAAAAAAAAAAATACAAAAAAATTTCATAATGAGCATTCCTAAAATTGAGTAAAATAAATGATTGGTTGAAACAAGAATAAAATACTTGATTCTAGAACAGTGGTGCTCACAATATGGTTTTCCATAGCCAGCGGCAATCGTGTGTTTTTGTGTCTTTGCACACGAAGTAGCAATCGGCTCGCGGTGTAAAAGTTTGTTTTTTCTGCTGTGCTTTAAATTTCAAGTCAGTATGCTTTGAACACCCTCGGTGAGGGTGTTGCTCGCTGATTTATTTATGAATGTAGGTAAATATTTTGCAATGTTTCAGCAAAATTGGTGGAATATTGGTCTAAGGAAAATATTCAAACATGACCTTTACAGATTTAAAAGATTTGCATCGAATCAAGTATTTTTAACAGGATATAAATTTAGATAAGCTTCTTTAAATGTTTTCAAAAAAATTTTAACTCTAGTGGTAGTAAACTTTATTCTCTTTTAACATTATTTTGATTTTTTTTAATTTATCTTATTTAAATTTATCATTAAAATTAAAACAAAATAAAACATTTAAAATTTTAAGAAAAAAAAACATGCATCATTAATCGTCACTTTTACCTATGTTATTTTGATCTTTTCTATGTTAAAATAGCGAAAAACAAACACAAAAATAAAAAATAAAACGTTATATTGGAAACCAACACTCGACAATATTTCCTTGTACCCAATGTTGTGAGCTTTTAACAACTTCTTGTTTCAGTGTAAAGCTGTGCACTCGGAAAGCTCTCTTTGTTGTTGTTTCAACCGTACGTTGATCACCACTGTTCTAGAACCTAGGAAAATATGTGGATTATTCTAGTTTTCAGCAATATGTTTATTTGAATCAAGAAAATTTTTCTCAATTCAAGCATATATTAAACTTGAATGTAGAAAAAATAATTTGGAGTTTTAAGTAAATTTTTATTGAATTAAACATTAGGGGTATTCTCTAGTCTAGGATATGCCGTTGCACGGTGCAAGAATAGGAAATGTACAATCTGCCATTGTTGTTTTTCAATTGCAGATATTATACATTTCCTATTCTTGCACCGTGCAACGGCATATCCTAGGCATAGAGAATACCCCTATTGTCTTTTTTTTATTTTTCTTAGTACGATGTGTAATAGAATACTTGATTTTTTTCTCTCCGTGCGAAAGTTTTTGATAGAAATATTATATTTTACACTTTCTTCTGTAAAAACTAACATCATCTTGTTTATATAGTAGGATTAAGGAAAGGTCTGCTCGTGTACATTAGTGTACACCTTATAAAATATCTCACGCTCGCGTACGATAGCCAAATTTTAAAAACAATCGTACTTGCTCAAAAACTGCTTTAAAAAAATTACATAAAAATATCGTTAATACTCTTTAGACTCTTCATGGGCTCATAAAGACTACATGGAATAGCAAAAATGTAAAGAGGACACATTATTGCTCTCAGATAAGTTATAGGATCTTTTAAGGTATAAAAACCTATGATTCCTTGGATTGTTGGATTAAAACTGTTAAGAATATGAAAAAAAAGTATACTATCTATGAATATACTAGGTATATAATACTATTCTAGGTACCTATGATCTCTTTGGAACTGTTTTGGGTTCAACAGACTTTTTGGGCAAAAAATTATTATTGGCAAAAAAATTAATCTAAAATTTATACAAAATTAATAGATAAGTCCACAAAATCCATAACTTTTCCAATGACCTCACTTTGTCCATATAAAGGGTGTATCAACAGGAGGTGCAGGGTTACGAAGGCGCTATATTTAATAGCTTGTAGGTGGGTAGTTATCAAATATCAACATTTGTCATTAATAAATACGGATAATCTACCAAAAAATGCTACACAGTGAAGATTACTTTAGACTAGCCGGCTGTCCAACTCGTGAACTTTGACTTAAAAAAAATAAAATAAATAACTGGCCATTTCAGCCCTTGAAAGGACTTTGGACCTAGCTTCTTATGATAAATTGTGTTGTGCGTGTTATTAAGTTTGAACACAATTGACCGAGAACCGGACCTACATGTTTAACGCCGACTCTTTACATGGCATTTTGATTACTCTCTGAGGTTTGCCATTGTCTGCAGAGAGGTGGGGGCCGTACAGAAAAATTATTTTAATTGAAATAATTTTCTGTCGCTGCTGGGGTTCGAGCCTGCGTCTCCAAGTTCGTTACCATAGCGGCCTCGCACTTTAACCAACTACGCCACGGACGCCACAACTTTGACTTATATAGTTTAATTGTGCATTAGGGCGTATCGAAAAATTTAGATCGTATTCTAAGAGGTCTCAAAAGTTGCATGGAGTTGTCAAGATCACCCAAAAAAAATTTTAAGGAAAAACAGGATATATTCCTGCCCCGCAAGGACAAAGTTGTTTTTTGAGGAAAACAGTAAAAAACAGCGACCTAACAATGCTTTGACTTTTATAAAAAAACTACGTGTGTCTTAAAGCAAAACTAGTAGGGTACAACTAACTAGGGTTGCCCATATTCGACGGATTCATCTGGCAACGCCATAACTTTTGACAGAGATGTCAGATCGCTTAATGACATACCGCGTTTGAAGCGTCAGTCCAAGCAGATTTTTACCATGGAACAATACACGTCACGCGAGCGCTCTGAAATAGTTGAAATTTACATTCAACAGAAGAAGTCAATTGTGAAAACTCAACGTGCTTTTAAAAACTTAAAAAATGTGTGAAGTGCGCCTTCTAAGAACACCATTAAGCGTTTATACGAAAAATTTTCGACTGGTGAGGCTCTTTCTAATCCGAAGAGGCCAAATAAAAGTCGACCAAGGCGATCGGCCGAGAATATCGCTGCCGTACGAGCCAGTGTTGAGAGGTCCCCAAGAACATCCCAAAAACGCCGTTCTCAGCAGTTGGGCATGGCTCGGTCCACTTTACAACGGATTATTCGCGTTGATTTGCATTTGTTCCCGTACAAAATTCAATTGACGCAAAGATTGTTGCCTGCGGACAAGCCTCGTCGATTGGAATGGGCCCAAAGAGTCATCGAAATGGCCGAAGATGACGAGCAATTTTGGAACAAAATTATCATGTCCGATGAAGCCCATTTCACATTGAATGGGACCGTAAATAAGCAAAATTGCCGTATTTACGCCACTGAAAATCCTCAGGAGATTCAAGAAGTGCCTCTTCATGACGAAAAAGTCACAGTTTGGTGCGGCGTTAGTGCGAAAACGGTCATTGGGCCGTTTTTCTTCCAAAATGAAAATGGCCATGCTGTTACCATCAACCAGGAGCGTTATCGCGACATGATGACCAATTTTGTGATGCCAATTATTCGTCGAAAGCGTATGAGGCAGTTCTGGTTTCAACAAGACGGCGCTCCACCGCACACAAGTCGCATAACAATCGATTTTCTGAAGAATTTGTTTCCGGGCCGTTTGATGTCGAAAAGTGGTGATTTGGACTGGCCACCGCGTTCGCCCGATTTGACGCCGCCTGACTTCTTCTTGTGGGGATATTTGAAGTCAAAGGTTTACGTTAACAAGCCAAGGACCGTAGAAGAGCTCAAGGACAACATTCGTGAAGAAATAGCCGCTATTCCGGCCGAAATGTTGGCGAAAACGATGGAAAATGCTGCAAAAAGGGCACAATACGCCATCAACGCCAGAGGCGGCCATTTGAGAGATATCATATTCAAAAATTGATGTAAACAAATCTACTTGGAACAAATTAAATGATTAAGATTGCCAACCGCCAAATTTTTATTTTTTTCTTTGATTTTTTTAACAAAAACATGGGTCCGTCGAATATGGGCAACCCTGTATATGGCTATAAAATAAACTCTATAGCTCTACGGCTATTAAATGAACAAAATTGACCAATTTGGGGATCTGAAATTACGGGAGTGATTCAGTAGAAGCTAATGCTCTCACAACGCGTAACTGTTTGATGCGGATTGTATACCAGAGGCGTCATAGGGTCGTACTTTTATGAAAATGACGACGCCAGAGTCGTTACCAAGGTTGAAAGTTATGTGGGAAAATCCCATTCGTGGTAATTTTAATTGCCCTTGGGATTTTTTTTTTGTTGGGAACTCCCATGGTATTTTTTTAATTAGCGTAGGAATTCAGTTTTTCGTAAAATAAAATTTGGGAATTTTTTCGTAAAATATTTTTTTTTCACATTTATTAATCGTAAAACTTCGTATGAAATCATTGTCACTATACACATAAAACGCTCTGTTTACCCAACGATTTTATGTCGTAAGTTACTTATATAAAATCCCTTATTGGGATATGATTTATTGTGGTATTTTTTAATGCGTGTGGGATTTCCGGTGGTATATTTAAAAAGCATGGTATTTTTGTGGTTATTTTTAATGATTGTGGGATTTTTTGTGGTATTTTTTAATTGTGGTGGGAATTTTTTTGTTTACTTTTGCCGTGGTGATTTTGGTGGTATTTAATTTATGGTACTGTGGGAAAAAGATAATTTCCATGGGAATTGTTCTGAATTTTAACTGGCAACCTTGCTCGTTATAAACAATGGAGTGCATTAGATACATGGTAGACATTTTTTTTGTAGTCGGAGGTGAAGTATAACCACGCAGAATGTGTAACATTTAGAATGTAAACATCCGAAAACAATTCCAGCTCTCAAAGTGAAAATTGAAGTCGCCATTGCCAAAATAGAGCCCTCCAAGAATAGAATAAGGTCTACAAGCTAAGTTGATTTAGATATTTGAAAATTTTTGTATTTAATGCATAATCTCCATATATCTACTTTAAAATTCAATAAAAATATAAGACACATCAGAACAATTCTTTGTTTTATTTAAAAAACAAATCCTCCTTCTCTTGTTGAAACGCTCCTAAAATAATGACATTAGCATAGAACTCAAAACTTTTATCCGCATAACCCAAGCCCTAAGCAGAAAATAAAATTATCCATGAGATTAGAATTTCTAATAAAATATCTTTATATATCCTTTACAATTATCCTAACAAGCTCAAAAACTTAGTTGGAGGCATATATTTCAATATAAGTTTAAGGTTGTTGGCTCTTAATTTAAAAATCGAAGTCATTTGTCTATAACTTCAGACTTAATTCAACGCAGTTTTTATTTTTTATTTTTCTACCTTTTATTGATACATATATATATTTGAGTGGCTATTTGGCAAAATTTTTGAGTTTTTTTTTTTTAATTAACTGATTAAGTTTAAGCGGAATATTTGAAAAATCCCAAAATATCACCTACTAAATTATCAAAATATATCTTTATAAATATATATCTAATATTTTACGTCCACTCATCTACTTGTCCGCTTCATCCACGAGTTTTATTTTTGTGTGTTGTAAAATTCTGTTTGTATCTTACTAACCCGTTTCTTTTGTAAAGCGCCCCTGTATTTTGAAATTGGAATCCGATCGCAAATTTCAATGAGAACCAAGCGATCGACATGGTCACTGGTAATAGTTCTTATGCCGCAAAAGATTCTTATATTGCATTTCCAATGACGAGTGCTACTAGTGCCGGAGACCCTCTATGCTTTGCACCACCTGGGAAGTCGCGCTGCTACCGTCAGTCAAGCGACAGAGTCGTCTATACGATGCCGTTGCACTTGAGCAAAAACTCATTAAAATCTGAAACCAAAAATAAAATAGCAACAACATGCACAATACTGCGGTGTGTTAATATTATGAAATACTATATAACAAGAATAAAAAGAGTAAAAGAAGAAAAAGAAGAAGAAAATATAGAAAAAAACAGCGACAAAAACAAATAACAATAAAAGTCATAATAATTTCTGCATGATTGACATTTTTGCGCATATGCATGATCTCTGGTAAGTGGCAGTAGTTGTTGTTGTTGTTGTTGTTGTTGATGTCGTTGTTGTTGTTCTAGTTGCCACTATGCAGTATGTGGCAATTGTTGTTGCTGTTGTTATTGCAGCGCAAGTAACACCTGTTGCAACACTCAATGCAAGTCATACGATGGCCGTTCAGCCTGGTCCAGCCCGATGCAGACTCCATTCCAGACCACTTTGTGCTAAACTTTGTTGTATTTGTTTTTTGTGATTGTTATTGTTATTGCATTATAACTGCATTTAATAGCGTCCAGCATTGGCATGGCCCATAAAAGGTTCAATGATGTGGTAACTTGATCATCTTAGAGGCATTATAATTGGCTCTTGCAAAACAACGTCTATGAAGAGGCTTTGACCTAAGAGCTTCTGAAGGCGAGACATTAAAATAAACAAATAAATGAAGTCAAGCCACTTGTAGCGCTATTTGTCGTTGCAAAGTTTTAATAGCGACATTTGTCGATTTATCTAAAATTGATTCAGCATAGCAGCAATCTTAAGAATAAGATGTGACCCTCGTGACCCACGAGAATATTTATTTGTTTACCTTCGAGCACTTCATTTTTATTCAGAGTTCAACTTTATTATTACAAATTAAATTCGCCAATAACTTGACTCAAAAAAAAAAAAAAGCACTTCATCAGTCATGTTTTCAATACAAATAGCATTGTATCACACTTATAACTAGCTTCATGTTAGTGACTAGTTAGAAAAGTGACTTGTGAAAATTTCAAGACCACAAAGAAAGTACAGTACATTTTTATAGCTCTTCCAAACATTAACCTTTTCCCGTATAAGTCATAATACCTTTACATTAAGTCATAGCCAAGAAACCCATGACGAGCCCACTAGATAAAAAGTACACTAAAACCTTCATTATCTAAAAGTGTGTCAATCGCACTTCCTTTTGACAAATGCGATTCCCATAAAATATTCTGCAATTTTTGAAGAAAGTTCAAGGTCCAAACTGAAAAGTAAAAAGAAAAAAATTAATCATCTATCCATTTTATTGCTCAATTATGACAGTCATATGTTTGATAAATTGTTGTAAATTAGACAAATGATTCAACGCTCAATCAGAAGAGCTACTCATAATAATTTCATCCATAGCATGAACTGGTCATAATTTGAGCCCAATTCACCAACACCAAATAAGGCACTTAAAAAATTAAATTGTTTTGTGAGATGAGCAGCCTAAGTGTCGTCATCAAGTCCATCATACTACGTCATTATAGCGGAAGTAATAGTTTCCGCGACAACATCGAATACCAACAACAACTATATCAGCTGTGAGTCTCCCTGCGACATCATAGCGCACAACGTACGCCATTGACCTAGTCACCAAGTTTCTGCTTCTGTTTATTGATGAACGTTATACTCGTATTATCACCATAACGAGCGCTCTCGTTATCAGTTGTGTTAATTGGCGGTGGCGGCGGCAAAATGCGGCCGATGAACGCAAAACAACACACTCAACTCAAAATATTCGTTATCAAGTTCAATACTTGATGTGTTTTAACTCAATAATTGTTATGTTTAAATTAGTTGACAAGAAAATTATTGATTGCTGAGCTTACTGATTGTTAGATGGCGGAATTTAAACATGGTTAATTGTCGTTTTCACAAAATTAAAAATCATTCGTTATAAGTATATGAGTTGTGTTGAAAAGTGATGGGAATTTTGAAATTTCGTAGGTTATGTTGGTCCGATTGGCACGATTTCTTTGCAGTTTTTGTGTTATCGTTTTATGCTGGCTGTCACTCACATTGCCTGTTAAATTTTATAATAGCTGTTGAAAAATCGGTACTGTTGGCGATTTTTTATTTTTAACCGGTATACTCTGTCGACGTACCCTTTTAAAAAGCATTTGATTTTTATTAAGTTACTTCATTTTTTGTTTCTGAGGGATGAAGTTTAATTTAATCTGTAAGTCCGCAAAATGGTTAATGCTGTAAAAAAGTCCTGCTCAAATTTTCTATGGCCCTTTCATTTTCACATGTAATGATGGTCTGAAGTTCATGTGAGAAAAATTCTTAAATAATACGATTTTATGCATACTGTGAAAAATCTCAATGATTTTAAATAATGATTTAAAAAAATTTCGTGCGAAAAAGCAGCCCCTAAAAATGTCTAGAAAGTATTATAGTATTTCTGCTATATTATCTATATCTAAATCTCTAAAGTATTATTACAGAAAGTATTTCTGCAAAAAAATGGGTCTCTTAATTGATTTGTGAAGTAGGAACTGTGTTTTTTTTTTAAAAATTATGTATAAGTAAAAGACTGTCATACCTGTTTTTGGGTTGTTCGAAATATATTTTTTTTTGTTTTAATATGTGTGTTTTTTTAAGCGAAGGTTTTTTTGCTTCGGATATTTTTAGCTTTTTAAAAATATAAAATAAAATATAGAAGCAAAAATACCCCCACGTCCGAACCGAAGTATATTCAAAGTCTTAAGCCGTCAATAAAATGTTTATTTGTAAAAACATTTTCGTTATACATACATAGTTTTAACAGAAAATATTCGCTTTCATTTTTTATAAAATCACTTTGTATGGGAGGTGGGTGTGGTTTTCACTCGATTTGGTTGAATTTTATACACAAAGCGCATGTTATATATCAAAGTTAATATGCAAAATTTCAAGTCCATATATTATTTTTTGTGGAATTTAAAGTGATTTTACCTTTTTGATAAAGTCACTTTGTATGGGAGGTAGGCGTGGTTTTCATCCGATTTGGTTAAATTTCACACTTATTAAATAGCAAAGGTAATATGCAAAATTTCAAGTCCATATATTAGTTTTTGTGTATTTCTAAGAGATTTTACCGTTTTGATAAAGGCACTTTGTATGGGAGGTAGGCGTGGTTTTCATCCGATTTGGCTCATTTTCGAACTTGACCTTAATTTTTTAGATAAAAGCTTAAATATTGAATTTCGTGATGATAGCTTGAAAATTACGGCTGTAATCGTGATCACAGACAGACGGACAGACGGGTGGTGATGCTGATCAAGAATATATATACTTTTCTATGCCTACCACGCCTCCTTATGGGCGTTACAAACGGAGTTTTTTAAACGTGGGGGTATAAAAATGTTTAATTTTCCTCATTACTAAGAAAAAGTAACTTTGAATATAAAAGCTTTGGATTGTATTTTGAGAAACTCATAGAACAAATAAGATGATCATGAAAAAAAAAACATTTAAGAGAAGAAAAGATATGAAAAAATCCTATAACTTATCTTTTACAGAAACAAGAATTTTGTGAAATATATGAATATGGTCACAATAATACGTACAATTATTCAATAAAAATAAAAAATTCAAATGGTATTGCTTTAAAAAAAAAAAATAAGTTGCACTTAAAACAAAAGCCAAGAAAATCATATTTTCTTGAACATCAATGAAAAACAAATAACAAAAAAATAAAAAAAATGTAAATGATCTGAGAAAAAAAAAGCCAAAACAAAAACTTCAAGAGATATATGTACAGAAATTTATGTATATTTTCTAAAATGTTTGGTAGTTTCAGAAATTTAAATAAATAGGTTAATATCTAGTATATCTACCTTCATTTTGGAAAAAAGGGTAACTTCTTAGTAGGTTCAGTAGAAATCTCATGCCATGTTTTTTGTACAATCCCACATAGTTTGTCCCTGCACAAACCTGAAAGACGCATGTTTGGCTATTCGTGTTGAAAGCTCTCCCCAAAGTATTTCTAACGGATTTAGATCCAGTGATTGACATGGCCAGCTTAGCAAGTGTACGTTTTCGTTTTCAAATCAATTCTTAATAAGCTTAGAGATATGTTTTGGATAGTTATCCTGTTGGAAGGGGTATATTTTCCTCAGAAAAAAGTTATAATATATCCTCATACCCGTATCTGTCCATAATATCGTTTATTTTATTACCCGTCTCTTACCAAGAAAAATAGCCCCACCATGTTTAACTTTTTTTTTTTTTTTTTTTTTTTTTTCAAGTAGACGAGAAAATCCTCTCCTTTTTATCTTCAAAAATTCCTTGGAAAATATAATTGAATATGATAATAATTTTATTTTTGTTTCGTCGCTTCAAAAATATTTTGCCACTTCTTAGCTCCTTCAAGTCCTAACCAATTTAAGTCATTTTTTGCAAAATTTAACCTCATAGCCAAATTTTTTTTTCGAAGCAAAGAAATTTATCTGTCAATTCTTGTAGATAGGGGATTGGACGGTCACGGTAGTCGAGTGGTAGCATGATTTACTGCTACTCCATGTGTCCCAAGTTCGAAACCCTGCCTGGGCATAGTTTTACGCATATATGTAATACTTCTACAGGGTTGCCCATATTCGACGGACCCATCTGGCAACGCCATAACTTTTGACAGAGATGTCAGATCGCTTAATGACATACCGCGTTTGAAGCGTCAGTCCAAGCAGATTTTTACCATGGAACAATACACGCCACGCGAGCGCTCTGAAATAGTTGAAATTTACATTCAACAGAAGAAGTCAATTGTGAAAACTCAACGTGCTTTTAAAAACTTAAAAAATGTGAGAAGTGCGCCTTCTAAGAACACCATTAAGCGTTTATACGAAAAATTTTCGACTGGTGAGGCTCTTTCTAATCCGACCAAGGCGATCGGCCGAGAATATCGCTGCCGTACGAGCCAGTGTTGAGAGGTCCCCAAGAACATCCCAAAAACGCCGTTCTAAGCAGTTGGGCATGGCTCGGTCCACTTTACAACGGATTATTCGCGTTGATTTGCATTTGTTCCCGTACAAAATTCAATTGACGCAAAGATTGTTGCCTGCGGACAAGCCTCGTCGATTGGAATGGGCCCAAAGAGTCATCGAAAAAAACATGGGTCCGTCGAATATGGGCAACCCTGTATATTGGCAGTACACTCAAGGTACATTCGCCAACATTAGAGTGCAGATATATTGTTATATGAGCAAGAAAATATATAAACGAATGTACCCGAAATTTAATTTCATAACAAAAAAACTCAGGAACGGTGCTTTCATCGTCAAAAACTTCATTTAAAATTTTTGTTGTTTGAATTTTTATTGTTTAATAAAAATGCTTGCTTCAATTTTTCGTTTTAAATTTTAATTATATTTCACGTGTTGGTGTTATAATTTTTGAATAATGGTGCGTACCCATGATTTATGCAAAATAACTATGTATGTTTTGTTTTAGTTTATGTTTGGGACAAACGTTTTTCTTAACAACCGCCCCTGTGACGATTTGACAATTTCTTCTGCGTAGTAATTTTCATTTATTCAAATATACTAATACAAACAACAAAATCTAATGTAGGCTATCTCTCTTTGATTTCGTAGTTGAAACTCATTAAAAATTTAGTTTGCTGCCAATATAGAAGTATTACATATATGGTTTTTTTCTTAATTTCTGTTCTCATTTCTAATGAACTGAAATAAAATGCTCAATCAATACTTACAATTCAAAAGTTGTTGTAATGAGTTGGTGGTAGAGAACTTTGTGGAGATGATTGCTTATTATCTTAAATTGACTAAGGTGAAGGCTTATGCCTTTGCTCTGATTTTAATTCACTTGCTCCATGCTTAGAAGAACCTACACATATGTTATTTCCTGTGATTGTTCCTTCCTTCCCACTAAAATATCACCAGATTTTGAACCAGAGCAGACCTGATACAATTCTTTTAACAGCTGAAATCCTTCGTTCAAATAAAAAACCAATATTACTCTTGATCATGATACAATTACAAGGTAGGCTCATATTGGAGAGCAGGGTGCGCTAGTTGTCAAAATCAGCTGGTAATTTTTAGTTTTTCTAATTGTTGTTGCTTTTGTTTGTAGCTCCTACAGCTTTGTTGTTGCAAAATTTCTCAATTGAGCAGTCATCTTAAAATGAGCTTACCTTGTAATTGTATCATGCTCTTGAAAACCATGATGAAATTGGGTTCTTTTTTGGGCCCTACCACGGGCTTAAATCATAGGTCTTTATTTAAGGGCATTTTCAACAGATCTTTGCAATAATTTGCTTATTACATATCAGTGTAAAGCTTTCGTCTCTAAGCTTGAATGCTAAACGTCGTTCCACTGGAGTATAATATGTATTTGGCCCACCTAAAGAAAAGGTTGCGAAAATATTGCTAACACTATCTTCAACCTTCAACAAAAAAATTACCACAATCACTTTAAAGTCAATTTAAATTTCAAAGGTTAAAAAAATTTCGGGTAATCAAAACGTTATTTTTATGTATGTGCTGTTGCCAAAGCAATCAATACTTTGACTTATCCGTATAAATACATGTGCAGTTTTTAAAAATTCATTAAAAATTAATGAATCGGGATGCAAGGAAAAATTTTCAAACTATAATTTATATTTGTTAATAACTTGGATAATTTATTGAAGATGAGAATTTATTTGAAAATATCAATGGTAAGTTTTTGACTCTTTCCATCATTGTTTTGTGACTTACGGTAGCTATCTCGACTTTTAAGCTCATAATACAAATATTTTTTACATAGTGTACGCATAACATACATTTGCCATAGAGTGTGCATGCGTGTGAGTGTCTGTGTTTGTTTTCCTTTTGAAGCGTGCTGACAACCTTCACCGCCAACTGTCTTCATTATTATTTATTATTATTTTTTATTATTTATTATTTTAATTATTTAATATTTTGTTATTATCCATTTACTTTATCAACAATGAACTGATATGCAAATAAAATTAATTTGTTGACATCTGGAATGAGTATCAGTCGCACGACAACGACTTGTTTAATTTATTTAATAAAAAATGTCTTTTAATGTTGTCGTAATAACTCGATGAATTACATTTATCTGAGTCACACCTTGCAATTCAATTCCACTTTTGACGTCAGTTTCTTAACTTAAAAAAGCCACAAAGTTGCGCCAAATGGATCATTCATTCATTCGTTCATTCAGGCGGCCACATAATTATATGGAAAAATGAATGACAGCAGCACGCTGGGAATGTTTGATCAGTATTGCAAATAATACCTATCATTTTAAAGTAAAGTAACTTAATTAAGTGTAATAAATGAGTATGCATGACGTTGGGGAAAGGTGTGTTGTATGGTACTTTTTTTTCTGTGGGAATTTTCATATAATTCCAAAGCACTTAAATGCTATTTTAAAATTGAGTTATTTTTATACGGAGGGATTTGCTTGCAGAAACTTATGCAATAATAATGTTCACATAGAAAAGTACTTTGGACTTACCACATCAATTGTGTACACATAATTCAGATAGAATAGAGCTCATTAGTGTTGGGAAGACATCATAGCTTCCGAGAGTTTTCTAACATGATAAAAATTCTGAAAAATTCAGTTATAATAGAATTTTTAAATATTATTGTTAAGTCGTTGGGAACAAAGATTTCCAAAGAAACTGAAAATGTAAGTGTCTATATCTTTATATAGAAAAAAGTCAAAATGAACCTGAATTAAAACTATTGCCAACACATTTATCAAAAGAATTCATCGATTTTTGGTTCAGAAAGCTTGAATATTTAAACATCTGTTCCAAATGATCAACTATATTGATTAAAAATATTTTTTTCATTAAATTGTATCACGATTTTTCCTCAAAAGAATACTAAGAGTATTCAGAACACTGTGTTATAGGAATAATTTTCAAAAAAACTAAAAGTAAATTTTAGAAAATCAAATCCGAAGAGAGTTGTTAAATTAAGGGTGTTGTTTGTTTATTTTAATGCTGTCAAGTAATTCCAGAAAAAAATATTGCTTTTAAAAAAATTATCTCTTCCGCATTCTATGAATAAAATACAATTTTTTAACACGTTTTTATTAGCTTAATTTCATTTGTGAATAAAGTAGAAAATATTTTAATTTGAGAACTGTAGCTCAGTGCGTTAAGCGATTGCTTTATAACCGCAAGGTAGTGAATTCGAGACTCAACAATGTGAACGGATTATTTTGTGTTTTTTTTTATGTAACAAATTCAAATTTTCAAAAATTCACCACTGAGGGTAAAAAAAAACTTATAAAAAAGTATTTTTTTTTGATTTATTGCTATTAAGATAATGTTTTTGTGAGCTCAGTGCGTAAAACGATTGCTTTATGACCGTTAGGTTTCGAGTTCGAGTCCCAACAGTGTCAATGAATTTTTTCGGTTTTTTTTTTGTTTCATTTTTAAATTTTTGGTAATATTTCAGTTTATTAAACAACTTATTTTGTCACCTTCAGTGGAGAATTTTAAAAATTAGAATTTTTAAAGTTTTTAAGAAAATTCAAAAAAATGTTCTACATGGAATTAATTTAATTTAATTAAGTAATATAATCTAGCTCAGAACTAGGTTAAAATGGAATATTGCAGAGAAATTATCTTGAAGATATCGATAAATTTAAAAATTATCGAAGAGTAATCGATATTTTTCGAAGAATTTTCTAAAGTAAAGCTACACTAAGGGGAAAAAATATTAAATTTATCCAAAAACTTTTTTAAATTATCCAAAAAGCGAGTCATTTTTGCACCAATAACGCATTTGAATAAATCGACTACGTAAATATTTAAAATTTATTTGAATACTTTTTTAATTAAATTAAATATTTAAACAGAATTAATAAAATATATATTAAAATTATGCACGAATTTTTTTAAAATATCTTTCAAATATTTACTATTTGAAAATAAACTATCGCATTTAAAGAAAATTTAAATAAAAATATTGAATTGAAAAAAAACATATTTAAATTGAATATGTTATTAATGGTTTTATGGTATTATTTTCTTCATATTGCGTTCATCAAATGCCATTGCCTGTATAATATATTATCGCTTCACTTTTTTCATTCTCTTATCTATACTATTTTTGACAGTTGGTGCAATATTAGGGCACCAAACTGTCAAACATAGTATAAAATAGAGAACGAAAAAGTAATGTTCAAAATATATGTAGGTAGAAGCAAATTATGCAGGTAAATGACAACCGGTCCAAGATGTTCTTGAGAAAATACCGAGTTGTCACTCCTCCCTACATAATTTAATTTCTTTGCCCAACATGCATACTATATTGCTCTTGCAACAATAACTAAATGAGAACTATAAGAACTGCAAATGCAAGAAATAAACTGCAGGAACAGAGTGCGATGCTGCTGCTGCTTGTCGGAGTATGTGTGTACGTGTGCGATGCTGTTGCTGCTTGCTTGTATGTAAAATGTTTGTACGTGTGTGGCATAAATAAAATTTAAATACGGGAAAAAAACGAGTTGTAAGGAAAACATTTGATTTATCCACGTAAATATTTGAATAAAATTTATACTCAGGCGTGGATAATGCCAATATGCGTTATTTCCCTTAGTGTACAAATTATCGATAATTTATCGGGAAATTATCAATACATTTTCGAAAATTTGGTGTACATTTGATTATTTTTTCCAGTATTACTGCAGTTGTAAAATTTTCCAAGAGACTGAGCACCTGAAAATTATTATTTAAGGGGGGTTATATACCCAGAACTTTTTTTTCAAAAAATTTTAAAGCTTTAAGTCTCAAAAATATGTGGTAGAAATTTCAAGTCGATATCTCAAAAAATAACAAAGTTATATCCTAGTAAGTGAACCGCCTTCTAGAGCACGCAGTGTTGACCCTTATTTTCAAACGCGTTTTTCTCGAAACCATGTTTTCAAAGTCGGTGACCAAGATTTCTCAGAACTCAGTGAGTCGATCGTTTTGATTTTTTTTTGCAGGCTTATTTTATTCACAACTAGCCTTTTCCCGGCGCGCGTTGCTGCACCCTGCAACTATATGGGAACATAATAGGTGTATTCAAAACTTTTCTCAGACTCATAGTTTGACACCACTGTTATTTTCCACTGCCCGTTACAGTTTCCCAGTAGCAGGAGATCACCAAATAGTAACTCCATTTTGAGTTTGTATGAAAGTATTGCTACTTTTACTTTCAAAGCTATTCGATAATACAAATTTTAACTGTATGGGCGGAGCCACACCCTCTTATATAATGCTCATCCCAGTTTTCTAGTAGATGGACATTACCCTGTTTTAGTACAGTTGCCGACAGTAAGCATACAGACAAAATTACCAAAATGTAGCCCAATCGACGAAAACCGTAGGAAATATAGCATTTTTATTGATTTGTGGGCGGTAAAAGGGGGTGTGACAGAAATTTAAGCCATCTCGTACTTGAAAAAAATGTACTGCCAAAATTTCAGCTCTATCGGCTAAGTAATTTTGAAGTTTCCAGCCATCACACACAGCGTTTTGCTTTTTGTATATATAGCTTATTGTCTATAACTTTTGATTGGTAAGAGATACTAAGATTTTTCTAAAATTTTTTCTAAAAAATTAATTTTTTAGCTTGTATATTTTTCAAAAAATATGAAACCACAATATTGGAAAAAAAAATATCTTCAAAAAAATCAAGGGATAGGCCTTGTTTTTTTAATCACAAAAATGGTTTTTAATTTTTGCGTAAAATTGAAATAACTTTTGCTTATAAATGTTATAAATTTTAAATAGAGTTGAAAATTTGCGAACTTGAATTTAAATTATTTTTACAACAAAAACAAATTTTGAACCTTTTTGTGAGGAAAACTCCAAAATTTCAGACCTTTTTTGAAAAAAATATTTAAAATATATATACTGAACTAACGGTATTTTTGCAATAAGGTTTTCATACTACTTTGTTGAAGCTTTAAGACAAACAAAAAATTTAACAAAATGTTTACAAAAGCAGCGGATATATTTGAATCGAAAGTCACAAAATTGAATATCTGATTGTTTTTTTTTTCGCTATTTTGTGTAACGATGTTGCATTAAATATATCGTTGTAGTAAAATTTTTCACAGTTTTCAAGATATGTTCATTTTTTTGATATCAAAATAACGGAAATTTTTTAATTTTACTAAATTTAAGAAATATTTTATAATTATTTCTATTTTTTAATTTTACTAAATTTCAGAAATATTTTATATTTTGTAAATATTTGCACATGTAACCTAAGAAAACAACTAAAAATATGCGATTTCGTAAAAAATTTGTACTACAGCGCCCTCTGGTGTTCAAGGTGGATCAAAATTGATAGCCTACAAACACGCACCGTACCAAAAAACTTCTATACACAAATTTTCATGCTAATCGGATGAGTAGTTTAGGAGTCTATTGCGGTCTTACAAACATAAGCTCCTTTTTTATATATATAGACTAGCTTTTCCCAGCGCGCGTTGCTGCACCCTGCAACTAAATGGGAACATAATAGGTGTATTCAAAACTTTTCTTAGACTCATAGTTTGACACTACTGTTATTTTCCACTGCCTGTTACAGTTTCCCAGCAGCAGGAGATCACCAAATAGTAACTCCATTTTGAGTTTGTATGTAAGTATTGCTATTTTTACTTTCAAAGCTATTCGATAATACAAATTTTAACTGTATGGGCGGAGCCACACCCTCTTATATAATGCCCATCCCAATCAATTTTGAAGTTTCCAGCCATCACACAGACAGCGTTTTGCTTTTTGTATATTTATTTTGGATAAACATTATTGGCTATAACTTTTGATTGGCAAGAGATACTTAGATAATTTTTTCTAATAAATTAATTTTTTAGCTTGTATATTTTTTCAAAATTATAAAAACACAATATTAGAAAAAAAAATTTTTTCGAAAAAATCTAGGGTAGGCCTTGCTTTTTGAATCACGAAAATGGTTTTTAATTTTTGCGTAAAATTGAAACAATTTTTACTAACAAATGTTATAACTTTTGAATAGAGTTCAAAATTTGAGAATTTGAGTTTAAATTATTTTTACAACAAAAATAATTTTTGAGTCTGTTTTTGAGGAAAACTCCAATATTTCAGACCTTTTTTGAAAAAAATATTTAAAATATATTTACTCAACTAACGGTATTTTTGCAGTAAGGTTTTCATAGTACTTTGATAAAGCTTTAAGACAAAAAAAAATTTAACAAAATGAATACAAAAGGAGCGGAGATATTTGACTCGAAAGTCGCAAAATTAAATTTCTGATTGTTTTTTTCTCATTTTTGAGCAACGATGTTGCATTAAATATATCGTTGTAGTAAAATTTTTCATAGCTTTCAAGATATGTTCATGTTTTTGATGTCAAAATAACGGAAATTATTTTTATTTTACTAAATTTAAGAAATATTTAATATTTTGTAAATATTTGCACATGTTACATAAGAAAACAACTAAAAATATGCGATTTTGTAAAAAATTTGTACTACAGCACCATCTGGTGTCCAAGGTGGGTCAAAGAAGATAGTGCTAAAAAACTCATCGTACCTGAAAACTACTATATACCAATTTTTATTCTAATCGCATGAGCAATTTGGGAGTTTTAGGTGGTTTTGTAAAAAATTTGTACTATAGCGCCCTCTGGTGTTAAATATAGGTCAAAAACGATAGCAACAGAACACTCAACGTATAAGAAACCCACTGTATATCACTTTTCATTCTAATCGCATTAGCAGTTTAGGAGTTTTAGGCAGTTTTGTAAAAAATTTGTACTACAGCGCCCTCTGGTGTTCAAGGTGGATCAAAATTGATAGCCCACGAACACGCACCGTACCAAAAAACTTCTATACACAAATTTTCATGCTAATCGGATGAGTAGTTTAGGAGTCTATTGCGGCCTTACAAACATAAACTCCTTTTTTATATATTCACAATAATCTCGTTCTTGTCTTAGGATTTCTTTTTTTCTTTTTTTTTATAAAAAAATATACCACATTTTTAAAACCAACTAAAAAGGAAAAAATAATTTCTCCTAGAGTGGTGCTTTTAGTTCTCCTAAAAACGTGGGGCGCATGCTAATACGCTCGTCACGTTTTTTTTTTTTCTTAATGTGAGGGAACAAGAAGAAGTCATTGGGTGCCAAGTCTGAACTGTAAGACGGATGACCCATCAATTCCACGTTTTGAGTGCTCAGAAACTCGCATTGTGGAGGATTCTGACAAACAAATGGTTGTGTATCATCTTAACATTCTTAACATCATTAACAGTTCTCCGTTGCTGTGTAAGATTTTGTTAAAAAAAATATAGTTAAAGACTAAGCATTGAATGCGTCAATTAAAAATAAATATTTCATAATAATTTAACCAAAAAATTCACATACCCTGTAGGGAAAGTAGGGAAATGTTTTGGAAAGGTTCGATAAGTTTAACAGAGATAAAACAAAATTTTGGAAAGGCTTAATAAGTTTAACAAAGAGAAAACGAAATTCTTAAAAAAATGAAACTGCACGAGAAACCAAAAAAATCTCGAAAGCTCTGCCTTTGGCAGTGTATCGCGAGAAACCCAAATTTGATGAATACTGTTTCTGACGTGATGTTTGCCATACTCTTATTAACTTTTCGTATGTATAGCTTAACTTTTTGTAGCTCGAAGTTTTTTTGATGTTTGAAATTTCATTTTATTTTCTAATTTATTTTAGTTTTATTTTAAAATGATTATTGTTTTATTTTTAAAGGAAACAATAATAAAAGGACGGGCCTCATTTTTAATATGAAATGGTCTGAAAGGTGTTGGAGTCGAAATTTCTCTGTTTCAAAATTAATTTAACTAAATGCCCCTTATAAAATTCCCGTTCTCAAAATTTCCATTTTTTTAATATTTCCCATTCCCATTTCAAAATAATTCTCCTTTATAATTCTCCTCCTCTCATTATAAAAACCTGGAAGAATTCACTTTGATAAAATTCAACAAAAATAATTTCTGCGGTTCTTGGTTGGATTTGCAAATTGGTTGGAACTGTGTGTATTTTTTATTTTATAAAGGAGAGTTGTGGAAGGGGAGGATTAAGTAAGAGGAGCATTTTGAGAAGAGTATATTTTAAAATAGGTTTTGTTTTAAGCTGAATTTCGGCACTGGATATTTGAAAAGTGAAAGTACAACAGAGCCCACCTCAAATTGTTCCTACAGTTCTGTTTGAGTGCTCTCGAAATATCACCCGAACATCGATATTATTGAAATAAAAAAATTACATTTTCCTATCAAAATAAGAAAAAAGCAGGCAAAATGGAAAAGTTTTTTGCTGCTAATATAAGGTGTTATTTTTTAAGTGTACACTGAAAAAAAATGTTTTAAAATTGACGACAGTTGTTATTAATTTGACGAATTTTGTGTTTAAAAAATAGCTTGCAACAAATTTCGTCAAAGTAAGAGCAAATGTGTTTAAAACTTTTGAAAAACATATGAAAAAAAAGCAAAATAAGAACACATTTTTTGAACACATTGTGTTTAATTATAAGCTAACATTTTTTTTCAGTGTATAACTTTGCATTGAAAAAAAAAAGAAAATATTCAGAATAAATAATTTCAAACTGAAAATCGGTTATGTTTTTAAATATAGTTTGATGACATTAGTGTTCAAATATGATTTCGGTCATGTGGCCAACATGGCTAACTCAATTGTGGTGTTTTGTGAAGTCCAATTATTGACGTCAATATTTCGTGGAATCGACTGATTTGGGTCCTCCTCAATACCACGCTCTACAGCAGCAATTGTTTCTTTGGTGAGTACCTTCACTGAACGGCACCTTTACGGATGCTTTTTATCATTTAACATATGCGTGGTGCGAAATAGTTACTTGGATAAACGATAATTTCGACCATTAACTGGACGTAGTTTATATTCCCGAACTGAACCACGATTTTCAAAATAAATTTGTACAATTTGCAAGTATTGTTCTGGCGTTAATCTATACGTTACAAAATGGCAAACCAAACTGAGTATAAATCATTATAGAGTTGGCAGTTTTGACTTTGATTGGTCTAATCCTAATCAAAAATGGAATCTCTTAAAAAAACACCCTATAGATTTGCAGTTGGTTGCCATTTGAAGCGGCTTGATAATTTACCTTATGTATTGACTAATATTGTTCACAATATATTTATTTAAATAAATAATAGTTTTAACTATTTTTTTTTTAATTTGGCAAAAATTGCTTGTAAAGGACAAAAAATATTTTCATATGTAGCAGCACTTCTTTAACAAATTGGCGGCAACCAAAACTAAAGAAACGAAATCCAAATCGAATAATAAAAATATTTGTGTGTTCAAAGCATATCGTTGACGATTTTTTCAGCGCGCATGCGTGCGACTACATCAACGGATTTTGTCACGGTGGCGATGATTATGCGTGCGCACGTGCGCATACTTTCAAGCGATGCTGTAATGCAGACTGTGAAGCCAAAAGCAAAGTGAACAAAGAATTTAAGTAGGTGCAACTGAAAAATTAGTTTTTATTTTCATAATGGACGAATGAATGAATGGGTGTAATAAAAGAGGATAAAAGAAATGCTTAATTAACGGTTATACTTAGTTATAAAATGAAAAAATAAATAAGGAAATGAGTCATTGTTAGTAACAACTGTAAGAGTGAAATTATAATTAACACCAGGGAGTAATAGAAGCTGACAATGCAATGACTAAAAAAAAAAAAAAACTAAATGTATTGATGCTTAAATCATTCAATGTCATGTCGGCGACACTTTGAAATCGCTGCTTAATTCTTCTTGGATGGACGACAGGAAGAAGCAGTCAAAGTAGTCTTTTCAAACAAAACAAAAAAAAAATGACTTCATGGGGAGTTTGTTTTTGCCTACAAACATTCACTTACATGCAACATTATTGGGTACAATTGAACGAGCGACACTATGATATATGGAAGAATTTCTTACACATACAATTACAGAAAGAGAGATATATATATGGATCGACAAAAAAGAAAAATATCATAGCGGCAGAATTGGTCTGCTGACTTTTTTTATAAAAAAAAAACAAAAAAAAAAAAAATATAAAAATAAAAAAGGACTTGGAATGGTGTGAAGCACACTTAAAAGTGTTTGCCGATTTGTGTCAATTTTTTCTTCGATGTACTGAAGAGTTTGTTGGCAAAAGATCAACCAAGTTGACAGCTATTTTATTTTTGTGAAATACTTCCGGTAGGTCCAAAAGGTCCAAAATTTTTCTTAAGCTACAATGTAGATGAAGACATAATACAGCCCAACTATAGCAACCAGCTGTTCTGTAGCAGCTCTTTCGCAAAGCATTTTTTAAAAATATTTGCCATGTCATGCTTACACGGTCTTACTCACTGGAAAATCTATTAATATCTGACTCTATAAATATTTATAAATAGATTTTGACAATGATTAAAACTACACCAACGCATCTTAGTTCAGCAGCTTTAGCTAATAAAGACTTTGCGCAGGCGTAAATCTGCCACTGTGACGCATGCCAAACAATCGTGGCATAAAATAAACATTAAGACCAACCATTTCACCATGCTTGCCAGTCGGCATTCCTTTCTTTCTCAATATAAATGCACATAACGACACATCTTATGTAGATTTGTATCTTGTGTAAGAGTGCGAAAAAAGTTCCAATTGTGCGTGAAATTCTCGATTAGTTCCGCCAATTGGCAGTGAAAACATCAATACAAATAGTCAGGGTCAAAATATTTGGCCAACAACGAACGGTGTGTGGCGAATTGACTGAATGATGAACAAAACACGCAGTGCGGGGGTGCACAAGTTAAGTAGTTGTATCACACAATGAGGCTAAAACAAAACAAAGCCAAACAAAATCACGTCCAGAATATAAAAAAAAACAATTTATTTTTTTTTTTTTTTATATTTTTCCTATCTTATTATCTGCCAAACGATCGATCTCTATTTCGGCTGACATTTTTCTATGCCATCGACCAATATCGAAGATGTCCTGCAGTGTAGGTGCGCACTTTTATGATGCCGACACTCAATGTATCCAATAGGATCGCCCATTGGCTACCTGCCAAGCATTTAAAAACATACATAAACATGTTAATGAAGACATTTAAAGTTAGGCAAAAAATAAAAAAGTTTCTTAAAATTTATTTTTATGTGGAATACGAGGGGTACTATTTATATTTCGGGAATAGCAAATAATAAGAAAAATTTTGAATTTTTTAGAGATAGCTTTTGTTTTTCAAAATATTCCCCTTGATGATCAATATACTTTTGCATTCGTTTAAGCCATTTGTCATAGCAGTTTTTCCATTCCTCTTGAGACACCTCCAAAACATGGTTTTTAACGCTTCAACTGCTTCTGCGGCGCTCGTAAATCGTTGACCGCGCAGTTTATCTTTCATATTCGGGAACAAGAAGAAGTCATTGGGTGCCAAATCAGGACTGTATGGAGGATGAGTCATCAACTCGACGTTTTGAGTGCTCAAAAATGCACATGTTTTGCGAGATGTGTGAGATCTCGCAATGTCATGATGGAGAAGGATTCGTCTTTGGTGGTTGGTTTTGCGAATTTCTCCGAAGACTTCCGGCAAAAAAATGGTAGTGTACCATTCAGAGTCCTACGTTGCTCAAGCGGAACAGTGGCCACATGACCCATTCGGTGGAAGAAACAGGTGACCATTTGCTTCGCAGTACTTCGTCCGCGAACAACTTTTGTTGGATTTGTGTTAATGCAAAATCGAATGTATTGAATTGGAACTAATGTTCAAAGATGCCTCTATCTCACGATATGTCACATGACGATCTTTCATTATTAGTTCACGTACTGCATCGATGTTTTTTGGCACAACAACTGATTTTGAACGATCTTCACGGAATTCGTCGGCGACCGAACTACGACCACGATTGAATTCACTATACCAGTGATATACTGGGGTTTTTGGTAGTGCTTTATCGTCATACAATGAACTGAGTTCATTGACACATTCTGTGAGTTCATTATTTTTCGGTTTCAAAACAATATTCGAGGTACCTTACTATAAATTGAAGAATTCTTTAAATAATGCCGTAAACTTTGCGATTATTTGACACATTACTGGGCACCATTAAGAAAATATTCACTGCCCAGTGTTTTTTCTCCCCAAAATACGTATTTTTTATTGAGGTTTAAAAAATTTATAAGATTTTTCAGAAAATATGTAACTAAAAATGTTAAATATCTATTGAATTAACAAAAGGGGTAAAAATTAGCAAGCGCTTACCATGGAAGTGTATAAGTAATCACTTGCTATTTTTTTATTGAAATCAGTTTTTAAACTCATCTTCCAAGGAACTAAAGATATCCTCAAATTATACCATAAAGTATGTCATTACTTTACACATTACTGGTAATCACTAAGTCAATATTCTTAAATCAGTGTTTTTTTTTGTAAAAATATGTAATTTTTATAATGTTTTAGCAAATTTGGAAACATTTTCACTTCACTAGTAGCAAAAAATGACAACATTGAGTTTTTTAAAGTCATTACCATTGAGCTTGAGTAAATTTTAGAAAAAAAACTGCTCTATATTTTGTAAACTATGTGTATTTACAGCAGTGGTGTTCAAACGCATACTACTAGAATTTTCGACTTTTCTGCTTGGGTTTGAAGCTCTCTCGCTCTTTGCACTGACAAAAATTGTTGTGTAGGTATTAAGCAAGAATTGTGTTAATATTATCATTGCCATCATCATTATCTTTATCAGTATCATTATCATTATCACTATCATTATCATTGTCACTATCATTATTATTATTATTATTCTGCAAATAACGCATTTTCATATGCCTCAAACATTTCGCGCAGTGCAAAACACACGACCAAGAGGCACGAACCCTGCTGCTTGAAGTTTCAGCGCCAACTGATTGAGAGAACTTCGTGCATTCGATCGTGTACGTGTTTCGATTCTCGAATAAAGCTTTCGAGTCTCACCACGCGTGGTACTACGCAGTGTTGCCAGATTTAGGTAAATTTCCCTAATTGAGGTAATTTTTGACTCATTTTTTGGGCAGAGGTAAAAAAGGTAATTTTTGACCAAAAGTGGTAAATTTTGCGAAAACAATAATTTTTTAGACTTGTTAATTTTACGAGTTATTGGCAGCACTGTTAACTCTCTGAACATACTCACAAGCAGTTTAGGAGCCCGAAAAGAACCAAAGCAACTGTCGGTTGGCGACCATCTCTCGTAGAAATCCGCTGAGAACACGCCAAGAATAGGAGCGGTTGTAGGATCAGCTTTACTTTTCGGTGTGTGAATGGTACAAATGTTATTTTTTCATGTTTTTGTTGTTTCTTTCTAAATATTTGTATACTTACAAAAAAAAAAAATTATAACGGTTGTTAATCATTTAAAAATTTGTAATTTTATTTTTGAAAAAGGTAAATTTTCTCCGAAAGTGGTAAATTTTTTCCCAAATAGTGGTAAATTTCAGTTCGTCTCTCTGGCAACACTGGTACTACGTAAACATCACTGGTTTACAGTTACAATTTTTATGATTTCTGACTTTATATGAAAATATTTAGAATTTACTTGATATATGAGCTAAAACCCTTTTGCAAAGGCAGCTTTTTATAAAATGTGTTTTTTTGTTGCCCTTAACTTTAAACTTTGGATGAAATGTCCATTTTCTTTTATAGAGTTTTAGTTACCGACCAAACCAACATTTAAACAAATGCTTAAAATTTAATTTGCAACGCCGAAAGTTCTGAAATATACATAAATAGTACCCCTCGTATAATGGGCGCATTTCTTGAGTTTTATTTTTATACAAAATTATTTTTAATTAATTTAGTAAGTTACGGGTGTTTTCTTAGAGGTTCCATTTTAAGATAAGAATGAAACTGTCACACGGTGTTCAAATCAGGAAATTCTATTTTTTACCATAACTTCAAAATGAATAGATTAACGCCAGAAAAACTCTTTCTCAATGGACTGAAATTGAATTGGAAGTCCACCTACTGTCTTACCGCAATATTCTGTTCAGTGATTTGACTCATTATCGCCTGAATGGGCATGTCAATAAAAGTCAAAATTATGAAGCGATTTGCTTGAAAATCAACAGATTACACCTTCATACTGTCAGAAAAAAATTTAAATTATCCTTTTGATCATAAAAATCGCCCTTCCTATGACTAAGTTGCATGAAATGAGTTGCTAGCAATTTTATAGCTTTTTTTTGGACAAAACTACAAAAGGGGTAGAAGATGAAAAGTTATACGCACAATTTATTATATTTGACTCTAAGTTCACGTTCGTTGAACACTTGAATTTTATTGTGCCTAAAGTATACTCCCTTCTTGCCTTTATTCGGAGAAATAGTGTGAATGTAAGGACCCTTATTCTTTAAAAACACTGTAAAATTCTATGGTTAGATCAAGGTTGGAGTACGCGGCTTTTATTTGGAACCCTTTTTGTGCCGTTCATTCTTTGAGATTGGAAAGAGTTCAGAAAACTGCTACAAAGTATATGTTGAAACCCTTTTATGCTAATTTAACCTCTTATAATGCTCGATGTTTGTTAGTGGGTCTTAAGCCCCTTGAGATAAGAAGAAAAATAAATTCTTTATTATTTATTTATGACATTATGTCAGGTAATATTGATGATCTTTTTTACTGAAATCAATTGAGTTTAATATTCCTCCAAGGCAGTTACGTTGTTGTAAATTATTTTTTATCAAATACCATCGAATAAACTATACTTTAAATGAGCCCATTACCAGAGCTTTGAGTTTATATAATGATTTGTCGATAAAATATGATTTTGATTTTTCTTTGTCTAAAACTTGCTTCAAAAATTTTGTGATAAATTTAATTTAACATTATATAAAATTTCTCTTGTCATGCATAAATTGTTGTTCATCTTAATAATATCATTAATTTTACTCTATACTCTGTATTAAAATAATGTATTCCAGTCTGTAAGGATTTGTTGTCCAGACTCAAAAAGACTCAATTTAATTCAAAAAATGTAATATAAAAAATTATGACAATTTCTCAATTCGTTTCTGAATTATACTCTCAAAGACACCTTTCAACACAGCCACAGTAACAACAGCGCCATCAAGCGGGTTCAACTTTAGACTTCAAACCATCTATAGACTCAACCGCACACACACATCAAATTTAATCAAAATCGGTCCAGCCATTTAGCAGGAGTTCAGTGACAAAGCCATGTACAGAGGAATTTTATAGCGGAATCAAAAAATATAAACTCATTATTCATTTTATCGCCATCTTTGGAAAAGGTACATGTAAAAATTTATCTACTAGTGAAAAAAAAAACATATAAAAACTAGTAAGCAATGCATTATCTGCGGCTTAACCGAAGTTAAAATACCCCACATTCGTTTGTAGTACATGTATTCAATTTATAAAGGTTTTATTATTTTGATGACGTCAGTTTGCATGAAGAATAGGCGATGTTTTTTCATTCAATTTATTCAAGTTTCAACCTTATTTTTCTTATTAAATATCAAATCTTATGTGCAAAATATCAAGTCAGTACCTTAATTTTTGTATAGTTTATAAAAGTTTTATTATTTTGATGACGTCATCTTGTATGGCAAGCAAGCGTCGTTTTCATTCTATTTTGACAATTTCAAGGTAAAATTCTTTTGTATTTGATATCAAAGCTTATTTGCAGAATTTCAAGTGCTAATGTGTTTTATTTTTGAGGAACTCTAAGAAATTTAACTATTTTGATGACGTCACTTTGTATGGGAGGTACGTTGTATTTCATCCGATTTTGACAATTTTCAAACATTGATTGCGTTTTTGGAATAGCAGGTCATGTGCAAAATTTGAAACGTTTAGATTACTTTTTGTCGAATTCGTGGAGGTCTTACTAATTTGTATGGAAGGTAGGCGTGGTTTTCATTCGATTTTGACAAATTTCATATGAAGAGTATGTAATCGAAATCATAGCTTATTTGCAAATTTCAAGGTTTTAGATTGATTTTTGTGGAAGATTTACAAATTTGATAATTTTAATATAGTCACTATGTATGAGAGGAAGGCGTGGTTTTTATCAGATTTGACTGATTTTCGAACTTGATATTATTTTTTTTTTAATAAGCGCACATATAAAATATCTTTACGGATACCTTAAAATTGCTGCTGTTATCGGGACGACAGACAGACAGACAAACATGGCTAAATCGAGCATCGCAGATAGTAATGCTAATGAGAAATATATGTATTTTTTGCTTTGCCTCCCCTATGGGCGTTGCAAAAGCAGTAAGCGTGGGGGTATACAAATTTTATCTAAAGGTACACTCTATAAGATACAAAGTCATCGTACTTGCTTACTTGCGATACTTTTGAATAAAGCGTAGTCCTACAACCTTAAAGATGGCTTTATTTTTCACTAGAACTATATGCAAAGTTTTCAGGAAAAATAAGAAATAAATGTAAGAGCTTTGATGTTTCTATCAGAAGATTCGCTCATCTCAGAAGATGAGGTCGCTTGACTTCTTAGACCTAAACTCTGTGGCTCCCATCAATATTTTTGGATTAACAGTTTGATACAAAATTGCAGTCCTTTCCGACAAAATTACCCATGACCAATATTTTAAGAAAGGAACTAAATAGTTTCTATTTTTCTTACAGTTCAAAGAATCCGATTGTTGTAGATTCTTTCGTTAATATAATAAACCATTTTTTTATTATATATTTTAGAAAAAAAAAAAAAAACAAAACAACATAATACTCAATGTATCAGTTTTTGGTGCAACTTAAAATGTGTGGGCGGAGCCTATGGTATAACGACTTCCCTTTTAATACACTTTAAGATTCTATTTCTTACCTTTTTTTGAGTAAAACTTCTTTGTTTTAGAACCAGTTCTGCTATGAGTTGAGTTATTTGATGCACTCAAACGTAAACATAGTCGTACATAGCTGCAGGTAGTTTTCGAAAAGAAGTTCTTTATTCGCCGCTTTGTTCATTGTATTTGAATGCAAGCGTATTTAGAGTTATATGTATAAGAATTGATATGTTTGTATAGTGTACTGATATATGTATCTTTATTCGATATATGTAAGATATATAAAGATGGAAAGTTTCAGATGGGGAAATAATTAAGACCGCGTGGGTATTATTTTTAAAGTATGTTCTACCATTTTAATTTTTTATCAGTCAAAATGAAAACTCTAATAGTATGTTTTTATATTTATGTTATATATAAATAGATAGAAATAAGATTTTTTTTTATATAATAAAAAAAAATATCTGTTAAGTGTGAACCATTTTCTCCTAACATACGTAAGGTTACATACATAATGAAAGGTTAAATAAAGGTTATACATAATGCCATTTTATATATATATATTTTTTTTTAGAGTATTTCGTCTGGAATAAGAGCAATATCTTCTTAGATATTATTTTTCAATAGTCCAAGGCTTGCAACTTATTGGGGTGAATTTTTTAATTTAGATAGCCCCACAAGAAAAAATCTGGAGCGGTCAGGTCAGGCAATCGTCCCCATATGTGGTTACTTTATATATTTCCGCAAAAAATAAATTTTTTCTTTATTGTTTTTCGAAATATTCTCTCATTTTTGCATGCGTTTGTAGCTAGAAAACATAGTTTTTGAACGCATCCATGGCTTCTTCTGGTGTCAAAAATCGTTAAGCACGCAGCTTGTCCTTGATATACGAGCACAAATAGAAATCATTGGGTGTCAAATCAGGACTGTAAGGCGGACGACCCATTAATTCAATGTTTCGAATGCTCAAAAAGATCTCAAGCTCGTCTTGTTTTGATGATGAATAATTCTTCGGCGCTTATTTGCTTTCTCTCCCAGCAGAGTCCATTGAAAAAGTGAACTAACTAGTCCATTTCTAGCGCAGTTTGATTTGCTTTTGTTTCTAAAAGTATTGCTGAAAAAATAAAAGCGTTGTGGCTATTTTTTAAAATTTGCTGCGCCCAAGACGGAATCGGTTGTTGTTCTGAATTTTTTTTTAATAAGTCTTGTGGATGGAAAAAAAGTACATATATCGAATAGGATCTCCAGTACACTAAATTTTTAAACTTTTAAAATGTTCACTTTAAGATTAGTTAAAAAAGAACCACTTTCAGGCTACTGCGAAAGAACCAGTTTAAAAATGTTCCTAATGCAACTAGTTCAAATATGGGGAGAAAGAAGTGTTTATGGGGACAATTGTCTTTTCCTATGACATCAACCCGCAAAAAGCGTCAGTTCGTTTAATGTTAAAGGGTATTGTAGTGGAACTAGTACTGGTCCATTTTGGAACTAGTTCCGAACTATTTCAAATTTGGTCTACTTTTCTGCTGGGATAATTCACGGAATATTTCTTATTTTTCTATCTATCTCAGGTGGTATCATGGCAAAAATTTAAAAAATTTGTTGTATTTTATTTTCTAAAAATGAAACAAAAATTCGATCTTTTTAATTATTCCCGATTTAATAATTGTGACCTTAACATCACCATTGTTGATCGTGCTGTATGGGCTTTTGTACCAGCAAACTGAAATCATATATTGTCGTGTGGTGGCAGTTGCAAAAACAAACACTTTTGAAGTCTTGCCCTATTAGGACCCCAAATTAACTGTTACACTTTCACCTCGGTTATTTTCCAAAAAAATATGAACCGTAATTTTTTTCGAAAATAGTGCCATACCAAACACTACCACGAAATCGATGAAATAGCCTTTAATGAAGTTTTCTCGAACTCTCTGATTCCCCCAAAATTTCCAATTTTGTTTTTTAACATAACTGAAAAGATTCATAATTTTTAACGGCATTTTAGAGATCTCTTTTGTATCCCAACCACAATAGCACAGTAGGGTAAAACACCCAGTCCTGAGCCCCCTTAAGAGAAGTTTTTACTTAGAAGAATGATAACTTTGTTATTTTTAGCATGTTTGGCAGCGTTTTAGTGTTAAAATACGCGTTCATTCAAGAATAATACATTGGTTAAATTTGTTTAAATGCCAATTAAGCCAATATATCAAAAAATAATGATTTATTAAAAAATGAACCGAATCCCAGTTATGAGCCCCCGATTTCCAATCTTGAGCCACCTATTGCCCAGTTATGAGCCATCTGATTTTTACAATAAGAGCTTTATTATTTCAATTATTTTATGAAAAAATAATATTCAAATCGTTAACAAAATATAAATAAAAAATAATATAACATATACATCATAAATCACAAATTCATTTTTGTCTTTGTGCTCAACTTCAGTTCGGTCCAAACCTGACTTTCCAAGGCATTTACTGTAATCTATTGCGTTGGGATTGATACAGGTCACAGGTACGAAAGCCATTAATTATGGTCTCATTTTTTATGTAGGTACCAATAATGTTTTGTAATAATTTTGAAGAATGATGCTTTGTAAACTGTTGGCCCATGTGATGCATTCTCCGACATTGCAGTTCCTTTAACCACCCCATTTTAAGAGGTCGGAAAATAGCCACATCGGCTGGCTGTAAAATTATTGTTGCATTTGGGTATAAGCAGATCAGAACAATTTGCAAGTCTTCTCAGAGCTTGGATAAGCAGTAAGTTAAATGGGTTGTATGACCATCTACGTAAAAAATTACAGGAAACAATATTTGATTTGAAACCAGTGTTGGAAGAAAGTCTTCTTTTATATTGTATATAAATGCATCCGAAGTCATCCAGCCCGAATCAGTTTTCGTATACACTATTCCTTCAGGTATTGATTCTAATATATCCTTGGATATTCTTTTATAAGCAAAAACAATCATGATGGAATTATCAAAGCATCAGCAGAAAATGAAAACATGACTGTCATGCTCTCTTTAGCTGCTCCTTTTGTTTCATAAATGTTTCATAAATGTTAGATGCACCTCTAGGAGCTAAAACTGGTTCTCCTTTTGGGCATACGACTTTTCATCGAAGTATGTTTGAATTTGCTGAAACCAGCCTCTTAAATCTTTTTGCAAAAGATCTGCACTGGCATTTGTTAGTGCTTCAGGAACTCGAATAGATATTTTTTGGATGTCTGTTACGAAATCCGCTATACCATTTGTCGCCAGGAAAATTATTTTTAAACACATTTTCACGTGTGTATACATCTAAAAATTCTTTAACAATTCTTTGAACTCTATGTTTTCTTCTTGGGAAACCTCTTTCAGATATATATTTCACTACTTTTCCCCCTTCGATGCATGTTAAACCCGGCAAAGGACCAGGCAGATCCTTATTGGGACGGTTATGAATGAATCCGGTTTTGGAGTATTGGGCGCAGTATTTGGTATTTCCTTGAAACTTCGTGAATTGACACGCCGGACTTAATGTCGTTAATTTGTATAAAATAAATTGTTAATTTAATATTTAGTGGAATCAATCTGACCAACATCCACCAAAAAATGGGGGCTAATGCATGGAATCGGGATGTAATGCATGCAAGTTCAAGTGCAGAATCTGGCATTAATTGCAAAAAAATATTAAGAGTTTCAATTTTCTTATTGTGAATGTTTTTGAATATCTAATAAGAGAATCTGGCTTAACGGGTTAATAAGAATGTTTATAATAATTTCTGTTTCCTACTTTGAGCTCCACGGGCTCACATTTGGATATTTTATTTTTCTGTAATATTCCAATTGTGATCCCCCATGGCTCATAACTGGAAACATCGAATTTAGTTATCCAGATATAAGCCCCCATTTTTTTGCTTTGACAGAGAATATTTTTAATGAAATATTTAAGAAATAAACAATAAATAATATTCAACTTTTGTTGTAACCAAAGCTTATTATAGAAACCATAACTAAATGTCCATACCTGAAGGTTTACAGTGTGTTAACTCCTTGTCGATATTGCTTAGCAAATCACTTGACTGAGTAAGAGCACGAGGCACGTCTTTTTATTTTAAAAAATCACTTTCAACTTAATATTTCATACTCAGCATGATAGCTGAACGAACTGAACGAATTTTGGCGAATAATTATAAATTTACTGTTTTAACTAATATTCAGACAATTATTAGCTAGAGGCAGTTTAATGAGTAGGGGGCTCAGAATAGGCTGAGGGCTCAGGACTGGGTGTTTTACCCTATTAATTATTGAACCCTTCTTTTATAAGGATAGAGATGCATATCCTCTTTTTAAATTCACCGAATACAGCGGTTAGAAAGCTGCAACTGAGCAGATCGCTACACTCTGTCTAACATCGTCAAGAATTTCAGACGATCTGTCCTTTTTGGTCTAGTATGAATCACCAGCAGTCCTAAATGCGAAATTATTCACTATCGAACCACTTGTGGACCAGTACTTACTGCATATAACAGTGAAAATGCTCATTACAATATCGTCCAAATTTATTTAATTAGTGAAATAAAAAAACAAAATAAAAAAGCTTATAATTTTTTATATCGGTAAGTGATTTTTGCGGCTCTCTGTGCAATAACCGAAGCTATTAAGGTTTTATTATTTTGATGACGTCAGCTTGTATGGGGAATGGGTTTGGTTTTCATTCAATTTTTTCAAATTTTAAATACATTCTACGTTTTAATTATCATAGCTTATGTGGAAAATATTAAGTCAATATATTAATTGTGGAACAATGTATTTGGACTTTATGTAGATTTTGCTATTTTGATGGCGTCACTTTGTGAAGTAGGTGGAGTTTTCATTCGACTTTGAAAAATTTGAAAATAATAGTTTTTATTTGGTATAAAGCTTAAAGTTTGTAGATTTATTCTCTTATTTTTTTAGAAATTTTACCATTTTGATGAAATCACTTTATTAAAGCGTGTTTTCATTCAATTTGGCTCATTGTTGGTCTTGATACCCGTATATTGAAAAGTAAAAGTGCTTTTGAAGTACGAAAGCGGACAAAAGGGCAAATAACGTTTAAATCGACGCTGGTGAGGCGGCTTACAAGAAAAACTGACCAATTGAAAAAACATAGTTCGTGAGATATGACAAGACAAGCCTTTATTGTTTAGCAAGTCCTAGCATTTCCTTTTAAATTTGGTCTTTAAAAGGGCCAAAGGTATACTTTTATCTGAAATATTAGATATTCAATGTTGCCAGAAATTTTTACATACCTTTCTACATTATACCGCTTCAAAAAGTAAAAAACCGAATTTTCGTAGTTGGTCAGTTTTCCATGTAAGCCAACGATATATAAATTTTTAAAACTGCATCGCCTCCATATCAGCATTTCAAATGGCGTGGTTTCCTTAAATCCTACAATAATAACATAATCCTTACGCTGCACAATGGGGTATTTTATGCCAAAAGTGACGATTAATTGACAGGGGCCTTTTATCGCGACGAAAATTGTACTTTACGGGTTTTTGGGGTCGCTGATCACGAATCTGAAGTCAAAAATCTGAAATTCAAAATGGCGGCTTCAAAATGACGGCCATGAACAAGCTATGTTCTGCAAAAAACGTTTAATGGAGGTAAAAATTTGTATACTGGTGTTTGTGGGGTCGCTGATTACGAATCTGAAGTCAAAAATTTGAAATTCTAAATGGCGGCTTCAAAATGTAATCATTACCTATGTACCTTTTACCGAATTACATAGTATATAGAACATAATTTTCGTTATTACTACAAATTGCACAAAACAATCTTTGAACGACATTTTATACAAAAACAAAGGATTGCAATAACAATAGTTAATAAATATAAACAATGATGTTGATTTCACATGTACCCTGCAAACTGTAGGGCAAACAATGTATGTCTTACTAATATCAAAATCAGAAAATAAGTGTAAAAATCGAACAAATATAATTTAATTTAATAGCTTAACACATTCACCTGCGTCTCTTAATATATAAAAAAACCGGTATTTGAAAGAAACATCAGCTATCTACCTTAATTGTGGAAAGGTGCACTGCATATGCCGCTTTCCATAATGTAGGGTAAAAAATAGCGTATAACAAAAAACAAAGTGAAGAAGAGTACTGGTAAACAAAAAAAAAAAAAAAAAACCAAAAAACAGCAAAATCTGTTTAGTATTTAAATTTATTTTGTACTTTATTTCGTTTGTTTTAATTTTTCGAAATAAAATCGTAAATTCGTGACGTGTACGTTAAAGTAAAAAAATCGAAATACCGCGAAAGTGCGCAGCATTGACGCACCAGTTTTTTATAGAATATAGCTTGAATTTTCATAGCTTACGATAATCAAAACAGTTTTCCTTAATTCCACTCAACACACAACTATATCTCTATTAACATATTGAAAAACCCACTTTTTAAGGTTAAATTAAAATAAATAAATTCATATATATATATAAACACTATTTCATAAAAAAAATTTAATTTTGTATTGCTAAAATACCTGAACAAGAAGGTTCCATCGTAATTTTTTGTAATTTTTAAAAAATAATACACAAAAAAAATTTGAAATATTTCGAATAAACACGTTTGTCATTGTGCACACTCAAAGAGAAAAAAATTATGACTTTCAAACTGCTTTGTGGGTAAACGGTAGAATATTTTTCAACTATTCTTTCACCTAGTGATCCAGAATTGTATCTTCTTTCATCGGGTACCTTACATCAGTATGTACCTTGAACGTTTTTTTTTTTTTTCAATTAACCGTCACTTTTGGCATAAAATACCCCATTGTGCGCTGTACACGTGGTGGTATAAATATAATAACGAGTGTATCAACAAGAAATGTACGATCCGATTTTTTAATAAAACGAATAAAGATGTGAGTGTCTCTTAAATTTTTATTGGATTATAAGGTAGACACATAAAGATTTTTTTATTAAAAACAACATCTTTCAAATTACCGCTTGGGGTTAACTTACAGACCTAAATTTTTTTTTCGAAATCACCGATAATTTCTCTCGTATAATTGGGGTGCTCTATTTCGGCGAAGGCGACTGTAATAGGCACTTTGAGGGTTAAAATGGTTTGAAGATGGTTAGCGTAGATCTTAATCTTATCATAATGGTGTTACATTGCACGATCTTCGTGGCCAATTAGTGTCTCCTTAACGCGAAATTACGCAATCAGGTAACTTTGTGTACAATAACTCTATTGTTTTAATATGACACGTATCAAAATCCTGTTTAGAGTCCCGTATATTCCATATTTGGCCACAAAAAAAATTGTTTATCATATCTCTGTAGCATATTCCATTGACTGCAATGGCTTTTCCGCATTATTTTAAAAAAAAAAATACTTTTGACACCTATGTCGTCGACCCACAATCAGCACCAAGCAGTCACTCATTTTGAGCACATTAGCCTCTTCTGAATCACTCACGGGTCTTCAGATCCCCAAACGCGACAATTTTGCTTATTAATGTATCCGCCAAGGTGAAAATGAGTTTTTGAAGTGAAACTTCTTAGGCGGCGCTTCGAAATTTGAACGAGAATATTGAGGAGGGAAATTTCAAGATCAATTTATTTCATTTCGTTACACGATAGAGAAGAAAGATATGTTTTATAGTGAGAAAGAGAATGAGAGAGATATACATTGTATAAAAGACTGAAAAAATATCTTTGTCACCGTTGAGTATCAAACCTGCTACCTCGAGATTACAAAAAATGACGTCCTATTCATTGTGCTAAACTCTTTATATGGAAATGTGCTGTGTTTGTGTTTTTAACGTAGAATACGTTATACGGGGGTGTTAATCTGGAGCACAAAATTTTGAGAAAATGTTTGTCACTTTCATCATAAGTTTTTAATACTTTATGCATGCATTGAAGAAAATTCAAGTATGGCCGTAACATGTTTAATATGTCTTCTTTTGATTTGTATTTAAATAATCATATTGCTACATATAATTTTTTTGATTCTATAAGTAAATCAAAATTTAACTCCTTCAAATTTTGTATTAATTTTCATATGCTTTGTATTTTATGTATTATAACATCATGTGTAAGAGCAGTACGACTATCTGTGTGTTCATCACAGAACCAGTGTGAGAAAGAGAAGAAGTATAATGACCAAGTAGCGGACGACAACCATGATAAATACAACCATGATTTTTGTTTGTCTTTTCTTTTAATATCAAAGACATGCTCCATATGCGCCCTTTGTAGCATTTTTTTATGCGGCGGCCATTGTAAATCCATAGGAATTCTTAATTTTTGTAGAGATTTTCTATAGTTCAGACACAAACCTTACAATCATAAGCAGAAAATGAAAAAATGTTTATGAATAACAATGTTAGCAAGGTTGCATAGAAGCTGCGTAAAGCCTAGTATGCTGTAGAAACGAAAATTTCTTGGCATATAATTCTACACCCGAAATATTAGTGTAGAGTCAAAAATGTTTGTGTGGAGAAAAAAGCAACTACAGTACGACCTAGCTCAATACAACTAATAGAAATTAGGCCAGTTGACGTAGTTAATGTTGAAGAAACGCAATTAAACTTCTAAACATAAAGCTTTATGGCTCTGAATCCTAGATGTTGTGGTTTTATGTATTAAGATATGCACTTTGTTTCCTTAAATATTGTTTTAAGAGATTTTTCGTACATCAAAAATGTATTTTACAAGAAAAGAAGAACTGAAAGAAAATAATATAAAAGTTTATGGAAGTTTACGCAAATGGAAGTTGCGATAATTGTGCATTTTTTTTCTTAAGTTGCGTTTACTGAGTCAACAATATAAATTTTTGAGTATTGCGATAATCGAGTGTTGCGTAAAGCGAGGTCGTACTGTTTTCTTATTGAAATGTCAAAATTCTGGTGCCAATTAAATGCCCGGACATATAATCGACAGCGAAATTTTGACATTTCAACTCTCCACATGGTTGTTGTACTTGCTAGCATTGAAGAAATTTTTCACCTCTACAGCGTACTAAGTAGCGAAAAAAAAATTCCGCTGCCTTTTCGCTGTCAAAAACTCAATGCATTCCTTATGGAAAGTTTCTTTCCGCTTCTACAGCATACTGGGCTTAAAGCCTTAAACAGTGCGTAACTAAACAAGCGTTTAAAGGTTGTTTAAGGAAATCTATTGAATAAGGCTGTTAATGACTAACGTATTCTACGTCTGACCTATGCGCCCGTGTTATCTAACACAGGCTTGAGCTTTTTTTTTAATAAGCTTTTTTAACTATTTGTTTGTTAAGAAGCCCTTTCATCCTAGGACATCCATTTAATTTTAATATGAATTTGGTTTACTCAAAAAGCCCTCCAGAAGTGTGAAGCGCTATGGCAGAAAGCGCTTGTTTAGTGCTTTTGAAGCGCTTCGATTACCGCTGGGTGGCAAAAGCCGCAGATTGTGTGCTGATTGCGTTCTATGTGTGGTAGATAGGGGGTTTGCCATGACTCGGCTAGAAGAGAGAAAGATTCAGCGAAGCAGAAGTGAATAAGAGAGTTGCCTTGAGCGCATTATGATTTTCGCAAAGTAGACTCTCATGCCAATATTTTTTTAGAATACCAACGTTGGTATATCTTTAATTCAATATATTAATATAGCCTCTATGAATTTTGCTCATATTACACATATTATATTATTATATTCATGATATTGCGATATAAAATTATATAGAAACCCAAATTCATGAAGCATATGCTGTCGCCCATGACGCTAACTTGAGACTGTGCGCAAGGAAAGTTGGAATAAGTTCTTTCAATAGATAACTATTTTATATATATTGTAGTTATATAATTTTATATCGAAATATTATTAATAATAGAAAGTATAATTTGATATAAGTAATATTAATACGTACATATGTTGAATTAAAAATATATCAAGTTGTATTCTGTATTCACATCTATATGTAAATACGACGCAAATTAGTTATCGAATTAATTGCTTTTCGGCCATAGGTCCATACCAATGAATATTAAATAAATAGAAATTCTTTTATAAAAACTTTTTATTGTATTTCTTTTACTTAAAAAGCTCTCTCTTTGCCTTTAAGGTTTGATTATGCAATCGTAAAGCAACGCAACGTAACGTGACGTAGAGTCCAATAATATGGATTGGTATGGACATAAGTACTTAGCAGAAAAAAAACCCAATCAAAAGTGAATTCAAGTCAACAATGTTGATTTTCTCCTTATTTCTCCTACCTATGTACAATGATCAAACGGAAGTTTTATGTTACTTTTAACATACATACTTGAACTCAAAATGTTCTCTTGGATTTGAATGCGACCATCAAGGCTTGTCAATAAAATCGTGTTGGCAACATTTTTATGATGCTCCTTAAGAAGGATCATTAATATTGCGGTAAGAAAACCTTATCTTGTTCGGATGCCACTTAAATAAATATCGAGATAACGCAATTTAAATGCCATTAAGTTGAGCACCCAATTATGGGCGAAATCTTGTTGTTGCTTTGAGTTGCTTGCTGTCTGCCATCGCTTTGCGGCTTTTTGCTGTGCGCTTTTGTTCTTCTCGTTGTTGTTGTTGTTGCTGTTGTTGTTGCTGTTGTTGTGGTTCTTTATGGCGCTCATTTAACATTCATTCATTGTTTCATTAAATAAACGTTGCGCATGCGCAGTGCCCTGCCTGCTATGGCTACATTTTAACGTTATGGCCGCGGCGCCAATCTTTAAATTTTGCACAAACATTCAGAACTGTTAATTTATGATTCGGTTAACATTCATTTTGTGCTACGATACAATACAATTTCCTTGTTGCTGCTGAGTTTGTAGTCATTAATCCAAGTAGAGGTTAAATTGAAAGTAAAAAAAAAAGAAAAACAAAATATACAAAATATAATTATATCGTGTTAAAACTTGAATGACCAAAAATTCTGATGCCTTAATTGTGTTATTGTTGTAGTTGTTGTTGGTTTATTGACTCAAGGCGCTCAAGCCACCCAAGTACAGCCTCTGAGCCGCCCCGTTGCTCGACATGTCGCTATAGCTTAAGTGTCCCTCGTCATTGTGTGCGCTGTTGGGCCTAACTTTGTCCGTCCCTACAGTCTATTGTTTGCTCTACGTGTCGAAAAATGTTACAAACTCAATTGGATTAAATTCGCTCGTTTGCACAGCTGCCGAAGGCACCGAAGTGCTTCTCGTTGACAAGAGTGAAGAGGGAAAGAGGGAAAGAGGGTTCATAACACACGCTCACACCCTCGCACCTGGTGGTGTGATCAATGCTCTTGAGACACTTCAAGCCAAGAATGATTCTGCCGGCCACACAAAAAACATCTGCAAGAAAATTTTAAAATTAAAAAGAGAATTTAGAAAATCCAATAAAATTATGAGCGGTGATAAACTCACACATAGAACTAGTTATAAATACAAATAAGTTTTAACAGAAAATATTCGCTTACATTTTTTATAAAATCACTTTGTATGGGGGGTGGGTGTGGTTTTCACTCGATTTGGTTGAATTTTATACACAAAGTGCATGTTATATATCAAAGTTAATAAGCAAAATTTCAAGTCCATATATTTTTTGTTGTGGAATTTAAAGAGATTTTACCTTTTTGATGAAGTCACTTTGTATGGGAGGTAGGCGTGGTTTTTATCCGATTTGGTTAAATTTCATACTTAGAGTGCACTTTAAATATCGGCGCTCATATGCAAAATTTCAAGTCCATATATTAATTTTTGTGGAATTCTAAGAGATTTTACCGTTTTGATAAAGGCACTTTGTATGGGAGGTAGGCGTGGTTTTCATACGATTTGGCTCATTTTCGAACTTGACCTTAGTTTTTTAAATAAAAGCTTAACTATTGAATTTCGTGATGATAGCTTCAAAATTACGGCTGTAATCGTGACGACAGACGGACAGACGGACAGACAGACGGACATGGCTAAATCAACTCGGGTGGTGATTCTGATCAATAATATATATACTTTTCTATACCTACCACGCCTCCTTATGGGCGTTACAAACGGAGTGACAAAATTAATATACCCCCATTTACGTTTTTTAAACGTGGGGGTATAAAAATGAAGTACTACAATGATTTATGTATATTGAAATGAGTTAAAAAAATAGTTTTGGAATAGTTAGTGTGCTGAAATCGGTAAACACCTCTTGGCTATGGCCTTAAGTTAAATTGCGTATGAACTTAATTTTAATCATTACTGAAATTGTAAGGTGAAAAATAATTTAAGAAAAATTTAAGTTGTTCAGAGCAACAATGTGGTCTTTATTAACATCGCCTTATAAACATGTTATCACAAATCTGCATTTTCGATAGATATACACAACAGTTTCTCTGTTACCCAGTGAAACAACCATACTCATTTGTTTCATAGATATCCAATACAACAATCATATCTTTCTTGCAGATATATCATATGCATCCAAACTCACAACCACTCCAATTTTGTGGTGAATATATTTCCATGGTGAATTTCAGTTAGAGTATGTATAGTCGTAATTGAGTTGCTCATTAGTGAATGAAACCGCATCCATTGGCGATAACATAAAATAGCAAACAACAACAAAGTATTTTACGTATATAGATGAGGAACACTCAGAGTCCCGAGTCCGGGTGAAATTGCGGAGATCGCCCGAAGTGGCGACAATTTTCAGTTATTTCATAACATCAAAAGTGGTGTTTATACAGCTTAAAAACTTACCCTAAGCTAAAAACAATGAAGACATAGATTAAATGTATAGAAGAAACGAAATTTTTAGGTTTAATTGGTCGAAGATATTAAGAGAAAGGCAGCCTCGGCATAATCTATCATCTCATTTTCGAACCAAGGTAGATTTGACTGAATAGGTATCCCACCAAAAATCCTTGGTTCAAAGCAAAAAAAAGTTCTAAGTTTTTAGTTGGTTTGTGTATGGGATAATGTAAAATGTAATAGATTCTGTGAAAATGTGACGTGAGTACAAAAACAAAAAAATTTTTTTTAAAGGGGGAGACATATTAAACATACTTTATAATTTCGGAAAAATACAAAATTTCGAATGTACTATAACATTTTGAACATTTACTACCAAAAGGAAAAAGCCAAATATTGAATATTTACGTCATTTTTCAGGTAGTTGGAGCGCTTGGAACAAAGCAATGCTTCTTTCACAATAGATTGTAAATTCTTTTGTTCTAAACTAACTTTTTGAGGAGGCCGAAGAGCTAGTGTATGGACCCGGAATCACATATTGGACCCGTAAGTCACTTAAACTTAGTGTTTTACCGTTTAAATGACTTAGTATTATTGGAACTTTAAACGTGATTATCTCGAAGCTACTTTCTCAAAAAATGCTCGTGCTGTAACTCAAAAAGTTTTTGACCGATCCGGCTAAAATTTTGACAGGTTTCTCTCTACCGTAGTAGCGGAAGGATGTACCTACAAGTTTAAATACATCGGGCGAATAATTTTTTCTGGGGTCAAAACTGTTGGAAAAATACTCGAAAAATCTGGACGTTCGATTAATCAGCTGATAAAAACTTTAATTTTTAACTCTTTTATTAGTTTACAGGTTTATTCTTATCTTTAACATATCAGTTATTGAAGAAAAAAACCCTCTTTTGTCTCTAAAAGTGGAAAAATTTTGACAACTGCAGCACTTTTAGATGCCTCGCAGCAAACGCCCAAGAAGATACTCTGCAGGGCCGCTATTTTGTGGCCCTGCAAAAAATATCCAATCGTGTTATCAACTTGAAATCTATATATATAAAAAAGGAGCTTATGTTTGTAAGGCCGCAATAGACTCCTAAACTACTCATCCGATTAGCATGAAAATTTGTGTATACAACTTTTTTGGTACGGTGCGTGTTTGTGGGCTATCAATTTTGATCCAACTTGAACACCAGAGGGCGCTGTAGTACAAATTTTTTACAAAACTGCCTAAAACTCATAAACTGCTTATGCGATTAGAATGAAAAGTGGTATACAGTGGGTTTCATGTACGTTGAGTGTTATGCTGTTATCGTTTTTGACCTATCTTGAGCACCAGAGGGCGCTATAGTACACATTTTTTCGAATGGGTCATGCGATTAGAATAAAAATTAGTATATAGTAGTTTTAAGGTACGATGAGTTTTTTAGCACTATCTTTTTTGAACCACCTTGGACACCAGATGGTGCTGTAAACTCATCACCTAAACACCTAAACACCTAAAACTAATAAACTGCTAATGCGATTAGAATGAAAAGTGGTATACAGCGAGTTACATGTACGTTGAGTGTTCTGCTGCTATCGTTTTTGACCTATCTTGAACACCAGAGGGCGCTATAACAAATTTTTTACAAAACCACCTAAAACTCTCAAACCGCTCATGCGATTAGAATAAAAATTGGTATATAGTAGTTTTCAGGTACGATGCGTTTTATAGCACTATCTTCTTTGAATCACCTTGGACACCAGATGGTGCTGTAGTACAAATTTTTTACAAAATCGCATATTTTTAGTTGTTTTCTTAGGTTACATGTGCAGATATTTACAAAATATAAAATTTTTCTTAAATTTAGTAAAATAAAAATAATTTCCGTTATTTTCACATCAAAAACATGAAAATATCTTGAAAACTATGAAAAATTTTACTACAACGATATATTAATGCAACGTCGTTGCTCAAAAATGAGAAAAAACAATCAGAAATTTAATTTTGCGACTTTCGAGTCAAATATCTCCGCTGCTTTTGTATAAATTTTGTTAAATGTTTTTTTTGCCTTAAAGCTTCATCAAAGTAATATAAAAACCTTATTGCAAAAATACCGTTAGTTGAGTATATATATTTTAAATTATTTTCAAAAAAGGTCTGAAATTTTGGAGTTTTCCTCACAAAAAGGCTCAAAATTTGTTTTTGTTGTAAAAATAATTTAAACTCAAATTCTCAAATTTTCAACTCTATTTAAAAATTATAACATTTATAAGCAAAAATTATTTAAATTTTACGCAAAAATTAAAAACCATTTTTGTGATTCAAATGATAGATTTTTTCGAACAAAATTTTTTTTTTTCCAATATTGTGTTTTTATAATTTTGAAAAAAATATACGAGCTAAAAAATTAATTTATTACAAACGTTATCTAAGTATCTCTTGCCAATCAAAAGTTATAGCCAATAATGTTTATCCAAAATATATATATACAAAAAGCAAAACGCTGTCTGTGTGATGGCTGGAAACTTCAAAATTACTTAGCCGATAGAGCTGAAATTTTGGCAATACATTTTTTTCAAGTACGAGATGGCTTAAATTTCTGTCACGCCCCCTTTTACCGCCCACAAATCAATAAAAATGCTATATTTCCTACGGTTTTCGTCGATTGGGCTACATTTTGGTAATTTAGTCTGTATGCTTACTGTCGGCAACTGTACTAAAACTGGGTAGTGTCCATCTACTAGAAAACTGGGATGGGCATTTTATAAGGGGGTGTGGCTCCATCCATACAATTAAAATTTGTATTATCGAAAAGCTTTGAAAGTAAAAGTAACAGTACTTACATACAAACTCATAATGGAGTTACTATTTGGTGATCTCCTGCTACTGGGAAACTGTAACGGGCAGTGGAAAATGACAGTGGTGTTAAACTATGGGTCTAAGAAAAGTTTCGAATAGAATTATTATGTTGCGATATAATTGCTGGGTGCAGCAACGCGCGCCGGGAAAAAGCTAGTAATTTCATAAAACAGACTAATTTCACCCTGTGTAAAGATATCTCCCCCCTTAAGCAGTTTTATAACTTACCCAAAATCAGTTCTCCAAAACTGGGAAATACAAGACTAAATTTCTCGGAACAAGAAAAATACCTGGGTCTCATCTTAGATAGGAAACTAAATTGGGAAATCTACTCGAAAGAGCCAAAAAAGCCAATATAACCCTATATTCATGTAAGAAAGCAGTGGATAGCAAATGGGGATTACAACCTAAGGTTACTCACTGGCTCTATACAGCTGTTATAAGGCCAATATTGTTATACGGTGCTATAATTTGGTGGCCCGCACTTAACAAACAAACAAACCTCAATATACTTCGCAAAGTTCAACGATCAGCTGAGCTGTGCATCAGCGGAGCGCTGAGAACCACTCCAACGGATCCACTCGACAATATGCTCACCTGACACCACTAGATATCCTAACAAAACAGATAACTGCAAACACAGCAATCCGTCTAGAAGCTACTTCCCAATGGAAGGGAGGTACAATAGAACACTCTAACAAGTTCTTCCTCCAATACCTTAGGCCGTAGACTACATCACGCAAAAACTTCTTTTCGACAAAGAGTTTGATGTATCAATTCCTCCATCAAACAATGCCACTGAAATCTACACTGATGGATCAAAATTAGATGGCAAAGTAGGGGGGGGGGGGGAGTCTACTCTGAATCACTAAATATCAACCTTGCCTTTAGGCTCCCTGACCACTGCGGAGAGCATTTAGAGATGCTCTGCCATCTCTAAATGAGATGGCAGAGCAGCTCAATATATTTTTATGCTGGATCCCCGGACATAGAAACTTCCCAGGAAACTGCAAAGCAGACGAACTCGCTCGTAACGGTACTACCAAACCCTTATCGACAGATAAGACACAAATTGGAATACCCCACGCCACATGCAAATTAACTATCCCTTGAAAGTACCAACATTAGGTGGTCTACGGGTAACACATGCCATAGGAGCGTCAAGTTTGACCAACCCTGAACACTCAAAGGAACTAATTTCCCTTAGAAGGGACCAAATAAATATTGTCATAGGCGTTCTGACAGAACACTGCCCAATTGGAAACAATGCCCGAAGACTAAAAATCCTCCATAACGACTTCTGCAGAAGCTGCGGAGACGAGGAGGAAGTAGACTTCACAACACATCTTCTCTGCACATGCCCAGTGCTGGCCAGAAAGCGCCACCTTTTCCTAGGTAACTGGTTCAACAGTGACCTAGATGAACTCTCCGAATCTTCTGTCTACTGAATACTCAGCTTCATAAATAGCTCCAATTGGTTCAGATAGAGTGGAAAATAATTAACCCCTGGCAGCACAACGGGCCTAATTGGCCTAAGTGTGTCTCATAAGAGACAGCCACGCCAACCTTACCTAACCTATGCAGTTTCGTCGTTTTCAATTTAAACTAGTATCACCTTTGGTCGAGATTCGACCATTTCAAAATTGATTTTTTTTTGTATTTTTATTGAAAACATTTTTTTTCTTTCTTCACTCATATGCAAACGTAACAGAACTCATACAGCACCAAACGCACCACCAGCAGGAAATCACAGAACAGTAACTCAATTCTGATTTTTCATGTTCTGTGATTTTTACTTTCAAAGTTATTCGATATCAAAAATGTGGCTTATATATGCGGAGCCACACCCCTTTTTCCAATGCCCGCCACAGTACCCTACTTCCCTTATTCTACTTTCTAGTAGAAATGCTTCCAAAGCTATTTGATATAACAACTTTGAGTTGTATGAGTGTTTCCACGCCCCTTTGCCAAGGAAGGAAGTTCTTACCAAGTTTCATTGATTTATGACTTATAGTTCAAAAGTTATACCGAAAATTTGGGCTGATGAAAAGTGCCTCGCCTCTATTTCAACGCCCATCAAATGTAACCAGTGGAATGGAACGTCTGATTTGAGGCCGAATTGCCCACCATAGATATTCGGTTCACTCCTTTTCCCTACTCTTATTGATTTAAAAAAAAATTATCAAAATTTGTCGAGAAACACGGGAGAAAATGTTTCTTAACTGTTCTGCGTAAATCTATTTATATATTGATATATAATAATAATATGTATAATATATAAAGTAGATAAGGAAATGGCTTAAAACATAGATTTGTGTATATAACTTTGGAGTGGTTTGAAATATTTGAAAAATTTTTTCACAGAAATAATTTTTTAAGCTGTAGAACTTTGTAAAAAAATACAAAAACAACATTTTGAAAAATGTAATTTTCATCAAAAAAATCATAGGGGGTAGCTCATGATTTTCGATGATAGAAACACTTAATTAAATTATATATCAAAATGAAGCAATTTTTGCAAACAAATGATATGTTATATGAAAGAGTGTGAAAGAAGAAAAAAAAAATAAAATTACAAAAAAATAATGTTTGGTCTAATTTTTGAGCAAAAATTGAATATTTTAGAGTTTTTTTGAAAACAACATAAGAAATTGAATTGGTGAGATAACGGTAAATCTTTTCTTATTTCTCCAAAGTCATTTAATTAAACTTTCAGACAAAGAAAATTTAAGGAAAATCGATTGAAAAATGGCTGAGATATTTACATGCAAAATCAAAATATGAAATATCAATTGCTTTTTTCTCATTCTGAGGCAATGACATGAGGCTTTAAGAAATGCATTGCATGGAAAAAATCTACAGGTTTCGAAATATCGCAATACTTTTGATGTCATAATAACGGGAAATTTTTTTAACATACTATTCGTGGAAAATATTAGCAAAAAAGTTTTCGTATACCGTTATTTTTCTCAACCAACGAATTTCCACACAAAAAACGTTGTACTGAAAACATCTATAGTTTTCGAGATATCACAATAATTTTGATGTCAAAATAACGGAAATTTTTCAAAATTTACTCTTTGTAAGCAATTTCACCATCACAATATATATTGACGCTTGTTAAATGGAAAAGTGCTTATTGTAGGGTAACCGTAAACGATGGTGAAAATTATCAAAGTATTTTTTGCACATCTCATGAATGTCTAAATTTCTCTCTTATATTATGTTTTTCCATCTCTTACAGTTTAGCTTTTATTTAATAAATGCTCTTTTTCCGCTCATATTTGAGGTCAAAGGTCACCAATCTAATATTCAATCATATTGTGCAGCCAGACCTTTCATCCGATATCTCATTCTTCATTCTACCTCTTCCCAGTTCTGAGATATCTAACTTAAGTTAATATAAACTTTAAACGTTAACATTACGGGTCAAAGGTCATCAATCTAAAACCTAACATAATTCGGCACATCTATGGTGCAGTACCTTTCGAATGATATATGTTTCATTATCCTTATTCTAAAATAAATATTGAAAAAGTGTACGACAACATTCGATGTTTGCGTATTAATATATAAGATTATTGGCAGACTTCATGTGATCTGCCAAAACAAAAGTGTTGCCAACTATTCAGAAAGTTACATCTAAATGAATAGCCGTTTTTTTCGTTATTGAGTTGGGCACTGGCGATTCGAACGCAGCTAATATTTTTTCTTTATTTTTATTTTTTAAGCTTTTTAATTTATATAAAATTGTTTATCTAATAAAATTAAATTTATTATAAAAACAAATAATGAAAAAAAAGATTTTGACAAATAAAAATGTCAAAAGGATCTTTAATGCTATTTTTAATTAAACGAAAATAAGGTTAGTCGAATGGAACTTAAATAAAGAACGGTTCTTTTTGACATATTACTTGCCTGTAGGTTAATCTGTCTGAAGAAAAAGTTTGGGGAATACATTTTTGCAAATATTATCCTTTTGATTTGAAATTTCGGTTAAAATTACGCATTGTTAGATTTCTTTAAAACATTATGAATCGGTTATCTTGCTATAAATTTGTAAATATTTTAAAATATTACAAAAAAATTAATATTAAAATTATAATTAATATAATAGTAACAAGTTAATTTCTATAAAATCTTAAAAATACTTGAAAATTATATATATTTCTGAATGAATTTTTCAACAATCTCTTTCATGAACTTATTTTCACAAAAATTTTAAAAATTTTAATTTACGCTCCAGCTTAAAAAATTATGTTCATTACAACCTTGTAAAATAATAAAAATATATGTTAAGAAAACAATAAAAAAAACCTTTAGGAAAAAGCCGCCAAAATGACAAACAAAGGATAAACTTGACTACTATAACATTGTTTTTTTTTATTGTGTTGTTTTTTTTTGTTGCAGTGTTGTGTCAGTCATGGTTGCTGTGCTCTTAACTGTCACGTTAACATTCAAGTATTTAAGCTTTTTAAAAGCCGCAACGTAACTGTATCGAACGCATCGAAAGACGTGTCACAGATAAAAAAAAAAAAGTTATAAGAAATAAAATTTAAATGCATGTCAAACAAGATGAGCTGCGATTACGACAAGAACAAAGAGCAGCTCATCAGGATGAGGTTTAATTAAAATCAAAAGACTTAAGAAAGGAACTCGTTGAGCTGTAAAAGAGCTCCAGAATGGATTGTTTGATCAATGCATAAATTCAAAAACTTTTTTATATTTAGACCAACGCCGTAGATATGGGGGGATTATGGGGGTTCAAACCCCTGCCCCCCTTAGCAATCCAGAATATTTTTCTAAATTAAATAAAAACACAAATATTCCAAAATATTGATATTGACATATTATGTGTGAAGAAAAATTGCAAATTGTGTATTATTAACTGCTTATTTTTGTAAGCTGATATTAAGTTAAATATAATATAATATATAATTTTAGTTTGCTTCAATAATTCCACCCCCCCCCCCCTTATGAAATACCTATCTACGGCGTTGATTTTGACAGTCTACAAGAGCTTGAAAAGAGCTTTTTAAATGTAGCTTAGCTTTCTTTAAATTGCCCAAAATATTTCTACCAACCTATTTTAGACCAGTCCGTATAAAATCTGTATAAAATTTTTAAAATTAGCTTGTTGGCTCATGTTGTGAAATTATTAAAGCTAGCCTTGTTATCATTCCTGTCCAAGTGAGAAAACACTTCAATGCCTTAATTATGTGTTGGCATTATTAACAGTTTTTATTGCCAAATAATAAGAGAAAACAGCGCAGCTCATAACTTGTTGAATCATTTAAGACAAAAAAAAAAAGGAAGTAAAAAAAAATACCGTAAAAACAACTACAAAAATCCGTGACTTCCTTTGCTGCAGGGTAAAATGATTTCATTTCATATGCGCAGCGGCAATGCCAGAGCTTTGTTTGCTCCTTTTGTTGTTGCTTTTGTTGTTGTTATTTCACAATTCATAACAAAAATCAGGCGAGCAGGCAGGCAACCAGCAACAACAATCAGTAAGCAGCGCACATACGACAAAAGACCACCTTCCGCCATATTATTAACTTATTTATAACTATAACAAGCCAAACACACACAATTTTGGGCTGCTGCAGTTTGGTCAAAAGACCAAGCTTGCGCGTTGTTCCCACAGCTATTAAAAAATCCCCAAAAGCTATAGCGAGCAATAACGAGCAGCAGCAGCAACAAGAAGTAAAAACAAGAAAAAATTAGCAGCAGGAGCAAAGGAAATGAAGAACGCCTTTCTTGACTGCGTTTGCAAACAAGCTCTTTGCTTATTTTTTTTTGTCTTTGTGATTTTGGCTTTAAAATTTTAGCTGGTTTTGTTTAACTTTTTCAGTTTTGGCTTAAATGTGTCTGCATGCGGCGCAATGCGGCGCATTCACTGACAATGATGAGTTCACACACAATACGCGCCACTAAATTGCAGATCGCGCATAACTTTTAAGCTACATATTGTCGTTGTTGTTTTTTATTTTCAGCGCATTGCCCAACATATATTTTGACTTGTTGAAGAACAACGCAGCGCAGCTCAGTTCAACGTTTTTGTTTGCCATGCAGCGCGCAGTTAATTCGGCTTCATCAATCACCGCATTTTATGGATGCTGCTGCTGGCACGGCTGGCCAACAACAATAAAGCAGCGGCAAAAGGCAACAAAAATCTTGGCGCATAAAAATTGCTAAAGAAAGAAATAAAATTAATAAATGGCTTTAGTGGATTCTTTTTTTTTGTTTTTTCTTGCATTTTTAGCTTTGTTTTGATCGGGGGTGCCTTTGACTCATGTGTTGGCGGTAATGCTGATGTTTTGCTGTTGTTGTTGTTGTTCTTTTTGTCCAGTCTCTTATGCAAAAGAAGTTGCAAATTTTTTTAATCGCTGCTCTTTTGTTATTAAAATCCATAAAGATTACAAGGTTAAGAAGCAATGTTGTTTGAGTTGCTTCCACGGTGTTTCTGTTGTTGTTGTTGTTGTTCTGAGGGTAAAAAAAGAAATTATGCGAATTTATGGTGATATGTAAGCACACCTTTTGCAAGCTTTAACCGACATCCAGCGAGTTTAACAAATTAATTAAAACACATCAGCATGAATAGGCCATAGTAACGAGTTCGTTTCTTAAGTCTTTTGTTTTGTCATTCTACTCAATGACTTTTTACACGGTTATAATCTAAAAATAGTACTTTTAAAGCATATTTATACAAATGACATCTTGTTGTAGATAATTTTTGCTTATACTTTAGCATACTTTGCTCGCTCACTTTATTGCTGTTAAGTGCTTGCTTTGCCTTTTGTTTTGATGGCGACAACATGTCTCATCTATTGTTTGCAAACAATTGCTAAGAGTAGACAAAATAAAAAGGATCAGCTTATTTTAACACCAGCACACACAGACACACACCACACACACTGATATGCCACATGTTGTAGATGGTCTAGCAGATATCTTTTTGTCCTTTTAATTTATTTATCATTCCCAATGATTATCCTCTGCATTGCAATCGTTCCTTCTGGGCGATTGCAAGGCACATTGTTGGCTTGTACAACATTAAGAGGTAGTTTATTTTTGCTTGTCTCTTGTAAGTGTTGCTAGCATGCGCACACCTACTTCGCTGCTGCTGATTTTGTTGTTTTTATAGCTGCTGTTGTTGCTACCTTGAATAAAAAATAAACACAGCATTATTTCAAGTGGTATTTTTGAATTCTTGTTATGGAAGAGCATTTCCATTTGGACTTATACTAATTTTACTTACCTATTTTTATTGTTATTTTTTGTGGAGGAGTGTTAACCTTGAGTTTGAAATGAATTTATTGTTTTGCGAGCACTGATATTTTTGCGATAGCCAATGACTGCGCTTCTTTGGCATTTCCTTTTAATCGTGTGAATATTCCATAATGCGGTTGCTTAGATCCTTTTCTATCTAAAAAGATCAAAGAGAACATATGTTAGTGAAGCTTGATTAAGTTGGAAATAAATCATTATTAAAGCGGTGACTTAACATATTTTATATTTTTACGCAAAAAAAAGAAGACGTAGAGGATTTGGCCTCAAACATGGACAAAAATATGCATCTTCAATGGGTTTTTTTTTCTCCGCTGAATTAAAGCAACAAAATCAAGTAACACAGAAATAAGTTAATTAAAAAAAGATAATTTTAATACTTTACATAAAAGTCCAGGAATTCGGATCATTGTGGCAAATAATAAGTTGACGATTCTTAAAATATATTTAATTAAGCGTTTATGTAACAATTTATGTAAAATGTAACGTGCCATAAAATTTTTAAAAATATTTTGGCACAAGTGATTTGCAATAATCATATAAAAAATATAATATGGTACAAAGGTACATAGGGACAGACAGACATGGCTAAATCGACTCGGATGGTGATACTGATCAAGAATATGTATAATTTTCTATATCTTTCACGCCTCCTTATGGGGAAAATTAATATACCCCTTCGGAGGGGATAGGACCTCAAGGGAAAAATGTTTCTTTTGCAAAAATAATGGGAGTTGAACATACATATAAACCATCTCCGATCCTCCCTTAAAGCCCCCTGTTCAGGTGTAGGCAATTAATATACAAAAATCATAAATTTGTATGGGAGCCCCCCAAGGAGGACTCAGAGGGGATAGGTCCTCAAGGGAAAAATATTTCTTTTGCAAAATTAGTGGGGGTTGATCTGATCATACATATAAACCCTCTCCGGTCCTCCTTTAAAATCCCTCTGTTCAGTTGTAGGGAATAAATATACAAGAAAAGATCTAATATGCAATAAAAGAACTGAGCAGCTCGTGGGCATGTTTTTATGACTCTGCCTGTAAGTATCAGCACATTTTCGATCCTTACCGCGTAAGCAACTTAATTTTTAGTTGCTTAATTTTCCAGCAGGCCAGCTGCTCAAAAGTTGCAAGACAAATATTCAACAAGTTTAGGGCACCATTGTTGCTTACAACGTATCGCAACATATTTAATAAGCACGAAAACTTGCTTGACTTACAGGTTGCATATTTTTAAGCATATGACCTTTGGTAGTAAGTAGAAACAACATCAAATATACAATCCTTATTGGATATTGTGTATTGGCTAATAGTTATTATAAGATATGAAGGATATGAAGGATTTGTAGTCAATACACATTACCATAAATATATTATTATGATCTACTGCAACATAGCTTTAGTTACTACTTAATATTGAATCACCGATGTTTCTTTACGAGGGCTTTTGGTTTGATGGTTAGAGCTTTAAACTATCAGTCGACGGGGAATGAGTTCAATTCCTGCAGCAGACAAGAAATTATTTTTAATTTAACATTTTCTCAAAAAAAAAAAAACCATTATCAATTCTAAGAAAAACGGTGTCGGCAAAAAGTGTCGTTTTTTCAGATTTCACTTCACGAAGCGCAGAACGAGGCGTAAAAAGGTTCTCTAAAAAATTAGGCAATTTACAAGGTGTCGTATCTTGTCGTATCGTCCTATTGTTGCTTTTATTTTTACAACTGACATGTCAATACTGTTGTTGTTTCTCATGCACATTTGCGATAAGACACATCCAACACTGCGAGTGTGCTAAAGTGTGCTTTAAAGAGTGTGCTTTTCGATCAGCTGATTTTGTTTATATATCTATTCCTCCTATTTTTATATTCGTGCGGCTAAAATCAAGAATTACATTTAAAATTAAAATTAAATAAAGGCATTTATTCGAGGACAGCTGTTTCGGATGCAAACGCATGCGGAGCAAATGCAAACGCATGCGGAGTTAATGAAGCTAAGGCCGCAGCATATGAAAGCAGATATTACATACAACTCCATGATTGTGTTCACAAGGGTTGTATTTTTTGCAACTTTGGTTGGCTTACAACATACAACTTTAAAATATCTTGTGAATTGCCTAAATATCAATTCTAAGCAAAAAGGTGTCAGAAAAAGTGTATTTTTCAGATTTCACTTCAGCAAATGAAGTGAGAACGAGGCGTAAAAAACTTCGCTTCAAAAAAAAAAAAAAAAAAATATACAACTTTTTACCACTAAGCTCCTGGAATGTCGTAACATTAGGTTTGTTCACTAACAAAAAATTGTTACAAAATGTTGCAAGTTTTTTCCAGTAAAACGTTCACGCACTCGAAAAACTTGCAACGAGAGAGGAAAAAGAGAGCGTAAAAAAGTGAGAGAGAAAAAAGTAGTGACAAGTTTCTGCTAGAAAAATGTCTACTTGCAAGAACTAGCAACTACCGAAAAAAACTATTTTGTATAATAATATAATAAAATTAATAAAAATATAATAATATATATAATATAATAAAAACCATCAAAAGTTATTTGTTGTTGATTTCCTATTAAAATGGATGGAAAAAGAAACATTTGTGATGCTGAGGAAAATGTAAGTACAAATGTTAATGTTGGTGGGACACAAGAAATGATTTCAATAATTTTTCACCTTTTATTACAGCTAACTCAAATTTAGGGGGGGAGGGGCGGTAAGGTTTGACAACTTTTTATTTTTTCATTTTTTTTTTATTTTTGTTTCTGAAAGTACAACATCTGAACATCTGAAGAATATTGTATTGTTTTTTTAAGTCATTCGGAGCAAAACTAACCAAGTTACAGTAGGTTGAATGACCGTACCTCCAACGAGTGTTGCTTAGTGTACAAAACTTTAAATCGATTTTCCCAAACATGTCATTTTTAAAGTCGGTGACCAGCCTACATAAAAAACTACTGAACCGATCGTTTTGAAATTTTTACCACATATTCTACATATAGGTGGCTCTCAAGTGACGTTGAATCGAATTTTTTTATTACTAACAATTTTACAATAACAAATAGGAAGATTTTTTCGTCAAAAATCGTCATTTTGGCTTCAAAATTGTGCCAAAAATTGAAAAATTGAAAAATTAATTTAAATTAAAGAAAGCAATTTGATTTTTTGGTTTCAGATGATCCAGTGATGCTGTAGGCTGGTCACCGCACAAAGACTTTTTTTCGAGGCGCCTGCGAAAATCTCCAATAAATCCGTTATTTCTCTCTATTTTTTAAATATTCTTTAACAGATCAATTCTGTCGCGGTAACATTAATCTTGTTACCGTAGAAATTCATCTTTTAGTAACTTGAACACTCTGTTGGTATTCTGTGACCAAGCGTTACCGGTGAATATTGTTACCATCTCTTTAGGTGGTAACAAGCAAAACAGAAGACATTTTTTAGCTTGCATTACAAAAAATAGCTCGCATTTTGAGTAATTAATCTAATTTTAAAATCCTCAAATTGAAATCGGAGCAAATTAAAATAAAAAACGATGTTAAATTCACTGTTCCTGCTTCCTCAGCACTTTTCAATGATAAAAATTTATAGCAATTCACTGTGTAATATTTATTAATTTACATAAAATTAATATATAAATTAAATATAGATAACACCGCAGCTGCGCCGGCGTAGTGCGTGCATATTTCCTGCCAAGAAAAACAAATATTATATAAAAAGTTAACATAATGCAATTAATTCTATGTATTTACTTCTCACTTTCCATTGTTTATATTTCACCACACAAAAGAGCGAGCTTCATTTCTATAAGGTGAGTTTACGACATTTGACAGCGTTACCGAGTGCACAGAATACCGATTTATAAGACCGGTAACGAGTTTTGGTAACAATATTGCTGTTACCGGTAACGCACAGAATCGATCTGTAAATGTTGTACTTTTATATAATAATATGTACAATAAACCTACTGTTATAGTTTTTTCTAAAAAACTTCATAAAAAAGGTCTTTTTTAGACAAAACAAAACAAAACGGCCTTTTGCGTAGTATTTAAAAATTCTCATGTGACCCGTAAAATATTCACACCAGTACCCCCCCAAATGTTGTTTGAATATGTAACCCACAAATGAGGTAATCAAGTTATATACCCATAGCTTGAGTTTCACAGATTCTCATTGGCCGCAATTTCCATGCATACTATTTTTTCCAGTTTGTTGAGCATACTCACGTTTGTACGTTATTGGACCCCATGTAAATATGGCACAAGTAACAAAAGGTCTTACTACGATTGTAAGTGTACAATAAATCACATTTTCAGCTTAAGAGCCCAGTACGGAATGCATGTACGCATTAACAGGCTTGTACAGAAGGTATTGCTTTGCCAATCGTGTTGCTCAAGTAAATGTGAACATTTGATCTTTATTTGAAGTACTTTTCTTTATTTGAAAATTCTATGATTCTTCATCTAAAATGGCCAGAATCGTCTTGACTTTTTTTCAAAATTGATTCTTAAACCTTTTTCCTGCAACCATTCAATATTGTTAGGTTTTGATAACACAGACGTGAAAACATCAGTTGGTTTGCAAAGCCTCTGATTTTGAGTCTTTCTGGGAGTTCTTTAAGAGCCAAATTTAACAGAGAGAGATGAAATATTCTTAAAAATGCAACCTACTATATAAAATTGAATAAAAAAATTGCTAATATCGCGGTTAATAAAATTATTTCAACTAATACATAAATTAAATAACTTCATACTCTACATTTATAAAAATTACGAGGTGATAAATAAATTTCTGAGTGAATTGAGGGAAATTTAGTTCATCTATAAAATATGTTTAAAAAGTTTGATGTGCTTTTTTCAACATCAGAAGAAAAACAAAAAGAAAACATACCTAAACATCCTCATGTTGAAATATTAAACTTAAGAAACCGATTACACATTTTCTTGATCTCGAAATGACACATCAGCTTTTTAACGATCTTGAAAAGACGTTGACATCAACAAGAACTGAAATAGTTAAAATTGAAATAATCATTGGCCCAGACATAAGAAATGAGGTGAATGATCAGTGATTGTGCGACAACCGTGAAAGCCGAAAAATAAAATAAACATCATTATAAAAATAATAATATTAATACAAAAGCATTTTAACACTCAGCTTAAGACCGTTGGGAATATTTGTGTAAGGTTTTTTTGATACAATTTCAAGCTGTACTACCAATCATTGAACTTGATATACATACATAATTGATATCGATATCGATCAACAATTAAAACCACAAATAAAATACCAACATATATTTCGCCTGTCTGAAAAATTTTATGAAAACAAAGAAGACACGGGCTGCGAGCACAACAGGCGTAATACCTGAACCAGCAGTAAAAGACGAAGAAGAAGAAAAAGAAGTGAAAGAGATGTGGAAACAGCAGTAAGAGACGCAACAGATGACGGTATAATAAGTGAATTTATTTATTTATTGATGAATGAGTTGACATTAATCCTCACACTAATCCCAGCCGAAAAAGAAAACGATTTTGTGTGCATTTAAAGTTCGAAAAGGAGAGAATATCAAATGATTTACAGATCAGCCATATGTAAGATAAACCGATACCGATACACAAAAACAAAAAAAAAAATCTTTATTTATATATGTATAAATATGTGAAACATTCAATAAGATCAATATCTGCGATCTTGTCCATAATCCTCCAACATGTGAGCAGAAACAAATCGAAAATTCAAAAATGCCAAAACAGCAACAACAAAAAAAAAAAAACACACCAAAATCCAATGGAATGAAATGAAATTAATGCTACAAAGGATCGTTTTGATGCCAACGATCAGAGCGATTCAAAGATGCAGAGCTGCAGATAAATGAAGGCACTGAAGTGAAGGTGACGCTTGACGCTGCCCAATAAAGACACCGCCACGATCGTTTGCCAAGATCAATCGTTAAGATCTGGACGCTTACTGCGTTAAGCTGTTATAAATGAAGAATAATTAAATTATTACCATTATGAGTAAACTTTTTTATAAAGAGCTGTATGTACTAGGGTGGAGTCAGCGATATGAAATAAATTTCCATCTATGCAAAAATTTCTCGACAAAACAGTGATTTGAATTTATGCCTCAAGGCTTACAAAAAATAAAGGATGTTTAAGCAAATGTTATTTACAGACGAAGCCCTTTAATTGAAAAAGAAATAACTTTTCACCCCACCCTAATGCATGCATGCGACAGAAAAATTCTTTGAGTGTTAAGCCCGAAATAAAATTTTGCATTGATTTAAGTGAATAAATAAATTGCGATTCTCATTAAAGACACCTCGACGCAGTACCTCATGACAGCACATTCCGCAGCAGCATCTTGATCCTTATTGGGTTGATGACGATGACGAGGAGGATGATGATGATGATGATGGTGCTGACGACGACGGAGTCTTCTGCTTCGACGACTGCAGGCGCCAAGTAGTCGTCTGATCGAAGGTGATCAATTGATCTTTTGTTGCCACTCTTTCACACACACAAAATTGCTTCTTTTCATCCTTTATTTTGGGATTTGGTTATGTTTTTTTTTTCTTTTTTTTTTTTTTTTCTTCTTATTCTGTTGTCCTTTTTCCGGAGGTTTTTGTACGTTCGCATCTTCTACTTCATTTGGTTGATTTTTATGGTTTGATCTTTGTTTTTATTGCCGCCTGAGTTTCATTGTTTCATTTGACTGGCAAGATTTATTTAATTTTTCGTATCTTTCACCATCAACTTCGCAGTAAGATTTGAAGCCATTGTTACGTTTGTTGCTGCTGTAATTGTTGTTGGCTTTCGTGCTGGCTGTAAAGTTCAAAAGGATACCTTTTGCATTCACTGCTGGTGCCAATGAATGTTGCGCTCCAATAAAACCTGTCACAATACAAATAAAACACCCTGTTTTAGCATGTTGAGCAACACGCTGTATGTTTGTTCAAACTGTGGCTTCTTGATCTTTTTTTTGTGGTGGTTATTGTTCAGAGTTTGATGTTGAACATGATATTGTAACAATTTCTTTAAGGGCGTCATCGAACGCTTAACAGTTAATGTGGAGCACATATGTAGATTGGGCCATCAAAATTTTATTTATCACTAATTAAGGTGTTAGTGTTTACAGGTGACACAATTCAACCAAAACACAAGCCTCTATTGAGTTTGCGGCATGCTTTGAAGAAATTATGATATTTATAAGAGATACTATGTCTGTAACTTGAGTTAACTTGAAAGCGTTTCTTTACACACTTTTCTAGCACGAGAGAGAAGAAGAACAAGAAAAATGTCACATTCTATTACACTCTCTCTATTAGTCTCTTGAACTTTACTCGGAAAATTTCTTTGAGCACGAATCTCGAGATTCAAACATCTGATTGTAAAAGTGTTGATTGTCAAAATTAAATTATTCTCTTGTGTTGGTAACAAATTTATGAAAATGGTAAGTAAATTAATGAAAATAAAGTTGAAATAAGCAAAATGAACGCAAATGTTAGTCAAAAATTCTTGGACAAAACAATACATTTGTAACTTCTACGAATATTCCACTTTTAAAATAAGCCAACCAACCAATCAAATTTTTATTTTATTTCAACTGTCACAAAACAGCTGTTGTGCTTGACATTTACTTGGATTAATTTCCGACAAATTTTCTGATTTTGATGGATTGTCAAATTTCTCTTTATTACTTGAACTTTGATTGAAGCGAGTAAGGAAAAAGGCCTAATGAAATATTAAAAAGCAATACTACTGCTATAAATGCTCGTTATGACTTCTTTAAGTGCCAAGAGGCGATATTTTTTGAACTTATGTTAAGCCTTAGGAAGCAACTTGTGTAAGACTTCTTCGAAGTTTCTTATCGAAGCCTTACCGAAACTTCATATTCAATACAACATTTCTTATATTATCTATCAATATCTATAAAAATAGCGATATTTGCATTAAAGAGTAATTTTTATGAAAAAAATAATTTTTATACTAATTTAGATCTAAACATTTATTTAATTTACTAATATTTTAATTTACAATAAAAAAAAAAATTAAAAATTAATCCTTAATCGATATTTTTTCAATAATAGAAGTAGATAATTAAAAATTGTTTGATCTTTTTTCAATTAAAATATAAGCAAATCATATATCGATATTATTCGATCGAAAATAAAAATTAATGGCCGAACGATATGTTTCGACTAAAAATAAAAATCATCGTTTGATCGATAAATATAATTATTGTAATTATAATTACTTGAAATTTAATTAGAAAAAATAATCAATTTTAAATGGTATAAGTTTTAATACATAAGTGATGTATGCTTAGAGCCTTCAAGTACACTTACTTCTTTTGATGTTTTTCGACAAAAAATAAAAATTTATCATAACTCCATAATTTTTCGATCAAACATATAAATAAAGCATTTATTTGTTTATTATAGAGAATAAAGAAATAATTATCATTCGAACAAAACTAAACATCAATGATTGAACAATATTTTCTGATTAAAAATAAGAAGTAGTGATTGATCGCTAAATATTTAAATGAAAAATGTGTTTTTAATAAATGATTATTAACCCTTTCAGGAGTATTTAATATATGTTCGATTTTTTTCGATCAAAAATTTAAATAAATGAAAATGCGACTTCTTCTGCATGGGTTATAAAGCTGTTTTGTAATAGGAGGGGTTTGTATTTTACAAGTTTCTTTTTTTAAAAGTGTGATTTTACTAAGCGTGCAGCGTTCTATGACAACTTTCTACATTGAGAAATCCTTGAATCAATTTAATCGGAGTAAATAATGACATGTAAAGCTTCTTGAGAACATCAACATAAGCCGTTCGGAGTCGACATGAAACAAGTAGGTCCAGTTCTCAGTCATTATTGTAAAAACATTTAATAACACGCACAATAATAACAATTTGATCATAATAAGGCGTTCATGCTCATAACAAAAAGCTGGTTATTTTACTTTTTCGAACTGTGTTCATGCTGGCTTTAAATCAGCATTAGCTATAATTTTGTTTCGCATAAAATTGGCTGCGTTCAGCAGGTACAACTGTTGTGCAAATGTTGAGCTATCAGAAAAATAAAAAGATACCAAAGACAGTCAATTTCCACAACATTTTTAGCTGATCAGAAACTGATACTTATGCGTTAAGCAGGCACACACTGAACAATACATAGCACAACAGTTGTACCAGCTGAACGCAGCCATTGCAAAATGTCAAAAAACTAACTTCGAATTTCGGAAGTATCGATGAAACACAGGGTGGCACATACAAAAAAGCAGAAATAAAGTTGCTTTTTCTGCTTTTTACAATTGGCATTTGTATGGTGAAAAGCTGCTTCTTATGTTGCGTTTAGTTGCTTTTTACAAAAAGCTACTTTTTGCTCCAGCATAAGAGCACCTTATAAGAGTCTGGGTCAAAGTTCTTTCAAATGCTCAAATGGCGAATTCGTTTTTTAATTTTTTCTTTTCGTTTTACACCTTCTGGAGCAAAGTTTTTCGTTTTACACCTTTTTTTACAATGAATGATAAAGCTTAACACGTTACCTGCCATGAGGCACATACGGTGTGCCTCAATAAAATGTCCACGTAGGCTTTGAGGCACAGCGTGTGTGCCTCAGTGTTTGATTACACATTATAGTTCATGGTTTAAAATTAGTACCTCGAAATGCAAATCTGTAAACGTAGTTTAATTCCGCATGGCCTGGCATACCTAAACCTATCTTTAGCGCATCATTTTTATACCCCCACGATTAAAAAAAATCCCCTTTTACTGGGGTATATTACTTTTGTCACTCCGTTTGTAACGCCCATAAGGAAGCGTGGTAGGTATAGAAAAGTATACATATTTTTTATCTTCATCATCACCCGAGTCGATTTAGCCATGTCCTTGTTATACATTAGGCCGTGAGGTACATATGGTGTGCCTCAATAAAATGTTTAAAAATTTCACAGAAATATAAAAAAAAAACATTTTCTGATATTTTGTTCGGATTTTCTGATACCAAAATACACTAGATCTGTAATAAAAAAAATGGCCCGGAGGACCTGATATTTTTTTTTGCATGGTGGCAGTTAAGGTGTTAAGGTGATTCCAATTTTTTTTTTTTTTTTGGTTAAAAGTAGATCTGATGTTTGACTTTTTGAAAATTTTTACAGATTTGTGTTGATAATTTCATGTAAGATTTTTTTTTTTCTAATAGAGCTTATATTCAATATTTGGTTTAGAAAAATTATTTTACAGTTGGAAGCTGTTGAAAAGCAAGTCTTGTGCGATTTTCGAATCGATTTGTGCAAATCTTGTGAGATTTTTATAGAATTTGACTCACATGGTAAGGTATTTGACATATTGCAGCCTTAAAATTAAATTTTCACTATACGAGTAACTATATTAATGATAAGCGATCCCAAAAATGTTTTTATACTTTTACGTTATTCTGTCAAGATCCGCCGATAAGATTTGATTCTAAATTAATGTTTGACCCAGATCATAATTTTAACCAGATTAACAGTTTGCAGTCCTTGTGTAATTGGAATTTTGACAAACATGGTCAGTGCTAAATCAAGATCTGTCACCTGACTTATATACGTCCTGAAAAGGTAAAATGCTATTGCATAAAAATAATGTTTATGAAGACATTCGAGATTTGAGAGCCATGGGCATAATTATATTAAATGAATAGTTTGACATGAGCAATGCGCTAGCACTTAGTGAACAAGTTGCTAGGTTGAATGGTTCGCATATCTGGTGTCTACTAGAAGTCATAGCAGCTGAATAAATTTAAGATAGTCTGTTGATCCAACTTGGTGGGTCATGTGAGGAGTCGTTTTTGGAGAACATTTTTAACTGACCACCAGTTCGGAGATGTAATAATGCTCAACTGGTAGTAGTTTGCTATGAAGTCCGGGCAAGGACTTAAAAATTGGTTCTGCGGCAGTCAGCGGCCCCTGACTTAGGTGAGGCTATCGAATTATGATGGCCCTTCGGGGAGCATTATGGTAATTGTAGTTCACTGGCCATATCACGAGCAGAGCTATCCAGCTCTAAGTATTTCCTTTTTCAAACGGTTGTCATACACCAATATACGCAAAAGCTGTAAGATAGACCTCCATGCCTACCAAAAAAACCAAAGTGCGACATGTCATCACAAGATAGAGTTAATTTGGTATCTTGGAATACTCAAAGGGACTCAGGTCGACGCAATGTTTCTTTCCCGTGCCTAGAGCACCCAAGAGTTAAGACGTCAAGGTAGGTGCCTACGTTAAAAACATTTGGATTTTCTATATTAAAATAATATAACGTCTAACACGTCAGAAGTCATTTGAATCATGTCAAATACACAAAAAAATGGAAGTGTAATTCTTATTTCATTTACATTTTGATTAGAGATAATATCGATCAGTGATTAATTTTTTTTACGATCAGTGAAAAATAAAATAATGATCAGTGAATGAATTTTATATCTGCTCGAACATAATTATCGGAAAATTATCTAAAATGATCTAAAACTCATGATATAAAAAAATTCAGTAAAAAATTAAATTTCTAGCTAAGAGTCTGGAAAATTTCTAGATTATTGGCATATCATCAATATTTAACGCTATTGCAGACAAAAAAGGCAAACCGGGACAAAAGGCAATATATGGTTAAATAGGAGATATGGAGCACCCTTTATTTGAATATCAAAGAATGCATTTTTATCTAAGAATTCAATCAGGTCTACAATCTTCTCTATATTTCGTAGTCTATATAAAAGTCTTGTGGCTTTGCACTATCCCCATTCAAAAAAGTGCAGTATATGAAGCCGAATCAAAAATTCAACTGTCGATTATTCAAATTTCTTAGCCTTATAGAACGCAAGAAGCGTTTGTGTATAATTAACAGAATGTGGTAAAATTAAATCATTCAACCAAGCCTATTAATTAATTATTCCAGATTACTCTATGAAGATTCAACAAATGCCACTTATATCTCCAGATATTATGCTAAAAGTCATTCAATTGTTAAAGAGTTCCACCTCCATCGAACGCCATTGTTGTCGTTGGATACAACAACATGTGAAAAATAAAAAAATCCGCACCACATGAGCCAGCACATACATAAGTAGCGCCACAGCATGGTGCTTACACTGCGGAGCTTCCCAAATAATGCAACTACAGACTAGGTGAAAAAAAAAATCAACTAGCTTTACTTGAAGCGACCCTGTGAGTGGTTTAGATAAGCATCAATGACTGGTTGGCTGGCTGTTTAGCTGGGCTGCCCCAGCAGCTCAATAGCTCAACAGCGACCCAGACCAACCTTTAGTCATTGTCTCTGTTTTTGCGATTTGTATGGGAAGCTATGCGAATTTATGGTTGAATAATACAAAAACAACACTAACAATAACACCAAGCAACAACAAGTAAAAACATTCCACAAACGCACAAAATTCTTTTACCCACAACAATGTTGTTTCTTTGCATAAAAGACGAGTACAACACAGCCAGAAGACAACAATAAACAAACAATTATTGAGTGTCGTTGTGTAATAAAATCAAATAAGAGCAAAAAACAAAAAAAAAAAAAAGAAACAAAACATTAAGGTACTCCTTTGGCAAATATTGGAGCTGCCAGATTGGTTATCGGTTAATCGCCAAAGTATTCACTCTCCATGGGGTGCCAACAAGCATCATTAACCGACAGTCCCACCAACTACAGCAGCTTAAAAAAAAATAAATGCCTAAAAAACTTACAGATCCGCACAAAATGATACGAGTAGCAGCACGTTATTGTCGTTGCTTTTGTTGTAGGAGGTTGCACATCACTAAGTGTTGTTGATGCAAATTTTTTGTCACGCCACTGCATGCCGCTTGTGCAATGGTGTTGAGCTCACGGTGTTTGCAATTGGCATGATGAGGATGACCGCTGTGCACAAAAAGCTAGTGAATGTTGTGGCTTGAATTTGAGTTATTCTTGAAAAAAAAAAAAAAATAATACTCGTGTCATTTATTCTTCAGCAAAAAAGAAGTTCTAAGCGAAAAGTGAAAGCTACAAAAGACCAAAATAGCGGGCATTTCATTTGGCAGTTGATTTCATAGCAGTTGCCAGCAAAAAGTAGTTCAGATAATGATACAATTATACAAGGTAGGAGTGACAACTTGCTTTTTTCTCATCAGTACCTTACATCGACTGTCATTTGCCTGTATATTTTGTTTTCTATTTTCTTTTTTTCTTTTTTCGTTCTCTAAGAAACGACGAAAGAACTGTCACTCCTACCTTGTATAATTGTATCATGGTTCAGATCAAGTCGATTTTTCATGTTTTTCCTTTTGTGGGAAAATTTTGTGACTTAAAAAAAAATAATTTTTAAAAAAAAAATAGTTTTTTCTAAGTCCCCCCCTGCTCCCCTCTGTGGGAGCCCTTGAGTGTTGATAAGCTAGGAAACTCGACAGCAAAAGCCTTGTGAGCCGAGAGTTCAACGAATTGCCCCCAGAAAATGAGTTTTCAGGTTGTTACATATACCCCACATATAACTCCCATCAAACTATTATCGGGATGTTGGTTGTTCATATAATTCATACTTCCTTCAAACTACTTCCTGGATTCCAGGTTTGACAACCACTCTATTTCAAGAATAACAATACTGAGTAATACGTTAATACAGAGTAATACAGGGTACATAACCAAGAATGATAGAAACAAGATTACGCGTTCCGCAGTCTTCCTTGGCTCATTTCTTGAAGAAAAGTCCACTAGGACCATGTCCGAAAATGCACGGGTGCGAAATGGCAGCGGGTTCTAAATTTTCGGATTGGTGGTCGGTAATAGGGTAAAATTGCTAACTTCTGAGCCAGTGGTCGGATTTGTTTGTTTTTGGGCTTGTTGGAAAGTTCTTTAAAAGACCTTTCGGTATAAAATAAAACAATAATTGGAAAAAGATGAAATAGCCGAGATACAGAGCTTTCAAAAAAAAAAATGGAAAAACAAATTAACATAACCTCAATTTGCTCAGCCAGATGGCAGGTATCTTATGTTTTTTTTTTCTTTTAAAAGATAGTAATACCTTTTACCTTTCTAAAAATTTTTTTTAATAATAATAATTAAAAAAAAACGAAGCCCGAAGGTCTTACCGTTCCAAAGTTATGACCATTTGACTGAAATGCTGGAGCACCATCTTGTTGGTAGATAAAATGATTTCATACCGCAAGAGGTACTTCCTCGGGGATTTCTGGCATGACTATTCGCAAAAACTCCAAATAAATACGATAGCGTTCTTAGGCTCACAGTTCCTACAGGCTGTGCGGACGACCGTTGGCTGTGCGGACGACCTAGCGGTTGTGGCAACTGCAAAACACCTGGAAGAATCGAGGCACTCAGTAGTGTTGCAATTGACACTATCTATAGCTGGCTTTTATCAGTGGGGCTTTGCCTAGCCAAACATAAAACTGAGGCGGAGCTCATAAGCAATCACAAAAATATGGAAGTTGCAAGCATCAATGTTAACGGGACGGTGGTGCAATCAAAGGCATTTATTAAATACCTTGGTGTAATGATTGACTCCCAATAAACATTCAAACAGCGTCTCCAGTATGTTCACAAAAAAGCATCCGACGTATGTATGGCCCTATCAAGGATAATATCTAATACGATAGGCCCCAAACTAGCGCGCAGAAAACTACTCCTTAATGTAGTACAATCCATCGTGATGTGTGGGTCAAAGGTATGGGCCTCGTCTTCATTACTGAGGCGAGGCATTGAATCTGTTTACAGACTCGGAGCACTCAGGATATGTTGTGCCTTCAGAATAATTTCCGGAGATGCAGCATTAGCAACGCGTCCATTTGCAAGAAAGTTGCTAGAGAAAGGAGAATGCTGAAGTAGATCTCATAAGGGTTCCTGGACATGCCAGCTCATCCCGAACATAGCCGATTGGTATGAAAGAAGTCACGGCTCAGTGATCTTTCTATCTGGTACCGATTTTGAGCGGCCATGGGTGCTTCAGAGCATACTTGTTCAAATTTAAGCACGCGGTAAATCCATACTGCTCGCACTGCTCTTCAAAAACAATCGAAGATGCAAACCATGCTTTATTTGAGTGCCCCAAGTTCGATAATAACAAGAAAACTTGGTCAGTACCCTCGCTAAAACCATAACAGAAGAACTGCGAAGAGTTGAGCGTTCGCAAAACACAGTAGGCTGAGTAGAGTACTTCAAGTCTATTTACCCCTTAAACAACGGTTATTAGCCATCCAGTTTTCAGCTTAGTGCTGTTCCCATGTCCCGTGAAGTAATGCTTTGCGGCGCTACCGCGGGGTTTGCCATGGGACGAAGTTTCAGTGCGGAGGTTCAGGTTAAGTGCGTAAGAATAGCACACTCCCAACTGCACGGTGCACAGTGCGGTATTTTCAATTCTAGCGTGCCAAAAGTCCCAAAAATTGAAATCTGAATTTGATAAAAAAAAGAATTTCAAGGAACAGAAATATATCCAAGAAATAAGAAAACGATTACCAAAATCCAAAATAATGTTTGTATATTTTTTTAAAATTCGTGAAAGTTGGAACTTTTAACTAACAAAAAAAAATTTTAATTAGTGCAATTTTTGTTTGCATACTTCCAACAAAGATATCTCAGGACCTAACAAAGATTTTGCATTCATTTTTTTTTTATAAAAATATTAAATTTATTGTTTATTTAATACTTAGTCTATAAAGAAAAAAATTTTTAAAAAAATATTATAAAAATTAAAGAAAAATAATGATTTTTTTTTTTCAAAAAATTTTAAAAATGCGATTTTCAGTAAGAAAAAAAAAACAGAATCCAACGATATCCAACGCGATGATTATAACTAGAAGAAATATATATATTTTTACTAAACATTTATGAAAAAACCTCGTACGGAAAGGTGCGGAAACGGAAAAAATCTTCATTTAAAAATGACTCCAAAAATGCTAAAATTCATATAAAATGGTAAGAAAAATTACAACACATTTAAGAAAAATTGTGTTAATGAAATAGTATCGAGTTTATTTTTTGGAGTAATATTAGATATCGTAAAGTTAACAAGTTGGATAAAATTTTTTAGTATTCATTTGCATGAACTTTATTTTTTTACCGATTTTATGGTATAAATCTACTTTTCTCTACTACAGGCAAACTACTAAGCAAAATTAAATAATTTTTTACACATATTACTATTACAATATAATATATCTGTGTTTAAAATTTCATAATAATATCATATATACTTTTTAAGATATAACATTATTTATCTGTGGATTATTTGATTGTTCAAAAATCTTAAACAACAACAAAACGTACATATGGTAAGGAAAAAACTAATGTAAACAAACAAGCAAACATAAATTGTTACAGTCGGTCTATATGACCCTTAGAAGCTGATGTATGACTTATTAAAAACTTTAGATCTAAAGTTAAAGTTTATTTTATATGCTTTTTATTCATTTTCATGTATGATAAAAGTTTATCATTACCATTAGAAACATATTTGATGAACAATTTAAAATTTCTTAAAAAGCGTATATATATATATATAAGCTTTTTAACACTAAAAATGCACCGCAAATATGTAAAATATAAATAAAAACATATTTTAAGATTTTATAGTAACATTTTGAAATAATGAATATGAATATATTACGAACAAGACAAAAGTATAAGAAAGAGTATTTTTCTAAAATATGTCTTTCTCAAGAACTTAATTTTTATAATTTTATTGTAGGGTGCTAACAGTTGTTGATCAGGGTTTCCCAATATATTAATATAAACATAATTTTTGTCTGTGTATGCCTACAACCCAAGTTAGGTCGGTGTATATACTCCAGTTGTATGGGAGGTAGGCGTGCCAGTTGACCGATTACGCCCATTTTTTGCAAAAATGATTTTTTTGGCAAAATATCATGTCTCTAGCTATAATACTTTTTGAGATATGACTTTTGGCACGCTAGAATTGAAAATAACACACTGTGCGGTGGTGCCTTTTAAAGGTTCCCCTTTCGCGAATAAAATAAAAAAAACCTTTTGAAAATTAAATACTTTCCGAAAGCCTCCCTTTTGAATGATACCTTGTTAAAAAAATCATGTGCATAGTTTTTCCAGAAAAAATTCGAAAGTACCGGGTCACCGGTGTCTCAATGGTCGTTAAAGGGTTGAGCATGATTTTATTTTTTCATTTAAAATTTGCGGAAATTGGAAAAAATATATGTTTGGAAAACTCACCAAGGGCTTAAGACTTTAAAAAATCTTTGAAAATTTATTAGCAGCTGCGCAATACAAGCTCATTCAATCCGAACAATCAATCTAGCACATTCTGTGCGGATACAAAAAATCATTATGACTGAATAGCTGTTATTAACCTACCTGCATACAAGCACATTTTAATAAGACAAATTCGAATATTTCTATAAGACAATTAAACACTTTGGGCCACACAGCTTATATAGCTGGCTGCTAACATACTCAACTGTCGTGATGAATATCCTTCAAGATTGCAATCCATTGGTTTCTTTAAGTGTCCAATTACTCAAGACACAACAGGTTGCTGCTCGAGTTCCACTTTGACATTCCACATTCGACAGAGTTCAGAGCAAAGTAAAAGGACAGGTACAACAACAGCAATAATCATAAGCAACAACGAAGACTCATAACGAAATGCTAAAAATTTAAGACCTCCCGCACATGATGTGAAAAAAAAAATGCCAATTCATAATAACTGATTGTTGTTTTTTTTTTAATCGACTTCATTTAATATTTCGTTCAGTTAAAAAAAAAGAAAATAAAATCATACCATAAAGAAGAGCGCGAGCTCAATGATGATGGAAATGTGTAAAAAAAGGGTACGCAAGAATTTGACAGATGATGAGACAATAAAATACGATATGACAATCGAATGAAACACGCAGGGCAAGAGCAACAAAAACAAATGAAAAAAAAAAATAAGCGACGGCAGAACATGCAACATGACAGAACAGATTTTTTTTTATACATATAATTTTTTGAAATAAAGCCATTATCGTAGTTATAACCAATGATAATTGAGACTTTTCATTTTCAGATGTTTGTTTTTGTGTATTTTCTGCTGACAGTGTCCTGCATGTCTGTATCAGATGTCCTTATGGTCAAGCAGCAAATGCTCTACCGCAGATTTTTAAGGCTTATAACAAAATGTATTGCTACAAAAAAGCAAAGAATTAAAAGAAAATTCAAACCTTATAACATGCTGTCCAATAGAGATAATTTATATTTTCAATTGAGTCCAATTTTCATGGCTTCTTGAAGACAATAGCTGAATATCTGCAGCAATGTCCAGGTGAAAAACTTCTCACGCGCTGCTGCTATTGTTGTGTCACGGATCGTGTTGGTCGAAATGGCGCCAGTAGCAGACTTTTCAATAAAATATCGTTTTTTCGATGCTGTAATTAATTGTGACTCTGAATTTGAATTCAATAACTTATGCACTGTCTATTAATAGTAATTTCTTTGATTCATGGCAGTGCCGCCACCCACGCCAACTCTACAAATGCCAAACGTTAACTAGTTGTTTTTGTCTATAAAAATAGCTGACATTCCTTTATCCGTTGATGATAGCGAGCCTTCTTTTATGACAGTCTATTTATTTATTTTTTTTTTTTTTTCAACGGCTTATGCAATTTTACAACCATCATAGATTGGCCCACAAGCGTCATAATTAAGTACACGTCAGCTGCATGTTTGTCTATCGTTCGGCTTCGATCGGGATATGCGGTAAATTCCTTGGCCAAATTGATAACCGTGTTGCCAATATCAGTTGCCGTAAAATTAATATAATTAGCCACATATACGACCGGAATTGGCAACAGAAACTCCAGAGACAACAACAACAACAACAACAAAAACTAAACAAACAATTCGAGATACCAAACCGTTAATTAATACCGCAATAAATATTGCCACAAATTATAACCACTCCATAATAAAAGTCTCAATCTTTGCGTACGCGTACACGCGAGTAATTGACATAGGTTTTGCCGTTTGGCTAGTTTAAGCGGATCGAATACACAGCGAGAAAGGAATTGGAAATCAAATGTTTCATCGACACTTTATATTAATACAAAAAAATGTTACAATTTTGTAGGATACATTGACATAGCCGCTGTGCCAAAAAAGGGCCTAGTTCGAGAAGAAGATTTTTAGGCCTAATTCCGGATCTTCGGCCAACATTTCTAGCTCCCAATTAGCGAACTCATGGCGTTGTCTATGGTCGTCCCACTACAATTCTGACATCAGCACAATCTTATACGGATGTAGCACCAAATCCAACTGCAAAATAAGTCTGGTTGACTCTCTGGCGATGTCCAATTTAGCTGAACGGCGGCGAATCGATATTTCTGGGTCTTCTTCGCGCTGGTCGCTATGGCTTAAGGACCAAAAGAGGGTACTCACGCTCGAACTTTTCCACGGCGAATTGCGTGCAACTGAAACCATGAAGACGACCGACCTGACGTCGAAATTCTCTTTGCGTATTTATAATTGAGCCGGAATTTCGATAATATAATAACTTCCACACGTTCTGTAAGCATAAAACAATTCATAAAAAATGGCAAATCATACAGCTTGAGATCATTTGCAACTTTGACAACTGTTAAAACATAATAATTGAAAAAAACTATCATTGCTATCTGGTCAACCTTTATAATTTTTTAATTGTTGTTAAGGGGCCTTTTATACCGACGGATTTTCAAATGAAAAAGGGACCGGAGCAGGAGTCTGCGGGGAGTCTAATGAGCGAAAACAGTAGCATATTCCAGGCGGAAATATATGCGATAGACAGCTGCGTACACTTTAACCTGAAGCGTAAATACCGGAACCAAAACGAAGCTATCTTTCCGACAGTTAAGCGGCCATCAAGACACTGAAATCTCACCAGGTAACCTCAAAACTGTTGATGAAGTGTCATGACAAACGCTTGGGCTACAAGCCCAAGCCTGGATCCTATGGGTACCGGGACACAATGGTATAGATCAAACATGCCCACGTAGTGGCCCGTATCGCCCGCGTGGCCCTTCATACAAATTTTTTCTATCTTAATTTTTTCTTTGCGGCTGCAAAAAACAACAACACCAACCGCACTCGTTCAGTGTTCAGCACATTTTCCAGCGAACATTAAAAAAAAAAAAAAAAATGCTTTCAAAGCCAAAATAAAAAAAACGCACATTCGATGTTGTCGATGCTGGAGCTGATTGTCCCGTTACTTATGTGTCGAGCTATTATGACATGTGATTTTATTGCATTGTAATTGTGTTTTTGCCAAACGCAACGATAAGCAACATTTTGTATTTTTTTATTTTTTTGTTATTTTAAGCTTAATTTTTTTTGGGCTCCACTGGTATAGATGGAAATTAAATTGCTGAAGAGGTGGCCATGAAAGAAGCATCATCTCTCTTTTTTGGTCCGGAATAATTCTATGGGATAGGCAAAGGAATCATCTCTCTTTCAATAACGAAAAAGGAAGAAAAACAAAACGGAATATATTGGAGAAAACTACCAGGGTTAAAACACTCTAAACTATTCTTAGGGATATAAAGGGTGTTTTTTTTTTTTGGGTTTGTTTTTCGAATAGAGATAAAACTGGCATTTTGTGGTCAAATCTGGCAACTCTAATGTCATTTATGTTCAGTTTGGTTTGCCATTTCATCATGAACAGGTTGACAAAAGAACAACGCTTGCAAATCGTGCAAATTTATTTCGAAAATGGTTCAGTTCGCGAAGTTTACCGCAAGCTCCGTTCATTTTATGGTCGACATAATCCTCCATCAGAGCAATTAATTCGGTTAACCATGGGTCGTTTTTGCACTACGTTTACTCTATGTGATAATACGCATCCGCAGAGACGTCGAACAGTACGCACCGAAGAAACAATTGCCGCTGTAGAGCAAAATGTTGAAGAGGACCCGAATGAATCGATTCGCCACCGTGCACAGCAATTGGAGCTTTGTCCATCAACTTTATGGAAGATTTTGCGCAAAGATCTTGGCTTGCGACCTTACAAGATCCAGCTTGTGCAAGAATTAAAGCCGCGAGACCATGCAATGCGTCGTGATTTTGGTGTATGGGCCGAAAATGAGATTGATCTCGATGCTGATTTTCATCGCAAAATTTTGTTCAGTGATCAGGCTCATTTTTGGTTGAATGGCTACGTCAACAAGCAAAATTGCCGCATTTGGAGTGAAGAGAATCCACATGAGATCCTTGAGACGCCATTACATCCACAAAAACTGACTGTTTGGTGTGCTCTATGGGCTGGTGGAGTCATTGGGCCATACTTCTTCCGAAATAATGCTGGAGAGTCAGTTACCGTTAATGGAAACCGGTATAGAGCCATGATAACCGACTATTTTGTTCCCGAATTGGATGGCATGAATGTGGATGAGTTGTGGTTCCAACAAGACGGCGCTACATGCCACACAGCGCTCGTCACAATCGATTTATTGAAGGAAACATTCGATGAGCGCATAATTTCGCGGAATGGACCTGTCAATTGGCCACCAAGATCATGTGATTTGATACCATTGGATTATTTTCTTTTGGGATATGTGAAGTCGCTCGTCTACGCCAACAAACCAGAAACGTTAGGGGACTTGGAGGCCAACATTCGTGGCGTTATTGCCGACATACGGCCCCATATGCTCTAAAAAGTGGTTGAAAATTGGACCTGTATAATTGGCTTTATTCGAGCCAGCCGCGGCGGCCACATGTCCGAAATCATATTTAAACATTAATGGCATAAAATTATTCTTCCAATAAAGCCAAATTGATGGACATTAAAACGATTTTCTTGTGTTTTATTTCAATTCGAAGTTCTATACCTCTAAAAAAACACCCTTTACAACTTGAAGAGATTCAAAGAATGCATGAAGCTAATCTAGAATAATCTAAGAATCATCACAAAACTGCTAACAGGTCACTGTAGGTTGAACTACCACCTTACAAAACTGAGTATTCTTAGTGATGAAACATGTAGGTTTTGCATGGAGGAGAAGAATTTGCGAAGCACATCCTAGGACAGTGTCCCGCACTTGTTCAAACTCGACAGAAATATCTGAGTTACAACATAATATCAGATAAGTCATTAAAATACAGAGATAAAGGACATATACCATTTATCTCAGATTGGACTAAAAGAGGTTCTTTAAGTCCATGAAGGGGCACAATATATCTTGAGGTCGCGGTACATATCCCGACAATAATAATAAAAATATATTGGCAGCTGCAAAAATGAAAATTGGTGATCAGCCGTGCAGCGAAAAATTGCTACACAGCAAACAAAGTCTGTTTAATTCGGAAGTGTACGGAAAAAGTTCCTGTCTCAATTGGCAGTTATTTGTATTTAATGATCAGGATGATGTAAGGAAACAAAAAATTTAAATTTTTAGTTTTTTAAAAGCCTCATTCAGTGAATAGCAATTTTCAGACACTTTGAACAAGAAGTAAACGTGGCAGACCTCAAAAAGATTTCCGATAGTCTTGCATGGAAACGAAGTTTAAAAGGGTAGAGAAAGTGTTAAATGAAAACACTGAAGAAGAAATACAATTTACATCCGAGAATATGGAAAAAAGAGTAAACAATAGGAAATCTCAAGACAAATCCAATAAATGATGTCGTTAGAAGCTTTAGCATTGATTTAGGATTTAGGTCTTCGCACAGAAAATACAAGGTGGTGCGCGAACTTGTAAATAATTTACACAATAATTGTTTTTCAAGCTTGCATGAGCTGAAAAACTTAAAAAAGCTTTGATTCCACTCATTACTGCTAAAGAAATATCGGCCGAATTTAATTAAAAGAGTCTAATGCGTATGACAGCAAACATAATATTGGAGTTAGCCGAAAATACAGAGAACTCGGAAGAAGTGACTTTGATATGCACGTGAGGTAAGGATTGCAGTTCTGGTTATAATATATAAGATGAAATGTGAAAGTAATGAACAAACAGATTTTTGTCTTACATTACATTAGTGCCTCTAAGGTTATTAACCCATTTCTGGCCGGTACCCGAAATACTGAAAATTTTTTTAAACCCTTTTAAAGATGTGACATTGGGAGGTCGAATAAGGTTTTTCAAGTTGAAAAATTAAAATTAGTTTTCCCGTTTAGTCGGAATAATTTGTTGTGTATACGCAACATTGGCAGTTAAGCAGCATGAATTAAACATTTTTATTTTTATACCCTCACGTTTAAAAAACGTAAAAGGGATATATTAATTTTTCACTCCGCTTGTAACGCCCATAAGGAGGCGTGGAAGGTATAGAAACATATATATTTTCTTGATCAGCATCACCACCCGAGTTGAGTTCGCCATGTCCGTCTGTCTGTCCGTCTGTCTGTCTGTGATCACGATTACAGCCGTAATTTTCAAGCTATCATCATGAAACTCGATATTTAAGCTTTTATCTAAAAAATAAAGGTCAAGTTCAAAAATGGGCCAAATCGGATGAAAACCACGCCTACCTCCCATACAAAGTGACTATAAAAACAATAGCAAATATTTTCTGCTAAAACTATAAAGAAAATGTTTTTGCAAATAAACATTTTATTGATTGCTTATGACTTTGAATATACCTTGGTTCGGCCGTGGGGGTATTTAAATTTGGGACCAGTGGAAGATCATTTCTTACTTGTTTTTTTTTTCTTACTTTTGAAAATTGTAGAATAAATTTCATCCATATGTATTAACATATTTTTATTTATTTATTCATATTTTTGTGAAATTTTTCAAATCACTGTTGTGGGTGAAGGGATACATTACATTTGAAGCATCGCAAAATGGAATTACTTTTGTACACCTTGCAATGCATTCTCTATTTGTTTTTGTCTTCATTGACAATATGATGCGGCTGATTGAAATTAGGTAGGTTGGGATCTAGGTATTCATTGTCAGAAACTTTATCGGATTCAGATTTGTTATCAGGCTGTTGAGTGAACATTAGAAGGCGTGCAATGTCCGTTTTAAAACTCAATTGTGATAAATGTTTTGTATTTTTTATTTTGCACACCATGACGTGTATTTTCCACGTATTCACTCACAACCATGCTGTTAATAGTATTCGTCCAAAGTGGCCACCACCACATCTTCCCTCGAACCACAACTCTATAGCTAGCAACTCTATTTTCGTGGAGATCGACGCCGCCAATATATTTATTATATTCAGCCATAACGTTAGGCATTATGGACATTTTTGTCTTCTTATTTCTATCATATCGTTGAGCCATTGCTACTGGCTCGAGAGGAACGTGATTGGTAGCAATGGTAATCTCCACATTTCATCGAACATGTCGTCTAACATGTAGTTTTTCAAACTGTTTCCACTTTTCAAATTAGAATCCGCAGCACACATGCGATTTTTTCGGATTGTCCCCGTCTCATGAAAACGTTGCTCAGTTAGTAAGAACATCAGATAGTAAGATGCAAAGAACTTATCAAAATTAACTGAATAGTAAATCAAAATGAACTTGTTATGCGCTACAGAAGCACATCCATATTGCATCAAACAAAACAGATAGAGATCCTAAGAACACAAGCACCAATATTTGAACCAGAGTCTGATAAGTTTTCCGCGGATTAACATTTTAGATCCTTCCTTCCAAAATATGGGATTATTTACTTGTCGATACTTGAATAAGCCGCAAATAAACCCTATTGCATTTATCTCTCCTTTAGCATTGTCAAAAGGAGCATCATTTTTGCAAATCGATCAGCCGTATCAATGTTGTCGTTTTCTGTCAAATGAGAATATATTTTTATGTCACGGAATCTGTTGCGAGGTAACGATATCCTAACTATTTTCACACCAAATTCTGGTTGAACAGACCAATACAGATCCCATCATGGAAGTTTATTCCGGAAGTCATAATTGTATCATAATATGAAGAACCTAACTCGCAAACAAAAATAAATTAAAAATTTGGTAAAAAAGCTATATGTCAGTTAACGGCCAATGTTGCGTATACGCAACACCATGACGTAAGTGGTCACCAAGACAGGTAAGGTATACATTTTCGGTCATTATGAAGTGTGTCTGTTAGGTTGGTCTATTGACTGCAATATTTCAGACAAATGTTAATATTATAATAAATATAAATATTTTTAATTAATTTTCTAAAAAAGATACTTTTTTGGAGACTTTTTCAAGACCCCCCTAACCCCCTTTCCACGGATTATTATTTTTGTTTCCATTTATATATTAGCAACATGTCAAACTTTAGGCCTAATGCAATAGCGACATGGTGTTTATTCTATAATACATTAGTATTTCAAATTAAAGTTGGTGTTGCGTATACGCAGCAATGGCAAGAAATGGGTTATTTATATCCATTATTTTTGAAAATATCAAGGGCTTATTTTTAACAATTTTTTATCATAAAATAAATCAGGAAATTTATTATGGATCAACAAAACACTTTTTTACAAATTCATTAAATTTTCAATCAATTACAATCCATTAAATTATTTTTGCAAAAAAAAAAAAAACAAAAAATTAATTTTACTGGAGAGTGCAACTATGAAAAAAAAAATAAATTATTTGGAATGCGACGTTACTAAAGATTGTGGTACGGTTTTTGAAGTATTATGTGAAATGAATTTCACTCTGATTGATGGTTCAGTAGCAAAAGTTCTCACAAACCAAAAAAGTGTAGCAACCAAATTTTACATGGCAGTGGTGTAAACCGATTTTTTTGGACTTGTGAATCGGTAATTAACTAAGTTTTAATTTTTATTTTTCGTTATGAAGAAGCTTTAAAAGCAAGACATAAAAACATACGGAAAATTCGCTTATCAAATACATACATCATGAACTAACAGAAATATTGATTTCAGTCCTATATGCTCCTATCATCAGATCTGTTTATTTCAACAATTAAAAAAAAAAAAAACACACGTAGATGCAAAATGATGAAGCATGGAGATCACGAAAAAAAAATAATGAAGATAATATAAATTAATATTCAAGCTTACAAATTTCTTCTTCCTAAGAAAACAAGCGAACAATAAAATAATTTTTTAAAAGAAATATTTATAGAATACCTTAAAATAACTGTGAACATAAAAACAAAAATTTGTTAAATTATAGTTTTTGTTTTTTTTGTTCAACCTCAAAAAAGGTTGAATGTGAGTTGAATGTTATTTTTTGAAAAAAAAGTTAATATTTTTAAGTGTTGTTTTTATTCTTTTTATATAATAGTTAAGCTCCAAGAATAATTTATCTGAAAAAATTATATCTCTTTCCGAGATATCTATAAATCTATTTTCTCGTTCCCTCTGTATCACTTTACTTTAAACCGATAGAAAACACATGGACCTTTAATATGATCTTTAAAGCTATTTTATAATTAAGTGCAGCTTATTTTTCATTATTTGAATATTTAAAAATATTAAAAGAGGACTAAATACCAAAAAGTTTAATTTTTTTCACCTGAGTAAAACCGGGTATATCAGCTAGTTTGTAATAAAAATACTTAGAATGCTTTATGTTTTCTGAAATACAAAAATTAAAGAAATTTATCAAAATATTTTCAAATAAATTCTGTTTAAAAATTTGATTTTTAGCAAAATTATAAAGTAGTATACAATAAATCTGATTTCATAATTTTTTAGCTCAGTGATCCCAAATTACTAAATGTACCAAATTTCATAAATATCAAACAACTTTTTCTATTGAAACTAATTGTTGAGCCAAGTACGTATATAAAGAAAACAACTAACAACAAAAGCGGCTCCGAATAGATCAATTTTCACACAGCAGACTAGACAAACTGTTTCGTTGGCCGCTACACTAACTCATCAGTAGTCTTCCATGACTTTCACTGTAACCCACTTAGCTACTAAAGTCTTATTTAACTGCCAATTTTGCCGAGAAAGCTACCCGGAATTTTGTTTTTTTTTTTTTAGGAAGAGAACGTTTTCCATTACTAACTAGAGTTCTTATCTACTTTTGATGCACGCTGTCATGGTTAACCTTGATCGTATCATACTTTTAGGGATCGCCTTAACTTAACATATACGCATCTTTCTAAGGTCGATTACAACGTTTACTGCTAACAGAACTTGTAGATGTTGTTTCTTTGATTTTTGTCTATCGCTTATATGAGACATTTCACTGTTGTATTTACAACTGACCCGAAATTTTGGTGACATTTTTTAATAATTTCTACACGTTTAGAAAACCAGTAACAATGTGTAATAAAATGGGAAAATATACTAAATATTTTAACAGCTGAATATTATTATTACCTTTGGCAGCTGTTGAAACATAATAATTGGAAAAACTACTTATTGTTGCAATCTGGTCAACATTTATAACTTTTTTAATAGTTGTTAATGAAGAAGCAAAAATTTAGTTATTTTATGAGATAAATCATTTGGCTATTGAAAACTGAAAGGAAATATTTGTTACAAATCTGTAAAGTTCCTCTTTAGTTTAGAGAAAATAAAAACGGAACTAACAAGATATTAGAATATAAACACATTTTTCAACGCAATTCTTGTGAACCAAAGCAGAAACATGAGTGTTTCCAATTAAAAAGGTTTTTATGCATGAGTCAATGCATGAGTGAAATGAACAAAACAATCTTTTAAATTTTCAATAATTGAGTGAATTATTGCATGGATCAAATCAATTTTGCTCCTTTCCAAAAACATATAAGAGCAATAGATTTTAATTCAAGGACACTTTTCCATAATCTCATCTTGTTTGATTTTACATTTTCTGTTTCCATTTAAGCAAGATATTTCCTTGATTTGAGCAAAAAAAATGTTGTCCGTTATACCATATTAAAAATTATATTTCTGAAAATCTTAAAATAATGTGTTCAAATACTTTCTGAATACTTCTTAAACTTTTGTTTTTGAAAAAAAAACATGCATTCCTTTAATTTTATTTCCAACCGACCAAAATTTATTTTGAATTGAAGACTTAAAGCACTTTTTTTTTTGAGTGATTTAGATACATTTGTAGCTTATTGTTGGGTTTTTTGTTTTATTTGCCTATCGCCACTTTAGCTGACGTAGTGTCATTGTTGTTGTTGTTATATGATTTCTATCGCCTACTTGTTTTACCAGCACTTGCAAATAGATTTTCAATTGATTTGCTTCAATTGCTTCGATTGTGAAATCATGGCAGAATTGCAGATATAATTACATCAGTTACAAAGATAAATTTGCTCGTAGATAAAACGCAAGCAAGCGACTGACGTTTGCTCACCAATGTGTTGTCTTCATTTGTAGCTGCTGCTGCTGCTATTTCGCTGGTTGCAGAAGTATTATTTTTTTTAATAATACCAATTTTCGAGCAATAATGCCGCCGTTGAAGTAGGAAATAAAATTGGATTTCGTACATTGACACATAATTCTATGGATAAAGTTTTTTTGTGGCATTTGATTTGACTTGCGTATTGCAAATAGAGTGATAGAGCTGGTTAACATGTGTAGCTGGCTAAAAATAACTTCAAGTTGGCATGATTTTACAACTTATTGTTGGAAGTTCCAGTAGTTAAAATGGACAGCATCTGTTCGATTGTGATACTTGGCAGCTTTGATTGATAGTTAACTAAAATGGACAAAATGCGTTAGTTGCAAGATATTTTTCTGCAACGAAAAATAAAAACATTTTTTCCACTATTTGCTGCGTTCGGATTCCGCTCAGTGAACTGCCTGATCTCTTGGATCTTGCAATTATGCGGGTGTTGCATATCCATTCTTTTTCATCAGCAGAAGTTTAATCGACAATTCTGGAGTATCTTGCCCATTACCACCACTTCATTGCATATTACTTCAATAAAATGTGTTTTTGTTGTGAACAGAAAGTGAAAAGACGATGAAAGAGTATTCAAAAATTTCAATCTTACTTGCAATGTGAATATTTCTGTCTCAAGCTTAGGTTTTATATCAAACAGAAAAAAAAAAAAAAATTAACAAACATAAGAAGCATACATTGGGGCTTTCAAGAAATTCTTAAGGAACCCAGTTAGTCTGTTAAAAAAAGTCGTGACTTGCCAGCATCCGATAAAATTGCATACCAAATGTACCCACCAGCAGGATATTTGAGCAGCTCCATCATCATATAGCAGAGATCAAAGACAAAGGATGAACACAACACTTTGCTCCACACCAGTGGTTCATGGCACACCACGAACAGATCGTACCCAGCCATACCAAGGCAAACGTAAAAAAAACAACAAAACGAAGACAAAAACCAAACCAAATTGATTAAAGACTGAGAAAATGTGAAGAAAAATTTGCATATTTCATTGAGTATTTTAACCATCGAAGGAGTTCGTATGTGAAAAGCACAAACTTCAGTTGATGAAGTCTGCCAAACGAACTACACGAGGACAACGACGAAGACGATGACAACGCCAAAGTTGACGATGAGCAAGTCGATTATATACATCCATATGTATGTGTACCTACATAAATACCTAATAAGTTGAGCAAAAAAAAAAACAAAAATCAAACAAAGAATAACTCATTCATATAGACAAGAGAATAAGCGACTTCAAAGCGGATGTGAGGCTCTAATCTATAGAATTCCATCAGCAAAGTGCCACAAAACTGCAGCACAAAGGAGTGCACGCAGTGCCAAAAATAAATGTTCAAGCCGCAAATAAATTAAGCAAGAGCAAAAAACAAAAATGGCGATCAAAAGATGGCGTGGTCCTAAAGACCGCACACAGGCTTTGTCGAGTCACACACACACTCACAATAAAGCAGAGGATTAACCATAACTTAAAATAAGCCAACCCAAAATAGTTGTGAAGCATGACAGGCCGAAGAAGAATGCAGTGAGCCATAACTTAATTGATGGAACAAAATGGCGCCGACTATATTAGCAGCAATACTGCTATAAATACACTGCGAAAATTTAAGCTTCTAATTGATTTAATTTTCAGCATATTTTAAATATAGGGACTGGTCAGTGAATAGTTTACCACTATTTATAACATTGAAGAAGGAGAAATAAGTTTTCCCTAGCAAATCATACATATTGAAGAGCGCCATAAATAATGTATGTCGTTGGCCCAATGATCTATTAAAATCAATGCATCCTGAATGGGTTAAGAAAAAAAATAAAATTTTTGAAATGGATCGACTAAGGTTTTTCAAGGATCCTGGGTTAAGCTTTATGTCTTAAGTACAAGAGGCCGTCTCTTATGTATGTATTGATCATTATATGATATGGGAAGGAGGACCGTTTTTGCATGTTGGTTGGATTTAACTTATCATAATCTAAATGAAGAAAAAAGAAAATACAGTAGAGACTCACAAAAGTTAACCCGTTTGTTTTTTGGCCTGTCAATTTTTGTGAATTATTAACTTTTTAAGGACAATAGTGAAATTTAAAATTATATGTATATGTATATGAATAAATATATATGAAATATGAAAAAAAGCGGTGTATCTTAACACATATTATATGCTGAAGTCTTGCTAAATAGAATCTCTCCACATGCCTTAAGACCGGCGCTTGAATTTTAAAAACCAACCCTGACTTGTCATAAAATCATTCGCTTTTTTATTTGGGTAGATTTCTATAAAGATATATTTCGCCTTCGCTTTAAGAGCTACTAATTGGACATTTTCTTTAACGTTAGTCAATTTGTACAGCTTATTCTCCATATATAAAAACAAACAAAAGGGTGATAAAACAAGAACTCAGAAAAGTTGACACAAAAGTATACTTTTTAGAGTTTCCTTTGGTGATAGAAGCCTAGTTAGTTTACTTTTCCGTATATTTTAACTTTTGCGAGTCTCAACTTTTGTGAGTCTCCACTGTATCTGTGTTGAAAAAACTTAGGCGATATAGGCCAATGATATATAGGATATATTTCTATGGAAGGAAAATCCTAAAATGAAACAAAACAAAAAAAATTTTTTTTGTTCTAGAATTATTTTATGGAGTCAAGTATTTATTGGATTTTTCATCATTATTAGAGTGGATTTACACCTTGCATGCTTTCTCTCCGCCGTTTGACAGGCCAGGTTTACATGTTGCATATTTTAAGCAATTTCATAAAAGATGCACCAACCAACGATTTAATAATTCAACCAACGGTTGCAACCCTTTAAAGGCTATAACTTCAGAACGGCAAGAGTTAAATCAATTTCTTTTTTTAAATTTGTTCAAAATTTTACCATAGTTAAAAATGCATCATTACTTTTTTTCATTTTGTGAAATTTTTAAAAGTTATAAAGCGTTTTTTAATAAATGTTCGCAAATTTCACGAAAAAAATAAAATATAGTACACCAAAAAGTCCAAAAAAATTGGCAACACTTCTGATTTATGTACATTAGAGTATAGTTTGGATATTTTTCTTTCGAAATTATGACTCAAAGACTTAGAAAATGTCTGTTATTGACCAATTTATGACTGAAATTCAAAAAAACTCTCCGAAAAATCAGATTTTTAGGTAAAATCGAACTAGCGCGACCCCTAAACCTTTTCCAAAAATTCTGAAAAAAATCTCAAAAATACTTGATTCCATAAGCTTTCAAGCAAAGGTTGAGCAACTATGAAATTCGAAAAAAGTTTCATTTGGGACACCCTAATCTATATCTATATCTATACTATTATATAAAATTAAAGTGAACATTTTTTGTTGCCGTTAAACTTCCAAAAGTACTGGTCCGATTTTTATGAAATAAGTTTGAAAATGTCACATTTGTGTTGCAAAAGGATAAAGGGGGATTTTCTTTACGAAATGTAATTAATAAGTATCTTAATTAAAGTGTAAAGTTTTGTATTAAATCATTCACAATGCAGAACTTCAATAAACTCCATGTAGCTTTCTACTCTATTCTCTCTTTAATTTCAGTAAGCACAACACAACCAAATAAACAAACAAATACATATACATACATACATACTTTGCTGCGCTTAAAACGAGAGAATGACTTCACCACACCAATTGCCAATTGGATCGAAGTAGATTTTAATATGTTGATGTGGTGAATTAATCCAGCACAGTTTTGTTAAATGGGGATTCACTTACCACCTTCAGCAGGTTCAAAAAATATTTTTTTTATATTGAGTTTTTCGGTTCTATCTCTCTTCACTTTCAATGAGACTCAATTCCACTTGATGTATAGTACATATTTATGTATGTATGTATATTTGTTGTGCGGTATGTAACTTATCTACACATGTTTTGACCGTGGTTTTCCTGTAATTTATAAATGAGCTAGAGAAACAAACGGCTGACTTTACCCTACGGAGAAAGAAGAGTCAATAACTCTTAAGTGACTGGTCCCGTGACAACTCGAATAGAACCTATCACAGGACAGGTCTGATATAACTTGTCACGGAACAGGTTCTTTGTGGCTGATACGGGGCAGATTTTATTTTATTCAGCACGGGACCAATTTAAAGGATACAAGCGGATACATATCGATTAAAACTCAAAACTCTATTTGTATCGTTGGAAAATTCAAAGTTGAAAAGAAAAACAAAAATTGCATCTGTCACAGAATAAGTATTCAACAATGTGAAGGGCAATATTGAGTGATTGTTTAGTGAACAAATAAAATTGCTCAATGAACTACTCGATAATTAGGATAGATCACAAATTTGTTCTTCGAGGCTGGTCATGGGACAGGTCCAAGGTGACGCAGCAGGTGGCAATTGACCCCTGTCAATGACAACACTGTGTAAAAGTGACCGGTCGGTTTCATATATTGGTGGTAGAATTGGGACTGATCTCTCTCCCTTGGGGACTTATCACTTGATAGGTTTAGAACCGGTTCTTTTCTCCGTAGGGTAACTTTTATAGAAGTGGCATTGTGTGATTCAATAATTTTTTTTTTTTTATCAATTGATAAAAATAAACGATTGATAAAGATTAAACGTCCATGGCGAAGTCGTGAACTAATGTGGCCTGCTAGTATAATATATAATACTGGTGTGGTGTGTTGGGAGTTGTATGATGGATATTATGGTTAATGTAAGATTAATATGGTATTAAGGTAATGGTAGCATTGGTGAGGTGTAATGAGTACAGAATGTTGAGGCTGGCATGATGGATGTGGTATGATGAATATAGTGCAAACATGCCCACGTATGGCCCGCGTGGCCCTTCATACAAATTCTTTTGTCTTAATTTTGTCTTTGCGATGAGCCAACATCAAAGAACACTTGCAGAAAACAACAACACAAAACGCACTCGTTCAGTGTTCAGCACATTTTCCAGTGAACTTTACAAAAAAAAATGCATGCAAAGCCAAAATAAAAAAAGCACACTCGATGATGTCGATGCTGAAGCTGATTGTCCCGTTACTTGTGTATCAGGTAATTTTTCATGCAAGCATTGTTATTGTAAAGAAATCTTGTCGCAGTGCACTGGCAGTGTACTTAATGGCATATGATTTTATTGCATTGTAATTGTTTTTTTGGCGTCCGTGGCGTAGTTGGTTAAAGTGCGTGGCCGCTATGTCAACGAACTTTGGAGACCCAGGTTCGAATCCCAGCAGCGACAGAAAATTATTTGAATTAAAATAATTTTTCTGTACGGCCGCCACCTCTCTGCAGACAATGGCAAACCTCAGAGAGTAATCAAAATGCCATGTAAAGCTTCTTGAGAACGAGAACATTCCGTTCATCGCCGTTCGGAGTCGGCGTTAAACATGTAGGTCCAGTTCTCGGTCAATTGTGTACAAATTTAATAACACGCACAACACAATTGATCATAAGAAGCTAGGTCAAAGTCCTTTTAAGGGCTGAAATGGCCAGTTATTTATTTATTTATTATAATTGTTTTTTGTTTTGTTTGATTTTTTGTCAAAAGCCATTTTTTGTTTGTTTTTTTAAGCATTGGGCCGCGCTTAAAATTTCTTGGGTCCCACTGATATAGTGGAAATTGTAAGGTGGATATGATATGGTAGGTACGATATGAAGAACATTGTACAGTAATTATGGTATGATGTTGGTCTTGGTACGGTCTGGGTTGGTGTGGGTTGGTCTGGGTTAGTGTGGGTCTATGTTAGTATGGGTACGATGGTATGATGCTGTAGTATAGTATATGATTTTAACCATAAAAAAGCTTAAAACACCCATTCCGTAACAAATTCATGGGTGTAGTATGATAGGTGTGGTATGATGGGTGAGATATGGTGAGTGTTGTATGTTAGATATAATGTGATGGTTTTGGCATGATTGGTATGATGGTATGATAGATATAGTAAGTTAAGTACTTTGGGTGTGTTATGTGGGTTTGGTGTAATGGTTTTGATGCGTTGTGATTGTTACGATGGATATACATATAAATATTGAGTGATCGGTATTGTATAATAGAAAAGATATAATAGGTATGGTATGAAATGATAAATATATGATGTTAATCGTGTTGGCATCGGTATGCTTACGGTTTTTATAATTTTTTTATAGAAACTACATACATATATAGTTACTCTTGTCCCTGAAAAATATTTTGTGTTGCATTTCAAGCTTAAGAGTAAAGTCTTGAAGATTTTATATTTTGTCATTCAACCAAATTTAAGAAGATATTTGTATTTATATCAGATATTCCAATTTTAAAATTCTTCTGACGTTTTTCAATAACATTAAATTTTTTTTTAATTATTTCATGGGCACCCTTTACTTGGCGTATCAAAATTTAGTGCCTCGCTAAAAAAGAAATTGTATAAAAATTATAAGAGATATTGACAAACGGTTTTTTATTTAATAGATAAAATATCAAACTTTGTTAAAATTATTGTTGTTGTTGTCGTTCTTATTGTTTTTGTATGTAATGTCAAAGTAGACCAAGAAAGAAAGGTATGTGGCTGGTTGTTATCAATGTTTGTGCATCATCTGAATATAAAAAGCAAAACTTAATTCGTCGGTACTAGAATTAAGAAGCTCGTTCAAAAACCAACGGAACTGTAGTATCTAAATATCAAAATTTAAAAAAGGTATATTTCAAGTGTTACGATAGGTTCAACTCCGTTGTTTTTGGAGATAACCTCATGATTCTAGTATTAAAATCGGATGATTTTTTTGGATAAATTTTCATCACAACCAATCACGAAAAAGTGGTTTCGAGATAAAAGCATTTAAAGTGTTTAATGGTAAAAGTTTTCGTAATAATAAAATTTAATAACCATTAGTTTGAGAGGTTTTTCTGACGCATTTGGATGTTGATGAAATTTTTTGGGTGAAAAAAAATTTCATCCAAACTGATGATTGGTTTTCAAGATATTAGGCGGGAAGTGCGCGAAGACGTGGTATCTGCTCCGTCCTATTCAACCGTAATATATTGGATTGCAGAGTTCAAAAGAGGCCGAATCAGCACAAAAAATGAACACGCTGAGGGAGCACCAAAAAAAATGACCACTCCAGAATGTACTGGAAAAATCCACGATTACGTATTGGACAATCCGAAAGTGAAAGTGCTTGAGATAGCTAAGGCCATAGGCATATAAAGTGGGTCGGTGGTTTCAATTTTACATGAACATTTGTGAATGAGAAAGCTGACTTCAAGATGGGTGCCACGTTCGTTAACAATCAATCAAACACATGAAAGTGTTCGCAGTTCCAAACAATGTTTGGACATGTTTAAACAAAACCCGAGTGTTTTTTTGCGTAAAATAGTAACCATAGATGTACACCAGAATCGAAGAAATCAGCAAAAGAGTGAGTAGGTCCCAGTGAAACTGCACCAAATGAGCGAGAACTCAAGAAACGGCCGGAAAGGTGTTGGCGTATTTTTTTTGGAAATGAAGTATCATTTTGTTCATCGACTATTTGAGAAAAGGAAAAACAATCAAAAGCGACTATTACTGTTAATTATTGGACCAATTGAAGAACGAAATCGCAAGCAAACGACTCCATTTATCAAAGAAAAAAAAATCATCTCTTTGCAGGACATGACCCAGCTCAGAAATCGATCGAAACCATGGCCAAATTGCACGACTTACGCTTCGAACTGCTTCTTCGTCACCCAAATTCTCCAGATTTGGCCCCCAGCGACTATTGTCTGTTCTCAAACTTAAAAATTGTGGCTTCATGGAAAGAGATTTACGACGATTCTTGATAAATCGGACTATACATTGCAATGTTAAAAAAATCATTGGAATAAGTGTATCGGGCTGAAAGAAAACTATGTGGAAGAATAAACAATAATTTTGGAAAAAATCGTGTGTTTTATTTGTTAGAACGTCAGCATCTTGAACGCCGTAGTATACCTATTTGAAAAACAAAATAATAAAATTCACAAAAAAAACCAAAAAAAAAAAAAATATTCGGTGGTTTTGTTAAAAATGTTCACAGTGTGTTCCCATAACTATGTTAGTTCAAAAAAAAAAAAAAAATCCCAAAAAAAAAAATTTCAAAAAAGGGTGGCCTTAAATAATTTGTTTTTCTTTAATCCCTACATGGAATAACATTCTTCTTCGCCAGAAGCTCTCTTAAGGGGGACTATATATCCAGAGGCCGTAAATATGGGTCATGTTTGTGAATTTTTTATGGAAACCGAAGGGATATTTTTAAATGGGGGTTTTATACCTAAAAATATACACATTCAAGAGTATGTTTAGTTTTTTTTTTATTAAAAAAAATTAGACTAGTACGAGATTATTATGAATAAAATAAGCCTGCAAAAAAAAAAAATAAAAAACGATCGGTTCACTGAGTTTCGAGAAATCTTGGTCATCGGCTTTGAAAACATGGTTTCGAGAAAAACGCGTTTGAAAATAAGGGCCAGCACTGCGCGCTCTGGTAGCCTTATAACTTTGTTATTTTTGGAGATTTCGACTTGAAATTTTAACCACATATTCTTGAGAGTTGAAAAAATTCTGGGTATATAACCCCCTTTAATAGTTAATAATTGAACACTTTGTATAATACTCTCCAATTTTCCGATTCTGTTGCATTTTCTTCAAATTGATCGATAAGTTAAGCATGATGAACTAAAATAGTCATCAAACATCGGAGATTTGTTAACAAATATGTTAATTAACATCATGTTATGTTAGCCATCTTTAGGAGAATAATACATATAAATTTTTACGAGGAGGAAATCGAGATGACATATTTTCATTGATAAAATATTTTATGCTTTGAAAATCAATTTAAATGAATTGATGTAGAAATTGTTTTCTGTTGTCTATAACAACAACATACATTATTTTTAAAAACCAAAATCTAGCTGTTTTTAAACATATGTGTTCTATTCCTTTCAAATATAAGGCAACCTCATTTTAGAAGTGGCGCCATAGTTCGCGGTGGTCACACGTATGCAATCAACTGGAAGCGGGATGGGATGTCGCTTAGACCTACACGAAACTTGATCACCAGCAATATGCTTGGTTAGATCAAATAGCCAGCAAACAGGGTGGTGTCAAACATCACAGGTTAAGTGAACTGTTAACGAGCGAGTCACAAAAGCAGTAACACTTGTTAGGAGAGTGTTATTTCTTTTTCAATTTTGCGCTTGTTTTTGGACACAATATTAAATTACCACCCAAAAAATGGCTTCAGGATGACCAAGTCAAAAACTCAGGTAAGCATGAGAGAAGACTTCACTGACCACAGATCATTAAATTAAAACGCCCCTTAGCAGCTTAAAAGTAGTTATCACAAAATTTTGCATAAAATCTAATAAGAAATAATAAAAAGAGCAGGACTAAAAACCCAAAAACAAAAAAAAAAAAAAAAGGAGAGAGAATAAAAAATGATGGCTGGTAAGCTTTACAAAAGACCAAGTTAACAAGTGTCACGTACGGCATATAAATTTAAATAACCCTTTACAAAAGAAGCAGACGAACACTTAGAACAACAGCAACAACAAAAACTATAACAACATTGAGTAGACAGACGACAAAAATAAGCAGCGATCAAAAGAACACAAGACAAGATAAGCAGATAATTTCGAGACCACAGAAAAAAATAAAAGGTGAAGAATAAGCCAAGGTGTCTGTCCGGACAAACAAACAGACAGGCCAAGCGACAGACATGAGCCACAAAACAGTGTTGTACCAAAAATGCTATAAAGAACCCTTTCGTTCTCGTTCATTTTGTTGTTGCATCTGTTGTTGTTGTATCTGTTGTTGTTGTGTGATCTTACACCATGTTTTACTAACCGCAACAACTAATTCACGAACAATACAAAAGTTGCTGGCGTGGAATGTGTGAATCTGCCAGCGTGTGATGTGTGCATGTGTGCAAAGGATTCATTCATGTTTTCGCTGACCCTTTCCCTGCATTTTTTTCTGATGCTTCAAAAATGTGTGCAAAACACGCGCGCTTTTATGTCACTTTGTACGAGGATCGCGTCTGGCGGCGTTTGGCCAAAAATTTCATTATGCAAAATCAGGACAACAGAAATGTATAAAAAAGAAAAATACTAAAAATCTTAAGGATTCTGCCAAATGTATTCCTTGACAATATAAAAAGCTCAAAGCAAAAAACACTTTTATTTTGAACGTCTGCTGATCGTGCGTAAGATCGATCGTTTTAACATGCTTCTCAATGGAGCTGAATGACAAAAAAGTCGCTTGGAATTTTTGGCGAAATTCGAAAAAAAATACAAACAACAACAACAAGACAATATAAATAAATGACAACAACAAGCATTGTCAAATCTTTGTAGACACTTCAAGACAAGGGTTCACAATCGCTGGCCGATCTTGTTTAGGCATGCTAGTTAGCGCGTTTCCACAAGGCTCGCACGGCAAAAATATTCACACACACACACACACACATGACATGCGCTACAACACGCTTCGCAAAACGCCGCGTTACCAACCGCAAATGATCTTCACATTCGGCGATCAGCAATCGTACTTAATTTGCCTGTGCCAAGAGTTCCACCTACAGCGGCTCATTATGACACATACAAGCGGTGAGAACCAACGCTCGCAACCCCAACAACAACAACAACAGCAGTAACAACAACAATTACAAGACGTTGATCACCAACGATCACCATCGAAGCAGATCATCGTCATCGTCATCATTCTTGCTACGTTTGCACCTCTTCATCTGCCAGCACTGCTTGCGCCGGAAACGAACTGAATTCCAAACTTCTAAATCTTCACTAGGTAGGTTCAGTACGATACTTCTTCTTCTTCTTCTTCTTCTGTCTGCAACTGTCTGTTTGGCCCTAAGGAAGGATCGGATCAGAGCAACACGTTCACGTTATGATCTCACGTTGCTCAACACATCGTCACTGAACACACTGCGTTGAGTCTTCTCCAACAACTCGCTTGTATAAATTTTATTTAATTTTTCTTTTACTTTTTCTCTGGGTTTATTTTTATCTTCTTTCATTTTCGGGGGTTTCTTGGGCTGTTCACAAAAATGAGATCAAATAAGATAGCGCCATGATCCATCCACCATGATTCGGGTGGCTTGAATGATCGTTGCTGGTTGCTGTAGTTGTTGTTGTTGTTGTTGTTGTTGTTTTTTTTGTTGTTGGCTGGCTGCTTATTGCGTTGATTGTCAGTCGCCGACAGTGGCTCATGGCTATAATTCAAGGCTCAACGATCGTTGATGATCATGCTGTGGATGCGCCTGCGCTGCTTTTGCAGTTACCTCGTTTGTACAATGACGCGTTGTAGCGACGTGTGAAGATGACCGACCGCTCTTTGCTGTCTTACCTACCTCGACATAAGAACACGGCTTGTTTGGATTTCATTGGATTCGAAAAGACAGGACTTTGATATGGTGTCAAGTTCAGCAAATGTTGTATTTTTGTTTTTGTTTTTAAATTTTGGTATTCAAATTACATTGCATTGTTCTGTAGAGCAGCTTAAAATTTTCCATTGATGACTAATAATAATAAGATCTCGCTGGAAGATCAGAGTTGGGAATGTTCCAGAAATATCTCCAGATAACATTGAAGGAATATCATTTCAAATAATTTGCTATATAGCGTGATGTGGTTAATGTGCACTCATACCTGGGGATTCCGCATAAATAACAAGCATAAAAAGTACTATTTTGCAATTTTACAATTATTGAGAAAACTACTTCGTGCTGCTGTATTTCACAAGATTAGATAAAAACTTAACTGCTTGAATTTTGCGCAAAATATAGTTGTGGGGGAATCCTTCATAACCCATTAAGCTTGAAATAATGGCTGTACACTTTTCAAAATCTTAGCTTCGAAAACTTAAGTCTCTGTGATGATGCCGTAAAGTGTTAAGGTAAGGAACCTTGTCTTAAAAATGTTTGCCATATTCTCAGCAAGCTGATAGCCCATCAATACTGATCCAACCGAGCAACCCAACATTCTACCAACAATAACCTATTTTTAATTTATAATGCCACAGTATTAAGAAAGTACCGAATTGCAGTTTTGCAGACTGGTCATTTCAGTCCTCGAAAGGACTTTGACCTAGCTTCTTATGATAAATTGTGTTGTGCGTGCTATTAAGTTTGTACACAATTGACCGAGAACTGGACCTACAGGGTTAACGCCCACTCCGAACGGCGATGAACGGAATGTTCTTGTTCTCAAGAAGCTTTACATGGCATTTGAATTACTCTCTGAGGTTTGCCATTGTCTGCAGAGAGGTGGCGGCCGTACAGAAAAATTATTTTAATTCAAATAATTTTCTGTCGCGGGATTCGAACCCGGGTCTCCATGTTCGTTGACATATTGGCCACGCACTTTAACCAACTACGCCACGGACGCCACATTACTTATAAATGATTACTTATATATTACTTATATATTATTTTTAAAATATAATATTATTAAAATATTATTATTATCGCTTTTCCTAATCTTTGACGTAATCCTTGTTCCAAACCTTGTCTGCTTCCTTTTCCCATTCCTTGTTCTTATTTTATTTCTAGGAGGCTTTAGCCCCCTCCCCCTTGGAGAATTTTTTGTATGGAAAAAGAAATGAAAAAAGTCCAAAAAGATGTTTCAGCCCCCCCTTTGGCGAATCCTAGATCCGCCACTGTAAATTGGTACACCCTAAGCAGCCTAATGAGGTCATTTATATTTTTTGATTTTTTAAAGTCAAAAACTTAACCATCCTGTTGTATCATAAAATTACAGATGTGCTGATAGTCAACGAGTAATAATACCAGGCAACGACGTTGCACTTTTGCTGCAGGTTAAACTGTCAATTTTGTATAGGAAATATTAAAAATTTACCTAAGTTCTTCAACAGCAGGAGGTGGAGGTTATAGTTTGTTGCTTTATGGTTCCGACATTTCTGATTAGTAATAGGTTAGTAAAATTGTCTATAACATTAGAATACATTTAAAATAAGTAAAAAAAATAACATTAATTGCGGTTTTTTTCTAAATTAAGTTTTTTAATGGTCTCCGGGTTGAAAAAATAACTCCTTAATAACCCAAAACTCTTAACCCATAACTCTTTTTTTTTCAGATGAACCAGGCTCCAGATATCTTACTCACCGCAATTTTAAGGTTTTTCGCTGCATTGCAGTTTTCTACCTTATCGATGAATAAACATTTTTGAAACTAAGTTTCGGGGATAAGTCTCGAATATTTATGCTTTAATAATATAACAAAATTTGTTCTAAAATAAAAAACTACTTTTTCGAAAACTCCCGGAGGCCCTTAAATGGCAACGAGTTAAGGCGGTATTTTAGTCTAGAAATTTGAAAAAATCTAAAAAATTTTGTCCATATATCGATATTATAGATATTCAAAAATATCTACCTAAAAGGATTTTTCAAAATTCGAATTATTTTTAAAGTTACAGTAATTTTAGTGACGTAGCACCCACACCAGTTTGGGCGGAATGTAAAACTTTAAACGTGTTTTTCTCGAAACTACTTTTTTTTGATGTAGTTGACATAACATCTCATGTTCTAGTAGACTGATTTACTTAAAATTTGGCATGACTAATGGTTCATATATTCCTCTATCGTATGAACCAATATAAACTAGAAATTTTTCCTTTTTAATATTTTTAAAAAATTGGGAAAAGCTAAAAAATTAGTGAAAAAATCGACCTCAATTTTTGAGTCATTGACACCATTATGCGAACATTTTTTTTACTTTTTCTGGTTCATACGATACTGGCATTTATATTGATTAAAAACTATCCATAATTTTATTTTTCAGGTGACCAGAAGGGTAGATATCATGACGACCGGGGCATGGCTTTTCCCCCGCCCCCCTACTTCTACTTCAAAGGCGCATAACTTGCTGAAATTTTTATAAATGTACATATATTTTTTTTGTAAAATGTATACCTTAAATATCAATTGCTTTTTTTATGCATCCTCAAAAAATTCTCGAAATTCCTACCACTATAAATATTGGTGAATTTTATTCGTTTGGTTGTTTTGTAAGACAATTCACCATATTAATTGACCAAAAAATGTTAAAATCTAATTTTTATGGGTAAAAAATAAAAAGATGATGCCCATTTTTCGATTTTTTTTTAACATATGATTTTTATTTTTATACCCCCTTGTTTAAAAAACGTAAATGGGGGTATATTAATTTTATCACTCCGTTTGTAACGCCCATAAGGAGGCGTGGTAGGTATAGAAAAGTATATATATTCTTGATCAGCATCACCACCCGAGTTGATTTAGCCATGTCCGTCTGTCTGTCCGTCCGTCTGTGATCACGATTACAGCCGTAATTGTAAAGCTATCATCATGAAACTCAATATTTAAGCTTTTATTTAAAAAATGAAGGTCAAGTTCGTAAATGAGCCAAATCGGATGAAAACCACGCCTACCTCCCATACAAAGTGACTTTATCAAAACGGTAAAATCTCTTAGAATTCAACAAAAATGAATATATGAACTTGCAATTTTGCATATGAGTTTTGATGTTTAAAATACTTTCTAAGTATGAAATTCAACCAAATCGGATGAAAACCACGCCTACCACCCATACAAAGTGACTTTATAAAAAAGGTAAAATTTCTCTAAAATCCACAAAAATTAATGTATGGACTTGAAATTTTGCATATACACTTTGATATATAACTTGACTATGTGTATGGAATTCAACCAAATTGGCTGAAAACCACGTCCACCTCCCTTACATAGTGAATTTATTAAAAAACAAAATCGAATATTTTCTGTTAAAAACATAACGAAAACGTTTCTACAGATAAACATTTTATTGATTGCTTAAGACTGAATATACTTTCGTTCGACCGTGGGGGTAATTTAACTTCGCCCCAGTCGAAGATCATTTCTTACTAGTTTTTTTAATTTTTGTAACAAAATGAGCTGAATTATCTGAAAAAATATTTATGCTTTGAATTACCACAGGTTTTTTTTTTCAGCTCGGAGTTCTTGTTTCTTGTATTTGGTCTAATATTAAGTGTTTTTGCTCATTAATCAGTAATCTGTTTCCAAGCGGCTCCCTTAAGGTCCGAAAGACAACATTAAATGATTTGATTTGTCGTTATGAGGCCAAAGAATTCGAGTTATAATTCAAATCAAGAATTTCAGATCAAGTCAAGTCTACCTTGGTTCGGTTATCGGACGGAAACAATTAATAAATATAGTAAGCACACCGTATAACAAACATTATCGCATTAGTTCCAGTAATTTCATGAAATTTAATCGGTTGTAGATCCACCATCTTGAATTTTGAAAATCTAACTTCGAATTCGTGATCAAGGGCGCCATATTGGTTTATAAAGTCATTATTATGCGAAGCTGACTGCACCAATCGAAAGAAATAGTAGAATAGGTATGTTTGGAATTTTTTAAGGCAGAAAATAAATCTCAAACATCATATTAAAATTGTGCTCTTTCCGGACTTAATGGGTTAATTTGCTATTCTGTTTAATATTATTTTTCTACACCAACACAATTATTATGTAGCGAATAATTGAAGACGACGTACTTCCTCCACGGCATGAAAATTCAAAGTTGCATAGGTCATACGTTGACTTCTCTGCAATTCTTGTGGCGTAATGTCAAATCCAAATTTTATATAATTTCTGGCTAAAATCCGCCAACACTTTTCGCGATGTAAAAGCTATCAAGTTTATTTCAATAAAGTTCATATCGAAAAGAAAATTTTAAAAGTTTTAAACTTCCCGGGTAGCTCGAAAGCTCGAAAATACTCAGGCATTGATCATCAAATTACCCGGGTAACGCCCGGGCTTTCGAGCTTCCTGAGTTTTTCTTTTCGGGTTTCGAATGGCCGTGTGCCCGGGTCCCCTGTCAAATCGAGAGCTTTATTATCTAATGACTTTTATTTAAAGATTAAAGTATCATGGATTTTTAGGATGCCCTGTAAATAAAACAAAAAGAGTTAGCTGTGGCTGTGGACAAACCCGTGTTTCTGTTGTTTTAAGCCACGTCCAAATTTCTGACTTAATCCTTGTTGGAACTCTTTTCCTAGTTTGGAAAGTCGTGTTTTAAATGTGTCTAAATTTTTGTCCCAATCCATATCATAATTGTTGTTGTTGTTGTTATTGGTGCTTAAGCTTTTGCTCTAGCTCTTGATTTTTTGATTTCCGGTGTAAAATGAAGTCAAAGAATTAACCTTTTTGGTCGTACCATTACCTTAATCATACCACCTATGCTCAGTAAGTAACAATTCAATGCAATGTCGATGCGTTTTGAAAAAATGCCTTTTTCAAATTTTTTGGAAACCAGCGCGTAAAAACGTAACTTCGTTACGTCTAAAGTAGCAATTATACTCAAGAGTACGTTCGTGTAATTCATAACACATTTATAATTCATTACGGGAAGCGAAAAAAAGAAGTGAGTATTTAGTATTTTTGAAGAAATGAATTTGTAATTAAGAAATACACCGAAATGTGAAGTTCCCTCGAAACTTTAAAATCTTTGTTTTTTTAATTTTAATCATAATGTGCCAGAACACCCAGTTTAATGCAACTTTTTTGAAATAAATATGGACAAATGAATAGTGATTGTCTAAAACAAATTTATAATTTTTTTTTTTTATAATGTCCCATATAACCTTTCGACACAAATAAAAAAGAAACTCAAAAGTGCTTGACTATTACTTTGTTCACAAAATAATGATCGGTATGCCAGTTTCTCTTGGAAGTACATCATTGTTGCTATGTTCCAATTGAAAAGTAATCATTTGTTTGAATGTCCATAAATGTTGGCAAAATATTATCGCCTCCTTACATTAAGTCAAGGAATTTTTTTTCGGCGCCAAAGAGATATAAAATAATTACTGCACTGCTCAGCTTGAGAAAATTTTATGACATCTTCAGCATTTTATTGGTCGATGTCGAACAAAACGTGCAAACTGCTAAAGCACTTGTTCTCACCAAAAACTTAATCCAATAAAAACTGTCAAAATAACACTAAGACATCGGCTTTGTGTTGCTTGTATGAAATAGACTCATAAAAATGCTGGGAAACTTTTTACAAGATACGCATGTTACAATCCATTCAGACCGAACCCACTCGCATAACAACAATTCACAGTTATACGTATATAGATGAAAGAGAATAATGAAAAACACCAAAGACACATCAAGGAACCCAACGATGACCATGCAAACCATAACCATTTTGACAATCCTAAAGCAACAAAATAGAATCATTACAATGGCTTGAATTACGACCTTCTCGGCGAGACATGCGGAGTATGTGGTTCGCCTTTGGGTTGGAATATGTGCGTCCATAGCACGCAGGACTTGCAAGCAAAAGAAAACGGCAGCAATTCTTAGACAGAAGACAGACAAGCAGGACACGCTGTCGTATAGATTTGTTGGCGGTACACTTTCACAAGATGAAAGTGAATTTTCTTTCTTTCAGACTCTGTATGTCTTTGACTCACTGTCTAGCTGCTCTCATAGCTCAACGCAGTGTGGTGGTGGGAAAGGAAATCAACCCGTAGTGACACTGTTTTAGTAAAAGTTGAAACAAGAATGACAATCAGGGTGGTAGAGTTTGAAAAAGTGAGTTAATTCCACGGAATTTTTCGGCTCGTAAGTGGATTGATTTTTTGTCATTGAAAAATATTTGGTTGTGTTTCACATGGGAAAATGTTGAATTGAGTGAGAGTGTGGTTGTTGGAAAAACCCATGTTATACAAATTATTGATAAAACGATAGACGAGATAGTCTACGTTGGTGGGGCGAACGAAGATTTCTGCGAATTTTTCTGTTATTAATAAATGGGAGCGATTAATACGGACTACAACTTATAAGATTTTCCTTTGAAAATGCAGAATTCGAAACATGACATTTCAGGCCATTTCAACAACTTTCTGATTTATTTATTGAAAAACTTATTCTTTTATCGAAAGTCTGGAAAAAGCTTTCTATGACTCTTGGTAGGAAGCTTAAAGCTGTTAAAATCGAATAGTTGCTGCTATGATATCTATTTAATACTTATCTACTCCATAAATAACAAGCTATCACGAACAGGAAGTGTCCTGACAGCCAAACAAACAATGACAACAACAAAAATAACAACAACAATAAACATAATAATCACTCTTAACCCATACTTACTTATTATTATCAATTTTCTCACACACAGTTTAACAAATAGCCAAGCATTCCATAACAAATCAACTGGTACAGTTAGAAGGATAACACAAAAGGACACACACCCTCGAATAAAATTGAGAACGTGTAATATTGTGATCGTTTGCTTTGATTTCTTCACTTTCCTCAACCATTGTCTACTAATATCCAAAGCAGCTAACAATAGGTTTGACATCTTTGCTGCTGCTGCTGCTGCTTTCACATCTCCTTTGAGAGTTTCTTTCAAGAGTTCTACCAGCTCGTAGTCAAAAAACATCTTGATGCCATTCTAATGAACTCATTCATTTTCAGTTACTTTGAACATTACCGATTTGTTAGGTTCTACCCATTTTGTTAAGGATCTGTCAATATTTGAACGTGAGTGAATTTCTTTTTATTGTTTGAGAATTTCTTTTGTAGAAATTTATCTGTTTGATATCCTGTTGACGATAGAATGAAGATCAGTTTTGAACACGTTGTAAAAGCAGAGTGTTGCTTGTGGCGTGTAACCAAACAGCTGCTCATTTTTTTTGTGGCGACGCCATCGTTTTATAGGGTCGTTATATGTTTTCAATGTTACTGGAAATTTTATTGATTTCTTCAAGGGGGGAGGAAAGATATTATTTACCGCTGCCTTTAACAAAAAACAGCACGTGCAATGCAGAAATGATTGGAAGTAAAATGTTGCTTCAATGAAGTGATATGTTATAATTTAAAATTTTTGGTGAAAACTATCTACAGCTTTTTGTGCTAGTTGACGTATAAATTGTTCCTTATTAGTTTTAAGAACTGGAAATCTATGATTCCCTTCTGAAATTTCTTATATCTGAATAATATATGCTGGTGTCTTTACAAAGGTTATGCAGATACAATAAATGTATCATACAATTAAAAGACAGGTCACCTAAATAACCAATTTTTTTAATTTCGATCAGAATTTATATCTTCTGTGGGATGTGACTGAGCTTCAATTGCTCCACGGTTTTCAAAAGACCGTGTTTATCTTTCATATAGGATCTTTTGTGCCGAAACGGAATCGTCAATAACAAAAATTTGTAAGAAATGTTTTATCTTCAGTTTGGCGGAAGTTAAAATATAACAAGACACGTGCTTTTATATAATATCCAAGACTATGAAGGTTTTCTTAATTTTGTGGTTTCAGTTCGTTTGAGGGATAAGCGTGATATTCATTAAATTTATCCAAATTTCAATCTCTTTTACGTTTTGAATTTCAAAACTAATGTGTAAAATATAAAGTCAAAACATTAATTTTTGTGGAGTTTCTATATATTGTGATATTTTCATAACGTCATTTGGGAAGTAGGCGAAGTTTTAGTTCGATTTGGTCAAATTTCAAACTAAGAGTATGTTTTCGGAAAGATTTAAGTGGAAAATTTAAAATTTTTCACATCAATTTCTTTCAAATCAAATCATATCAAACACAAAAAACTTATATTAAAAAATATAAGTTTATAATGAGCATTTATTTCAAAAAATTGGAAAATAAATAATTGTTCGCAGTCGCAGAAAATTATATTAGTTTTCAGCAAATTGCTTACTTGAATCAAACAAATTTTTCTCACATCAATTTTATATTGGCATATTTATAATTCACAACATGTTTACATGAAAACATATTTAAGATGTTGCGGATTGACAAACTATATCATGGTTCGAAGGTGCAGTATCTTATCTGTTAATTTAATTGGAAAGATGTAAGCGTCTACAAGATATACAGGGTTTTCCAATTAGGACTTGACAACTTTGAATTAAATTTCTAAACGCACCCTTTCACTAATCATCAAATTTTGGTCCGAATTGGAAGATATGGACTTGGACAACATGTGGTTTCAACAGGATGGTGTCATAAGCCACACAGCACACGTTACAAAATAGCGGCCTTTTCGGCCGAAATGTGTGGCCAAGTCATCGAAAATTGGTCCCAACGAATCGACCGCTGCATACGTGCTCGTGATGGCCATATGAACGAAGTCGTGTTCCATTCATAAATGTTTTGATTGAACAATACTTCAAGCCGATAATAAAATTTTTGAAATATTCCAAATGGATTGCGTTTTATTTAAAAAAAAGTAGTCAACGCCTTAATAGAAAACCCTTTATATTCTTTGTTCGAGTAATTTTTTATGATTGGTTATCCTACATCCGACATCTTTGCTGAATCAAGCAAATTGTTCTCAATTCTAGAAAAATAAATTTCTCAAGTCAAGCAAATTATTCTAGTTTTCAGCAAGTTTTTCTGATTTCAAGCAAATATTAGACTTGAAATTTTATGCAGAAATATTTTTTTAATGAAATATGGGGATTAATAGCAATGTAATAGAATAAATCTCAGTATTAAGTGATGCCACCATTTTCTGTAATTATATCTTCTATCCGTCGGAGCCTGCACTTTAAACATAATTTTGCATTTTGTGGGTGTTCCGTGTCGTGATGCCATTTCTTGATAAGAATTTTTGATCAACTGGACCTTGGTGGTGATCACTTGCTTGGCGATAGCCCTTTTATTGAGTCCCATATGTTCTTTATAGGGTTAATGCCCTGGATAGGGCAAAATAGTAAAGTTTTTTTCAGCTAGAAATACAGGTACAGTCCTGGCTTTTTGGTAAGGTGCCGAATCATGCATAAAAACGCTTGCTTGCTTTTTTCCGTCGTAATAGTTCTGAATTCTTTGACCCATATACACACAAACTGCTTTACACTAGTTTTATTCGTTCGAAGCTTGAACCTTCTTCCTTCATCTGGAACCCATATTATGCAACACATCCTGCAAGGCTTGAAAGAGTACAGAAGAAATTTCTCAGATTCTCCCTTAGATCTTTACATTTTGTTGCGCCAATGCCCTCATATAATACGCGATGTTTGCTTATACGAATTCAGTCTCTTGAAAGGAGGAGAAGAATCCGGTCTTTAATGATATTCTCTGATATAATTTCAGGTCAAATTGATTGTCCTGAACTGTTAAATCTTATTCATTTCTTTTATCCCTCCCGCCACTTACGTAATCATAAAATTTTTGCCAATCTATTTCATAGAAGTAATTATGAAAGAATGATTTCAATTTGCTCTTCAGAACTCATAATATTGACTTTTCTATTTCTAGAGGTAGCTTTCAGTCTATGCTAAATGAATTTTTTATATTTTAGAATCTATGTTTCTTAAGAAAAAATGCAAAACCTTTACTGAATATTTAAGCATAATATTTTGACGTAGAATACGTCATTCTCGGAGGTAAGTAGGGTGGTTAATAGTGATCAGGTGTCGGTATTTATATAACTTTTTGAGCCTTTGGTGGGCCTAAAGTACTGATCGTACAATGTTGATGTTAGCACTTGTTGGTCTGCTTGATCCTCAATGCGACAAGAATTCATGTTAGAACTCTCTAACTTATATAAATTTTACACAATTACATGAAATATTAAGCCAACATTTGATGTTTTTGTTTGCTTAAACTTGCTACCTATTTATCGACAGTTTCCGGTTTTATCGACAAAACCATAAAATTTGTATCGGAGCCCCCCTAAAGAGTGTTCGGAGAGAATAGGTGTCAAAGGCAAAAATGTTCCTTTTGCAAAAATAATGGGGGTCAGTCATATATATTAACCCTTTCCGGCACTCTCTTAAAGGTCATATGCTCAGGTGTATGGAATAAATAAACAAAAACCATAAAATTTGTATGGGAGCCCCCCTAAGGAGTGGTCGGAGGAAATAGGTGTTAAAGGCAAAAATGTTCGTTTTGCAAAAGAAATGGGGGTCGGTGATACATATTAACCCTTTCCGGCAGAAACACAATAAAATTTGTATGGGAGCCCCCCTAAGAAGAGGTCGGAGGGAATAGGTGTCAAAGGCAAAAATGTTCCTTTTGCAAAAATAATGGGGGTCAGTCATATATATTAACCCTTTCCGGCACTCTCTTAAAGGTCATATGCTCAGGTGTATGGAATAAATAAACAAAAACCATAAAATTTGTATGGGAGCCCCCCCAAGGAGTGGTCGGAGGAAATAGGTGTTAAAGGCAAAAATGTTCCTTTTGCAAAAGTAATGGGGGTCGGTGATACATATTAACCCTTTCCGGCAGAAACACAATAAAATTTGTAAGGGAGCCCCATCTAAGAAGTGGTCGGAGGGAATAGGTGTCAAAGGCAAAAATGTTCCTTTAGCAAAAATAATGGGGGTCAATGATACATATTAACCCTTTCCGGCACTCTTTTAAAGGTCATATGCTCAGGTGTATGGAATAAATAAACAAAAACCATAAAATTTGTATGGGAGCCCCCCTAAGGAGTGGTCGGAGGAAATAGGTGTTAAAGGCAAAAATGTTCCTTTTGCAAAAGAAATGGGGGTCGGTGATACATATTAACCCTTTCCGGCAGAAACGCAATAAAATTTGTATGGGAGCCCCCCTAGGAACAGGTCGGAGGGAATAGGTGTCAAAGGCAAAAATGTTCCTTTTGCAAAAATAATGGCGGTCGATGATACATATTAACTCTTTCCGGCACTCTTTTAAAGGTCATATGCTCAGGTGTATGGAATAAATAAACAAAAACCATAAAATTTGTATGGGAGCCCCCCTAAGGAGTAGTCGGAGGGAGTAGGTTTCCAAGGAAAAAATGCTCCCTTTGCAAAAGTAATGGGGGTCAGTGGTACATATTAACCCTTTCCGGCACAAAAACCATAAAATTTGTATGAGAGCCCCCCTAAGAAGAGGTCGGAGGGAAAAGGTGTCAAAGGCAAAAATGTTGCTTTTACAAAAGTAATGGGGGTCGGTGATACATATTCACCCTCTCCGGCACTCTTTTAAAGGACATATGCTCAGGTGTATGGAATAAATATTTTGCTAAATAGTTTTTAAAAAAGATGTCATTAAAAGCGAATTGACTAATTCTACGTCTTGTGTTACGACATAGTCAAAACTACTGTATCTTTTTTGCTCTAGTCTGTAAGGATTGTATCCATAGACATATAGACAAATAAATAAAATGTACTGGCTATCACCAGGAAATCATTACTTGAGCTGTGATAGCAGCCGAGTTTCTAGTACTCGCTTGTACTAATCTTGCCCCATGGTGCTTTCTACGATGTGTAGACGTTCCATGTCTTTCGCTGAAAACACATACCAACCCATGACACAAACTCTAGGTTTTTACCCCTTTTCGTAAGGCAGTCTAGCAGACTATATTGAACTTCTCAATTTTCAGCAAACGTGAACCAGTTGAGTTGTAAGAGTACTTATGTAAAAATAGCGCAGGTTTCCAGTGTTGCCACTTGTTAAAAACAAAAGTAAGGTATAAATAATGTCACAATAAATAATGTCACCAGTAGCAATACCAAATAAAATTACGTGTATTTTTCATGTGTTTTTCTTGTCATAAAATGATTTTTAATAGAAATAACATAGATATAAGTACTGTCACTAATAATTTGGTCATCCGCTATAGTTACTGCCTATGGGAGGTAGACGGGGCTTTTGCCACATTTTAAACATAGATCATTTAGATGGAATCAATTCTTGCTCATTAATAAGAACGAAAAAAATCTTTGTCGGAGAGTAGTTAAGCTCATAGATGAGTTGTAAGATTTTTTATGACTTCTTAGAACTCTTTGCATAAAAATTTTCTGAGCTCTTAGAACCCTTTGCATAAAACCTTTTAGCTCTATGACAAAAAGGATCCTCTGGGACTGTATCTGGTTCTAGATGGTTCGCTTGAAGTATTTAGAGCCTTGCAGACTTCATTGATGATTCTTTGAAAAACTTATACTACTGCAATTATGTATGGACCTAGATAGTTACATGAAAAGAGGCCATAGATACTTTAAATGTCCCAATGACCAAACTTTGTCTATATATTAATCCGTTGGAATCATTTCACAAAACCCATAAGACATCCATTCTCTACCCTACCCAGTTTTTATTCTTGTCCTTTATTGCCATATGGGGCTCACGAACTGTATCATAAGACTCAAAAGTTTCATCATCATAAGCAGCTCTCTTGCTGCAGTTCTCACTAAAACTTACGTGATTGTTGACGAGAGCTATATGCGTCCTCAAGCGCCTACGATTACTCGTGTACCTTATCGAGCTCTCCCACAAAGTGAGGCGAGCGGACGATTCCGTACTCTGTATTTTACTTAAAGACTTAAAAAAATAAACAAATAATACGCTAATAAGTTTTTATTCTTGTTGAGTACTATCCACCCCAAAGTAACAAATTCTTTAGAGATAGTCATGTCAGAAAGTTGTTCGATTTGATATGAAATGGACAATATACATGTATTTTTTTTGTGATTTTAAAAATTTAATCGCCATGGATTTGAAGAAAAGTTGCAGCTTGAGATACTACAGCAACAAATACTTCACACGCTTCTAAAAGAGCTCAGTTCGGTACTTTAAGTTATTACCTTTAAAGCTGGCCAAGTAGCTAATAGTTTCAGCGCTACTTTAATGTTACATCGTGATAACTTGATTTGTATGAACTGAATCGCATGATTCTAGTCGGCGATCACTCACCAAGTTTTTCCCACACGCTGCCTAACGCAACTAATGAGGGGTTTCACCAACCCAATGAAAGGGCTAAATTACAGCGGAGCAACTAACTCAGCGAAGTGGGATAAAAAATTAAAGCTATAATAAAAGAGCATAAATAAAGCACACATAAGAGGTAAGAAAGAAAAAATGCAAAAAATCAAAAAAACAACAAAAAACAACAACGAAGTGTAAATTTGTTAGCACATGCGAAAATATTTGATCATTACGGATCGATAATTTCACTTGGGTCGTCGTTGCCGCCGTCGATTATTGCTGATCTTTGGCAACAGCCATGAAGAGGGAAAACGTGTGATGATCATCTGGCAACGCCTCCAAATGAAGCGCCAACATAAAGAAAAAAAATATATGTTTGCATCGCACTGAACTTGCGAAAATTTTAATGATATCAGTTGCAGCAACAACAATAACTACAGACAAGCAAAGCCGCCGCTCTCGCCGCTGCTGCTTGTAGCTTAACAATAAAAAAACAATAAAAAAAGACAGAAAACAAAACATCTTCAACGACAACAACCACAACAACTACAATAGCAGCAGCAATAAACACGGCTAATCAAGCACACGGCAATCGCAACAACGAAATCAACTCGTTAACTTGTTACCGTGGCATCGCTTCTGCATTGACGCTGCCGCTGCTTAGGCTCTGGTTATGGCTATTGCTGCTGCATTCATCAACGCAACGATCACTCCCTGCGCTTCAAGTTCGGTTAACATCAAAACACAATGAGGCGAAAATAAAATTACAGCGCCCTCTGTTCCAACCTCCGCCACCACATGCTCCCGCTGCCGCTGCCACTGCTTCTGCTGCAGTTTGGCTTGCTCTGGGTCGCGGCTGATCGGTTGGCATGAATGGCCATTGTTAGCCATCCATAAAGTAGGTGGTTTGATGATATAGCCTGCGGCACTCCGTGCCGCACTAGCTGGTGTTCTTCTACCTACATATTTAGTTTTACTCGCTGCTTGTAAGGCTTCCGCTTCAACGCACCGACACACACACACACACACACATACGCATATACATGCAAAACATACAAATAAGCTGCTTGTACTGACAGCTCCTTGTTAAGGTTTTGTAGGCTAGAAGAAGAAGAAGGCACAAAGGATTCGCATCTTCCGCCATATTATTAACTTATTTATAACCAATAAAGTTGCAATAAGGCTAAGAAAGAACGAGCGCACGAAAGAAGGTAGGCACACTAAAAATTACACAAGAAGAAAAAAACTGAAGAACCTAACCGGTCAAGAATTTATTTAAGTTCATAAGTATATAAATTTAATTAAATTTTTATTGAAACTTAGCGTCTTCCTAGTAGAGTTGGTAGCGCTCTTGACTATAAAAAATGCTTCTCGAGAAGCTTCTCAGAGCGAGAGAGGATTTTCAGCACCGAGACTACCTTATTTATTCTACCCATGATACAATTACAAGGTAAGCTCATTTTAAGAAGGCTGCTCAATTGAGATATTTTAAAACAACAAAGCTGTAGGAGCTACAAACGTCAAACGACAAATTCAACAACAACAATTAGAAAAACTAAAAATTACCAGCTGATTATGACAACTAGCGCACCCTGCTCTCCAATATGAGCCTACCTTGTAATTGTATCATGATTCTACCCACGGTCATGATACAATTATGCACGAGTGTCTTGCAGCGACTGTCATTTTCCTGTATATTTTATTTTCTATTTTCTTTTTTACCTTTTTGCGTATACTATTTTTGACAGTTGGTGCAAGACGAAAAAACTGTCACGACTACCTTGTATAATTTTATCATGCACACGGTCATGGTGTAATAATAATAAGGTGTTAGTGAGTTTGACACTTCTCTCAAAAAATGATAATTTTTTTCGCTCTACTCCTGTCAAAAACAGCTGGTGGTGAATTGGAATGAAAAAAATCAGCTAACATCTCCAACAATGCCATGTCCACTTCTTTTGATGGCTATTATCAGTTGAGACGTTGAACATTCTTTCATGGCATTCGATATCGCACTCTATCTTCAAAACAGGCACAACTCAAAATTTACAAATTTTTACTTTTAAATGTTAAACTATTCGTAGTGATAGTCCATAAACTATCAAAATTTTGCACTCATCTTTTTACTCTTTATTGAAAAAAAAAAAAAAATCGTTTTGTCTCCTTATTTTACATGGACTCTTTTGAAAAACAAACTGGTTTTTTGCTTCTCCTGAAATTTTTGAAATTTCGAGTTGTGTCTGTTCTGAAGATGGAGTGCGATATGTTCTTCAAGCAGACATTGTGAATACAAGTAAATTTGCATACTGGCCAAAGCTTCATGTCGGTGGCACCTTCCAGTGCACCTTTTTGATAAATGGCAAAATCAAGACAACTGCAATAACGGCACATTTAATTGCATTAAATATTAAATTATAATTAATTCGCACAATAACCTGTAGAAACTATAACACATCATCATCTAGCAACTCACACAAATATGGTAGAATTATAAGGCAGGGCCGACTCGGAGAAAAATGGAGTAGAAAGCAGATAAAAGCGAGCTATCTCTAGTTTCTCTATGTTAATTTTTTGCAGTTGAATTTAAGTTAAACTTTTTAAAAGCTTTTCTGCAAATTCAACACCTCCTCGGCATTTTATAGATTTATTTGCTATGTTTTTACAATATTTTCACTAAAATTAACACAAACTTAACACACGTGTCCGCACTATTTACAACTTGGAAACATAATATTTTTATTTCATTTGAAGTTTCTATGAACTTCGCCATTTAGACAATTAGCCAACCTTTTCATTATCCACTCTTCGTTGACGCGTGAAGGCACCAAGCGACTCGGCCCTGCCTTGTAATTCGACCATGCATATAAATTGACATGACACACAATTTGACAACTATCAACAGTTTCGCTCTTTCACTCACAATTTTTTGACAGAAAGAAACCTATTCATGATGTTGTCAAAAACTCACTAACACGTTATTATTATGTTATTACACCATGACCCACGGTAGTGTGCTCTATTTTTGTCAACCAAAACGTCAGAATAGCGAAAGAAAGCAAGAGATAGAAAAAATAATTCAAATAATTCATGGTAAAATAAACAAGATAGACTCGTGACAGAAAATCAATAGTCAGAATGGTCAAAAAACAATAACAAAAAAAAAGAGGAAAATGTTTTGTATTGATTATGACTGTTGTGACTGAGTGCGAGAGCAGATTTTCAGCCACGAGACTATCTTCTTTATTCTACTATGAAATAACTCAAATTGAAATAATTTCGATTTGACAGTTCTGATTCCACGCTCTCTCTCCTGCACCTACCTTATTATTGCACCATGATTTTACTATGTACTCTACCAAAAACGATTGAGTAAAGATCACGCAATCACGGCTGCGCAAAAATTGTCTCTTTCTGCGCATGACGTATTTTGTTGTTTATTTTAAGAGTACACAATTGATGCAAAATGTAAACATTTCAACTTATCAAGAATGTAATGTTTTCAATTTCAAGAATCATTCCAGAATGTAATGTTTTAAATATTTCGGTTGATTATAGGAATTTTGTTCAATGTCTTCATTAACTTTTCTTATAACAAAGAACATTCTGATACAGAAAAAAATACTTTTTAACCTAAATGTTGAAATTTTTAAATTTTGTCACTCCGTTTTTAAAGCCCATAAGGAGGCGTGGAAGGTATAGAAAAGTATGTATATTCTTGATCAGCATCACCACCCGAGGCGATTTAGCCATGTCCGTCTGTCTGTCTGTCTGTCTGTGATCACGATTACAGCCGTAATTTTCAAGCTATCACCACGAAATTCGATATTTAAGCTTGTATCTAGAAAATAAAGATCAATTTCGAAAATGAACCAAATCGGATGAAAACCACGCCTGCCTCTCATATAAAGTGACTTTATCAAAAAGCTTAAATCTCTATATATTCCACAAAAAATAATATATGGACTTGAAATTTTGCATATGAGCTTTGAAATATAACATGTACTCTGTGTATAAAATTCAACCAAATCGAGTGAAAACCACACCCACCTCCCGTACAAAGTGACTTTATCAAAAAACAAGAGACTATTTTCTGTTAAAACTATGACGAAAATGGTTTTACAAATAAACATTTTTTGACTGCTTAAAACTTTGAATATACTTCGGTTCGGACGTGGGGGTATTTTAACTTCGGCATTCATTATTTCTCACTAGTTTTTTTTTGGAAGCTGGCCCAATATGAAACTTCAAAACATCGCTTGTAACGAGCAAACCATCTCCATTGATTGTTTTGAAAATTTGTTCCAATTGACTTATTTGATCCATGAGTTCTTCTGAAGGATCTATCATTCTTGGTATTCTACCATGATTTTACTTTTGAAAGCGAAGCTGCTCATGGGAGAGTGATTCCTCGTTATTGTTCCTATCGTGGTATAATAATACAAGGTAGCATTGACAACTGCTTATTTTCTCTTCTACAAGAAAACATCTCCTATCAAAAACAGCTATTTGTGAAAATGCATCAGCCTCTGCTCAAGTTGTTGTTGTTTTTTTTTTTTCAATTCAACGTTTTCAGCATTGTTTGTGTTTTCAATGGCCGATTGTGAGCGCTATCTTTTTGAGTATATTTTTTGACAGAAGATGGTTTCCCAAGCAACTGTAAATGCCAGTTTGTAATTATTAAGGGTATTCACTTCAACGCCGAAAACTTCAGTACAATTGTTGTTGTTTTGTTTTGCGAAGATTGCTTAAATTTAATCCTCTATTGATTTGATAAAAAATAATCGTCGGAAATTTACGAAGAAAATATGTGTTTAGTAGCCATAAGTAGCACTGTTTAATGAGTGTGAGTCATTGTGAATGTGGAAAATTCAATAAGAAGAAGAGCATTATGTCAAATTCCGCCTAAAAAGCTAATGAAATGTTCAAAATGGAGCAATCATTTTTTGGCATTGTTTTTTCATAAAAGGAAGATAACCACTAGTTTTTTTACAGAATAATCACATAATTGTTTGTTTTGCTAACATTTATATAGAAATAAACGAAGGCGATTTAAGGTTTGACTAATGCATGTGATTAAAACAAAAATTTAAAAACGGTCACTTCAACTCGTCGGAAATTTGCAATTTTTGAAATTTCAGCATTGAAGTGAATACCCTAATTATAATTTTTGAAATTCAGTACGTAAACAGAGAGCGAACTGTCATACGAAAGCAAACATCATGGTAAGCTCGCGGCTAAAAATGTATTCTCTCTCTCTCTCTCTTTCTCTAAATCGATACTTTCAACATCAATACTAACAATTATCCGTATCTTTTTGCTGTTTTTCACTTATCAGTGTTTTTTGCCAATTTTCCGGTGTACGGCAACCTGTTTATTATATAAGTACAATGGCCTATCTCTTAAGTGCTCCAAACGAACTTCAAAGCGACTTTGTACAAGTATTTACTCCAAAAGGGAAATGTTGTTTGAATTAACCTCTTAAAAATTCAATTGTAATTTGGAATATTTCTTCCGTTTAATGTCAAATAATATTTTGATTTTATTAACTTCGGGAATATTTCCACATACAAATAAAACAAGTAAAATATAGATAATTTTTATACTTATAATAAATATTAATTTCATATCAAGCTACTATAAAATTTTTCATTTATTTTTTTTTTTTATTGCCCTTTACCACGTACTCCTAATCTTAGCCCCAAATCGATTAATATTGATAAACTACTAAATATTTTTTTTTTCTAATCTTTATAGAAGCTGAAATCCAGCTTCATTGAATTTTACAAAATTATTACTTATATTTAAACATTTCAGTTAATATGTAAATAAAAATTTCATAAATAATTCTATCTCAGCAAATTCTTTCATCTATCTAAGACATACGTTTTTGTAACTTTTAATTTTTTTACGGTGTAATCAGAGTTTGTTGAAAAGACGTTCTTGTCTGCTCCTCGTTGGCGCAGAGTTTCCCACAGATATCGCTTACATGCGCCATAGACATTGAACTAGTTAGCTGTGTGGAGAAAGGTGATGATGGTGAATCTGCTGTTGCTGCTGCTGCTGATGGTGCAGGTAACGCTGTCTGTGCTATACTTGTTGTTGTTTCCTTGCTAGTGTCTCGTTGGTTGCGCCATTAAAAGTGTCAAATATCAAAATGAGGGCGCCTTGAACCTCATGGCCACCTAGTGATGACTTCTGATGACAGCATGTGTTGAAACTCAAAAATCTACACTCAACCAATAATAGTTTGTAAGGTTTAATCTGGTAGGATATAGTCGATTTGAAGGGCTCACAAGTTCTATCTGTAACTACGAGAAATCCTATTGAATGAAAGCTTTTACATTAACAGTACTTTAGTTATTTAATAGACTAGAGATCGTGAGAGCTATCAACAAAACTGTCGAAATAAGTTTCCTTTTGTGGTAAATATATACATAGCTCAGCTGATTTAAAAACTTTCGTATTTTTACCTAAGTTTTATTTCCACTTTTGTGAAATGCACTTAATGTGTCAAGGGCATTTTAAAAAAGTAAAGTCAGTGAAACTACCCAAATTCATCAATAATACTTCATTACCTATGTTTGGTTTTAACCGAAAGAGAAAAAGGACTGTATATTTCGAAAAAGATAAAGTGATATCTTCAATTTATTTTATCGAATATTGCTCAGAAATATCCTTAAGAATTGAAATACTTAAATATCGAATTTAAGTATTTAAATTTCTTGATATGATGATTTATCGCGAACCCAAGGGTTTGTAACATATCATGAATTCCATGTCACGCACTGTTACAGCTTGCGGATAATTGCAACTGATTTACATAAGAAGAAATTTTTGCGAAAACTGGTTTGCAATTTTTATTAATTAATTTTTCAGTCTATTTAAAATGTGTAAAGGTTTAATGAATCCACTTATGAATTCCGGTGATATTAAACAAAATGTAGCGTACGCACGTGCTACAAAATTTTCCCTTTAAAAATTTGATGTCAGCTTCTATCTGAAATTTCTGCGAATTGACTTCAGATAGAATTTTCATATTTTTTTACAGCAATAAGAGGTTATCCTAGATTATATTAGTAGCTAAGTTATTTGAGAAAAAAAAATTATAAAACAATTTTTTCAACTTTAAACACCGTCACATGTTACATTCGTCACGCACAATTACACCGTACGTTCATATTACTGTTACCTTCGACCATATTTACTAAAAACTGAAATACAAAACAAAAGGATTAGAAATTTCTTATTTTCTTTTTTTTAATCTCTTTTATGTCATGACTAGATACATTTAAGAAAAAAATTTGAAAATCAGTTGTTGTAATCGATAAAAACTATTCTATTCCATTCGATCCAAAAGTCGATGCTCTCAATCACTGGAATTGAAGGAGCTGGAACTTTGGGGACTCTTCAAATTCTTCAACAGATTCCATGTGGACCTATTCAGGTGTATTCTCAGTTCTTATGCAAAGAAATTCGCCTGGCCTTTGAGAGAGTACCCGTAAAGGCTGCACACAACAAGTTCAGTGTTTTTGTGAATATGATTTCTTAAAATGGATTTATTTGAATAATAATTTATATTTCGATTTATTTTTACCCTTAAATGCCCAACAACACCGATATCATTAAAATTATGTTGTGTTAAATGATCCCCTGAACACGACCCCGTTTTTATTTATTTTTTTGGAAAAAATTTTTGTTTAAAGAAAACATGGTTGTATTCAAAAAGATACAGTGGGCATTCTGACGTATACCATCAATCAGCTTGGTTGTAGGAGTTCAAGGCAAAAACGTGGAAAACGATTCTTTTTATGATAACTCTTAATTTGTTTGTTAAATGATACTCTAAAATTGTTAATAGTTTAAAAGGTATTTCATGTCAAAAAGCGAATTTTCCGTAAAAATTAAAAAAACTGTTTTTTTATTTGACGGTCAATATTTCCCAAACCAACAAAGTTATGCCAATAATTAAATTTTTGTTTTATATTTACAATTTTCTGAGTGAAACTACATATTCAGCATTTTAATTTTTGCAATATTTTAAAATAATTAGCTTATTTTCTCGATTGTAGCCAAAAAGATACACTGGGCATTTAAGGGTTAAATTAAATAAAACCAACTTAGGAGAATTCATATTGACACTTGTCAATAGTTAACCGTCAATTAAGACGTTTGACCGTCTAATGCAGATGTAAGGATGGACATTTTTTTAAATGAAGGGTGTATTAATTTCAATTTTTTCGAGTTGTTTTATTTTTGGTCACTTTGCTATATATGAGACCACCCATATCATTACTCATCGTAATACATTTTAATGCTCCTCCTCCCATCTTAATTGGTAACGTAATTTATGAACGACCCCGTAGTGTGTAAAAACTACATTTTTGTATAGAAAAAAGTGTAACATGTGCGAAACGCATGGAATTTTTTTCAATGGAAATAGTAAAAAAAATGTTTTTCAATCTGGTTTGCCATCTCAATATCCTCACATAACAGCATTTTCCGCAAACAATTTCTTATATTAGAGTCTGCATTGAAACTTATATCAATATTGTCACGCTCGTGCTACATATTTTCTTAATTTATTTAACTGCTCTTACCACGGTATGTCGTTGATAATTATTTATTCATATATATGTATGATTATTAGGAAAATATTAAAAAATTTGAAGCAAATATTTTTTTTTTAATTGTTGTAATAAACAGCGCACGCCCTCACGGCAAATATCAAAATAAAACTGCAAAATTTTCTCTCAACTTATTCACCACGCGAAAGTAAAAAAAACACAGAAAAACTACCGTTATCTTGAAAAATTCAACTTAAAACGTGTTGTCCGAACTCGATAGAATATATTCTATATAGTTTCTCTTCTCTCTTTACAATTTGATTTTTGACCTATGAGGTTGACTTTTTGGTGGAATTCGTGATATAATATTACTCGTATTTTGTCCAAAAATCCTTAAATTTTAATACTTTTTCAACAAACAAAAGTAATATAGCTGTTGCCCTTAAGAAAAACAAAATAAACAAATTATTTATTAAAAGAAAGAAAATAACAAATAAACAAATTATGTATTAAAAAAAAAATAAAATAAAACAAATAAATAGCAGCGCTATGATTCCAAAAAATTCAATTTATTTTATAATTTCTTAGATCATCACTCAAAATCTTTATGAAATTGGAATTCTCTTCGCATAAAATCTTAAGAATTAAATAGAGAATCAAAAGACTCCAGTTTTTGATAATTTAAAATTAAATTAAACAAAAAACAAAAAAAAAAAATTCTAACTAAACTATTTGAATCCCAATTATCATAGTAATTGAATAGTAAGTAGAAGAATTATCATATCACTTGACCTGAATATTAATGAAAATCCTCACGCTTGAAAGCAATAAATTGGAAACAAGTATAAAAACCCCCTGACTGAAATGTAAATAAAACATGTAATAAAAATTCAATAAACTAATCAAGTAAAATTAAAATCAAAACCACAAATCAACAGCGGTACGCTACAAGCAACTATAAAGACATTTAAAAGGCATTTTACTATAATCAGAGCCTTAACACCCCTTGGCTATATGATTTTGATTTTAATTTTAATTTTAATTTTGATTTTGATTTTGATTTTGATTTTGATTTTGATTTTGATTTTGATTTTGATTTTGATTTTGATTTTGATTTTGATTTTGATTTTGATTTTGATTTTGATTTTGATTTTGATTTTGATTTTGATTTTGATTTTGATTTTGATTTTGATTTTGATTTTGATTTTGATTTTGATTTTGATTTTGATTCGATTTTTCTTCAATGTGACGAAAATTGAGAAAAATTTTCTCTTGTTTTCAAAATGAGAAATTCGGTGTTCATATATATTCCCGAAATATATGCAGTAACCCTAGTACGTAGGGTATTAAGAAGGTATTTCCCCAGATCGCCGATTACTTTTCAAAGTTGCTGTCAAGTTCTTAATTAATTAATTTTTATTTAAGGCTAATATCATTTCGTATTTATTACCTTAACACACGCTCATGGAATGCTTTTACAGTAGGTATGTATTTCTAAATTCAAATCTTCTATAGCGTACTTTATATAAAGACCATGGCACGTGAGCGAGACCAGGTTTGAAGCATCAGTTTGTAAAAAGCACATGCTGTGTTTTATAAATTCATTATTAAGTCATTTTTCTCGTCTTTTATGTTAATAGCAAGGCAGTCTTTATTTAATTTACTTTTACTTTCTTAAAAATTAAATATTTTATGTAAATTCGGAATAGCTGTTAATTAAATAAACATTAAAATTAAAATATTTATTTGAGGAGAATTTATATTTTGTTTGTTGCGTTTAAATTCAACTGAAGGTGGAAATTAATAAAACTATTTTTAGTTTTCTAAAATGACTGTCTCTATACCTTAAATTCCTCCATTGAGCTATTGAAATTTATAAACAAAACATAAAGGTCATGCCTTGCTATTATATATCAATTTCAATTCTAAGGAATATGAAATACACACAGGAAATTCACAAATAATGCTACTTTTTCGACGGTAAAGTATCCTTTAATGTTTGGTGATAAAAGAAAAATCAAGATTTATACCGTCAAACAATCAGTATCAATTTTACCATGTCATGGTCGTTAAATCGTGCGCCCAATATTAATTAATTAAAAATAAATTGATGTGCATAAATGTATAATTTTGAAACGATGCTTGTTTCAACAAAAGGACCGACATAATTAAATTAGCAAAATCATAAATTCAGCAACAACTACAAATCAACAACAAACAAAGTTAAACAAGCATTTCTGCCGCCAGCCACAATTTATGCAGCGATCTTATGATTGTTGTCATAAAATATTTGCAAACTATCAAAAACACACGGGCAAGCTGACAAAATAAAAAAAAAAAAAAAATAAAGTCAAGAGTGATAATTTATGACTACAAACTCCGAATACAAGGTATGAAATAAAAACTTTTAAAAAAATGTAACGATTAGCTTCACAAATTAATCGCTTGGTAATTTGTTCGACTTATGAATGAAAGACTAGATCGCCAGGCAAAGGATGACTCCAGTTTCTGTTGCGGGAATATCAACAGTTTTTGGTTGCAGAGTTCATGCTGTGAAGATAAACGGACGGGTTCAAACAAATTATTATTTGAATTAAAGTATCAATAGCGATTTATTTGAGCTGCTGTTAGCAACAAGTATTGTTTTTGTTTATATTGTCTTTTATTGTATCTCTTTTATTTATTCATCTACTAATTTATGACATTTCTATGACGAAGGCGCATATGTTCAAAGCAAACCGCAGGGCAAGAAAAATATGTGGGATCTTGAGGTTTTAACTGAGGCTATGATTCAGCTGTAAACAATTTTAATGTCTTCTTAACATTTTTCTAAGCTGTGATTGAGAAGATATTTGATGAGTTGATATGTAGGAGAGAATCTATAAAGAATTTATATCTAAGTAAATGGATATTCATTCATTTTGTTAACCGACATTTTTGTAACATAACCGACATAACAATTTTGATAAATATGTAAATACTAGTCAAACAAAAAAATTCAGTAAAAATACAATAAATTCAAAGAAGTCAGAGTCACAATAAAAAGCTTAAACGAAAACATAATATTCTGTTTTTTCTTTTCAAATTGTAATGATCAAGTAACATCATAAATATTTTGTTTTATTTTTTAAATTTTGAATGATCAAGTACATTATATTCTATTAAAAATAAAATTCTGTACTGAATCAAGCCTTTCATGATGTGGTTTTTTCTCAACCACATCAAAAAAAATTTTGACCAAAACCAAAAAATCAATCGGATAAATAACAAAAGGTTATGCTCGGATTCTACAGAGGTTTTGCGTGAGACCAATAACATCCCCACCCCACAACACCATATCATCACTTAAAGTTGTTATAACAACAACAATGGCTAATACGAACAACGATAATTTGATTCGTGAGTGCTGAGGGGATTTTATTGAGTAATGGTATATATAGTCTAGTCTAAACAATGTGTATAAAAAATTTCTGGGTCTGCATGTAATAAATTTTGCAAAATATATTGAAAAAATAAGTTTTGTTATCAAAGGGTGAAAACGGGAATAAGGAAGTTGAAGTATTGAAACAGTTTTTTGTTTATTTATAATAATCATCCATTTCTCTGATAAAAAGACTCAAATTCCGTCAGGCAAATTTATTTAACTTAACATGGTTAACATGGAGCCTCGAAGTAAATATAATTAGTTGTCACAGTGTAATTACTACAAATCTTATGATATTAAAATAGCAGAGGTTGCACTCATAAGATGGAATGTACATTGGACCAGTGTTAGCAAATTGAGATAAATTTCCCTAATTGAGGTAAGTTTTGACTCGTTTTTTGGGCAGAGGTGGAAAAGGTATTTTTTGACCAAAATTGGTAAATTTTGCGAAAATAATAATTTCTTCAGACTTGTTAATTTTTTGAGTTATTGGCGGCACTGTTACCACTCTAAACTTACTCACAAGGAGTTTAAGAGCCCGAACAGAACTAAAGCGGCTGTCCGTTGGTGATCCTCTCTCGGAGAAATCTGCTGAGAACACATCCAGAATAGGAGCAGTTGTCAGATCAGCGTTGCTTTTCGTTGCGTGAATGGTACAAATTTCATTTTTTCATGTTTTTTTGTTTCTTTATAAATATATGTATACTAACAAACAAATTATAATGGTTGTTAACCCTCATCCGCATTCCTTTTTTTAATACATAAAAATATTACTGTCACCCAGGGACCGAAAATAATTGTTATTTTTTATTTCACAGCAGAAAAAGTTGGGCAATTTTAATCCATAAAAATATATGTTATGAATAACTTTTATTTTTGAGAAAAAATTTTTTTGGTTGCCGCATAACTTTTATTTTTGAGGAATAAATTTTTAGGTTGACTAATAACAGTTATTTTCTGAAATGAGATTTTTTCGGTTATTAGTGTCAAAAATTAAAAAAAAAGTTGATTTTTTGTTTTGGGACCTCTTAACCGTCGATACTCGTATGAGGAAATCATCTAACGTCATCTATGTAACGTCATCTATGTATAAGAAAGAGTTCATATAAAATCGTTGGTGCGTACTCATGCTGCTTAATATCTCACGACCGGTAACACTTGTTATGTTATTAAGGTTAATATTTTAATAAGGTAAACTTTTGCCACACCCCTTTTACCGCCCACAAATCAATAAAAATTGTATATTTCAGGCGGTTTTAGTTGTATTGCACTGGTATTTGGTAATTTAGTTCGTGTGGCTTACCAGTAAGCCAGTAAGTGAAAGCTAGTTATATACGGCACAAAAATTATTTGAAGAGTGCGACAAATAACTATATCACTAATAAGATAAAAAAGATACAGTAGTTTCGACTATGTCGTAACACAAGACGTAGAATTATTCAATTCGCTTTTGATGATATCTTTTTTAAAAAATATTTAGCAAAATATTTATTCCATACACCTGAGCATATGACCTTTAAAAGAGTGCCGGAGAGGGTTAATATGTATGACTGACCCCAATTATTTTTGTAAAAGGAACATTTTTGCCTTTGACACCTTTTCCCTCCGACCACTCCTTAGGGGGGCTCCTATACAAATTTTATGGTTTTTGTGCCGGAAAGGGTTAATATGTATCACCGACCCCCATTACTTTTGCAAAAGGAACATTTTTACATTTAACACCTATTTCCTCCGACCACTCCTTAGGGGGGCTCGCATACAAATTTTATGGTTTTTGTTTATTTATTCCATACACCTGATCATATGACCTTTAAAAGAGTGGCGGAGAGGGTTAATATGTATGACCGACCCCAATTACTTTTGTAAAAGGAACATTTTTGCCTTTGACACCTATTCCCTCCGACCACTCCTAAGGGGGGCTCCCATACAAATTTTATGGTTTTGTCGATAAAAGCGGAAACTGTCGATAAATAGGAAGAAAGTTTAAGCAAACAAAAACATCAAATGTTGGCTTTATATTTCATGTAATTGTGTAAAATTTATATAAGTTAGAGAGTTCTAACATGAATTTTTGTCGCATTGAGGATCAAGCAGACCAACAAGTGCTAACATCAACATTGTACGATCATTACTTTAGGCCCACCAAAGGCTCAAAAAGTTATATAAATACCTGATCACTATCAACCACCCTACTTACCTCCGAGAATGACGTATTCTACGTCAAAACAAAGCATAAGATCTGTGCCACAATGAAGAATAACCAAAAGCGAAAACATATAAGGGGTCGTTCATAAATTACGTTACCAATTTAGGATGGTGGAGGGGTTTTAAAATGTACTACGATAAGTAACGATAGGAGGGGGGAGGGGGTCTCAGGTATAGTAACGTGACGAAAAATAAAAAAAATTTGGAAAAATTGAAATATTTGTATTGCGGCTTGTATTTCGCTTAAAAAACATCAATGAATTCTCAATAGTGAGTTTTATTTACTTTAAAATAAATTGGTATAAAAAATACATACTATTTAAATAAAACAATTTTAAGGAAGCATATTTATGCACTACATCTTTGCTAAGGGAATCTTTAAGAGAACTGGAAATGGAAGGGTCTTCGGATGAAGATGTAGATGATGACACAAGCAGAAAGGTGAAAGATGCGTATACTGAAATTGAGAATTTCAAGCTACCACGAAAAGACATTGACGCTGACCTTCTGGAATATTGGAGTAAGCAGAAATATTCATCACCCTTTTTATGGCAATTATATTGCATTGTCCATGCAATACCTGCAACTCAAGTTACTGTAGAGCGATCTTTCTCAGCTTCAAAGCTTATTTTAAGTGATCTTCGATGCAATATTTCAGAAGAAACTTTGAAACAAATAATGTTTGTAAAACTCAATTGAAACATAAATACATTAAAAAAATAATAAAAAAACTAAAAATGAAACTTTTTATTGATTGTTGACACTAATAACCGAAAAAATCTCATTTTAGAAAATAACTGTCATTAGTCAACCTAAAAATTTATTCCTCAAAAATAAAAGTTATGAGGCAACCAAAAATAAATTTTCTTAAAAATAAAAGTTATTTATAACTGAAATGCATTTTGATCGATTTTAATTATTAATTTTAACCAATTCAATAAAAGTTGCATAACAGTTATGTCCCTGCTGTCACCAAATTGATACTTCAATTGAGATGGCACGTAAAAATTCTAAGTTTTCACTAATAAATAAAACAGTAAAAAATATTTTTTTATGTTTTGCTTGAATCCATCTCTGTTTATGATTTTAATCCATAAATAACTATTATTTTATTTATATTACATTCATTGAATTTATATTACCCGATAATAATAAAAAAAAGAAAATTAAAATTAATGCTTGTCGTCCCACAGTTCACTCAAACAGTCAACTTATAGATTAGTTGGAAGGAAAAGGCAATCAAGTGAAACACGTGTAGGAAAGCCAAAGAAACATGTGAATTCGAATCAGAGGCAAGTGTTATGCCTTTACCTCAGTCAATTCAAGGTATAAGGCAATCTCATCCAAAAACTTCTCTACCATCAACTTCAACTTCAAGTCGTAAATATTGATGAATTCTTTATTTCAGTTGATTAGAAATGAGGATACAAAATTCTAGAAAGATTTGAAGCGAAGGGCCATGGCCTGGCCGTGAATCGAACCCGGGACCTCTAAGGTAGCAGTCGAGCACGCTACCTACTCGACTACCGTGGCCGCCATTTGAGGAAAAAAAAACTTAATTAATACTTGTTTAAGTGGCTATCGCCTAAACTAGGATCATTTTTTTCCGCCAAAAAAATACAAAATGGCGGCCAATTTTATAACCCCGAAAATATACTTTTTTCATATGGCTGCCATTTTGATTTTTTACGGTGGAAAAAAATTATCCTAGTTCAGGCGATAGCCACTTAAACAAGGATTAATTTGGTTTTTTTTTCTTTTGATGTTACAGATTGGTGATATCCTGTACACCGTCAATTTTTTTTTTTTATTCTTTAAATGCTAATAAATATATGTGCAAAATTTGAAAACGATATCTTTTTTCCTGCTATAAAAAAAATTCCCGAAAAAAATGTTTTTTTTTTAATAATTGTAACCTATATGCCCCCTTAACTAGGATTTTGCTTAGGTCTTAAAAGTTATTCGATTATTAAAATACGATTTCTTCTTTCAAATGGTAATAAACACATTGGAATGGTTATGATTTGTCAGAAAGGGGTTTTTGGCAAAAAAGTCATGTTTTTTAATTGTGTTTTTTTTTTTTTTTTTGTTGGATGTAAGATTCAACTCGCAAAATAGTTATGTTGGCACAAGAAAAAAATAAACTAGTAAGAAATGATCCTCGACTGGGACGAAGTTAAAATGCCCCCACTGCCAAACCAAAGTATATTGAAAGTCTTAAGCAGTCAATAAAATATTTATTTGTAAAAACATTTTCGTCATGGGCTTTACAGGAAATATTCGCTTTTGATTTTTGATAAAACCACTTCATATAGGAGGTAGGCATGGTTTTCACTCGATTTTGTTAAATTATATACTCAGAGTGCATATTAAAGCTTATTTGCAAAATTTCAATTCCATATATTAATTTTTGTGGAATATAGAGATTTTATCGTTTTGATAAAGCCACTTTGTACGGGAGGTAGGCGTGGTTTTTATCCAATTTGGCTCATTTTCGAACTTGATTTTTATTTTTTTTATCATGAATTCCATGTCACGCACTGTTACAGCTTGCGAATAATTGTTACTGATTTACTTAAGAAGAAATTTTTGCGAAAACTGGTTTGCAATTTTTATTAATTAATTTTACGGTCTATTTAAAATGGGTAAAGGTTTTATGAATCCACTTATGAATTTCGGTGATATTAAGCAAAATGTAGCGTACGCACGTGCTACAAAATTTTCCCTTTAAAAATTTGATGTCAGCTTCTATCTGAAATTTCTGCGAATTGACTTCAGATAGAATTTTCATATTTTTTTACAGCAATAAGAGGTTATCCTAGATTATATTAGTAGTTAAGTTATTTGAGAAAAAAAAATTAGGAAACAATTTTTTCAACTTTAAACACCGTCACGCACATGTTACATTCGTCACGCACAATTACACCGTACGTTCATATTACTGTTATCTTCGACCATATTAACTAAAAACTGAAATCCAAAACAAAAGGATTAAAAATTTCTTATTTTCTTTTTTTTAATCTCTATTATGTCATGACTAGATACATTTAAGAAAAAAATTTGAAAATCAATTATTTTAATCGATAAAAACAATTCTATTCTATTCGATCCAAAAGTCGATGCTCTCAATCACTGGAATTGAAGCAGCTGGAACTTTGGGGACTCTTCAAATTCTTCAACAGATTCCATGTAGACCTATTCAGGTGTATTCTCATTTCTTATGCAAAGAAATTCGCCTGGCCTTTGAGAGAGTACCCGTAAAGGCTGCACCCGTACATCACCAAGTTCAGTGTTTTTGTGAATATGATTCCTTAAAATGGATTTATTTGAATAATAATTTATATTCCGATTTATTTGAACCCATAAATGCCCAACACAACCGATATCATTAAAATTATGTTGTGGTCAATGATCCCCTGAATACGACCCCGTTTTTATTTTTTTTGGGAAAAATTTTTGTTTAAAGAAAACATGGTTGTATCAAAATAGATACAGTGGGCATTCCAACGTATACCATCAATCAGCTTGGTTGGCAAAAACGTAGAAAGCGATTCTTTGTATGATAACTCTAAATTTGTTTGTTAAATTATACTCTAAAATTGTTAATAGTTTAAAAGGTATTTCATGTCAAAAACCGCACTTTCCGTAAAAATTAAAAAGCTTTTTAATTTGACGGTCAATATTTCCCAAACCAACAAAGTTATGCCAATAATAAATTTTTGTTTTATATTTGAAATTTTCTGAGTGAAATTACATATCCAGCATTTTAATTTTTTAATATTTTAAAATAAATAGCTTATTTTCTCGGTTGTATCCAAAAAGATACACTGGGCATTTAAGGGTTAAATTAAATAAAACTCACTTATGAGAATTCATATTGACACTTGTCAATAGTTAACCGTCAATTTAGACGTTTGACCGTCTAATGCAGATGTAACGATGGAAATTTTTTTAAATGAAGGGTGTATTAATTTCAATTTTTTTAAGTTGTTTTATTTTTGGTCACTTTGCTATATATGAGACCACCCATATCATTACTAATCGTAATACATTTTAAAGCCCCTCCTCCCCTCTAAATTGGTAACGTAATTTATGAACGACCCCGTAGTGTGTAAAAACTACATTGTTGTATAGAAAAAGTGTAACATGTGCGAAACGCGTGGAATTTTTTTCAATGGAAATAGTAAAAAAAATGTTTTTCAATCTGGTTTGCCATCTCAATATCCACACATAACAACATTTTCCGCAAAAAATTTCTTATATTAGAGTCTGCATTGAAACATATATCAATATTGTCACGCACATGCTACATATTTTCTTAATTTATTTAACTGCTCTTACCACGGTATGTCGTTGATAATTATTTATTCATATATATGTATGATTATTAGGAAAATATTAAAAAATTTGAAGCAAATATTTTTTTTTTAATTGTTGTAATAAACAGCGCACACCCTCACGGGAAATATCACAATAAAACTGCAAAATTTTCGCTCAACTTATTCACCACGCGAGAGTAAAAAAGAAACACAGAAAAACTGCCGTTATCTTGAAAAATTCAACTTAAAACGTGTTGTCCGAATTCGATAGAATATATTCTATATAGTTTCTCTTCTCTCTTTACAATTTGATTTTTGGCCTATGAGGTTGACTTTTTCGTGGAATTCGTGATATATAAATTAAAAATAAAAATTATTTTTATATACTTTTTTTTAATTTGTGACGTATATGCCGTATATGTGACGTATATGCCCCCTTAAATATTTCGTGATTATAGCTTGAAAAGTACGGCTGTAATCGTGATTACCGACAGAAAAACAGACAGACGGCCATGGCTAAATCGACTCGGGTCGTGATGCTGGTCAAGAATTTATATACTTTTCTATACCTACCACGCCTCCTTATGTGCGTTACAAACGGAGTGACACAATTAATATACCCCCTTTTACGTTTCTTAAACGTAGGGGTATTAAAATTATTTTTATTGCAAGGGCTGCCTTTTAAGTCTTGTGCCTCTACAAAACTAAACATTGCCAGGTGAGTTTGACAGTTTTTTCGAAAATTTTACTTTTCTAACATAAACGTACTCACAACGTTTTAGTGTATGTGCGCTTATTTGGTGTATGTTTTGTTTATAGTGGTTTGAAAATTGTATTTCAGCGAAAAAATGGAACTAACACGTGAACATTTTCGGGTGATGATTTTTTTACGATTTTCGACATGGATTGACAAGAAAAGAATGTATCGATCGAAGAATGTAAGAACTTAGTTCGAATTTTTATGATGAAGCACCACACCCAGCGACTGTAAAACGCTCGTTCAATGCATTCGAACCTGGTCGTCGTACTCTCCAAGACGAATTTCTTGAAGGTCGTCCAACAACGGCTGTTGTGGCAGAAAAAATCGATGATATGTGTGAATTGAGCCATTCATGAGCATAAGTAGTACTAGGATACATTTTTTTTTCTCTTATCTCTCGATGATCTATGCTTATGAGACCGAAACAAAGCAAAACCTTACAAAAGTTGTCCTTAAACGGAGCACATCCAGGCAATAGGTTGCCAGTTTTTTCAGAAAAACTGGTCATGTCGCAACTGGTCCGATTGAGCAACGGAGAACTGTTAATGCTGAATGGTGTACACCATTTGTTTGCCGTACGTCTTCAGAGGATTGAGGAAAACCAACCGCCGAAGGATGATAATTTTCCACCACGACAATGCGAGTTCCCACACTTCAGCTCAAACAAAAGGGTTTTTGAGCACTTAAAACATCGAATTGATGGGTCATTCGCCGTACAGTCCTGATTTGGCACCCAATGACTTTTTCTTGTGTCCTCACATCAAGGAGAACCTGTGTAGAACACGATTTTCGACACCAAAAGAAGCCGTTGATGTGGTCAAAAACTATAGTTTGGAAGTGTCTCAAGCGGAATAAAATAAATGGTACACTAAGGGAAATAACGCATATTAACATTATCCACGCCTGATTATAAATTTTATTTATATATTTATGTGGATAAATCAAATATTTTTCTTACAACTCGTTTTTTCCCGTATTTATACCACACACGTACACACATCAGGGATCTGCAACAAGTCAATTGAAAATCACGTAACTTGAAAATAATCAAGTTTCGACTTGACTTGTAGAAACTTGATATGTTTCTACCCTACAAGCCTCGACTTGCTTCTGAAGAACGAATCATAAGTCAGACTTGATTCTATTTTGTTTCTACCCCACATAAATTGCATGAACCAAGAAATAAAGATCATGCAAACAAAAGAGCCGCCATATTGTAAACAAAACAAAGCTGATAGGTCTGACGTCATCGGTCACAAATTCTTTTGTTTACGTGTAGCGATTGGATGTGAAAATTTATTTCTTGAAGTTTTAAAGAATTATAAGTGTTTAAGTTTTCACATGTTTTGCATGAAAAACGTATTCAATATAGCTTTTTTTGTGACCGATGACGTAGCACGAAAAATATACTTTTTTCTCGCACTGCTGATTGCTTGATCTTGTCTTGTTGGTTCATGCATAAATTGGTAGAAAAAACCAAGCTTTCTAATTTTCAAGTCTGTTTTCAAGTCTATGCGACTGCGCTGCCACAGAAAGCCACTGACGAGCTACTTATACTTTTCTATACAAAGTGACAAAATAAAAAATTAAAAATGAACAACAACAAAAAAAAAAACAAACAAACATACTTCAATCCAATGCTTTAAGCGGTGTCGACCGCGTAGTACACACGAGTGTGGAGCAACACTTTGTCTTTTTGCGTATACACGAAAGAGTAAATGAGACAAAAGTTATTGTTGTGGTCGACACTTCTTTAAAGTTAAACTGTTTTCTCAACTCGAGAAACGAAGTTTGCATTGACGACACAAAGTTAATTCCACGAACTTCGTAAACAGACTTGAAAATAAACGATTTGTAGGCAAAATAATTGGTTTTTCCCTACATTTCAAGTTTCTACATTTCAAGTTTTCTACATATCAACGTTTCTACGTTTCAAGTTTTCTACAATTGTCGACTTGATTTTTGCTGCCTATGATTCGCGCAAACTTGTTGTTTGCCTGCCTCGACTTGCAGGGAGCTGAAAAATTAAGGGCACTTGAAACAGCATATGAATCCATTCATGCAGATCTCTGACACACATATTCCATACAAGCAAGCAGCAACAGCATCGCACACGTACACACATATTCTGACAAGCAGCAACAGCATCGCACTCTGTTCCTGCAGTTTATTTCTTGCAGTTGCAGGTTTCTTATAGTTCTCATTTAGTTAATGTTGCAAGGATAATATAAGGTGGATATGGCCAAGATGATTTGTGAATGCGATGGGTGGTCATTTTATGAAATGATGTAGGGTTGAGTGACACCTTGATATTTTCTGGTTGTCATTTACCTGCATATTTTTCTTCTTATACATTTTAATTCTTACTGAATTTTAATATGTTGTTTTTTAAATTCAGTATTTTTATATAAATTTTCTTTAAATACGATAGTTTTATTTTCAAATATTAAATATTTGAAAGATATTTTAAAAAAATTCGTGCACAATTTAAATATATTTTTTATTAATTCTGTTTTAATATTTAAATATTTTATTTAATTAAGAGAATATTTAAATAAATTTTAAATATGTACGTAGTCGATTTATGCGAATGCGTTATTGGTGAAAAAATGACTCGCTTTTTTGATAAATTAAAAAAGTTTTTGGATAAATTTAATATTTTTTTCCCTTACTGTATGACAAATGATTCGAAAGCATGCAAAAACTAATGAATGAACTAATCGTTAAAGCGAATATTCCGAAAAGCAATAACTTTATTTTTTTCAATAAAAAAAGAAAAGAAAAATCAGGTAATGCTATTCTTCCCCAACCCTCTTATAACTTTTGCATCCATTAATAGTTTTATTTATTTTTTTTTTTTTCTATTCCTATTAAGGTTTTGTTCGAAAAAAAAAAATTTTTTTTTTTTAAATTGTTCTTTATAGTTTTAAGAATATATGTACATACACATTTTTAAATCGATATTTAATCGTATCTTTTTTCGAACTTTTTACTTCAACTTCCACCATAATAAAAAAAAAAACCCGGGGGTCTTGCGTAGGGGGGAATGCTTAATGTAAGGTCTATGCTTTAAAATGTCTTTTGATTTTTTTGTTTCCGATACATGGAAAAGGCCATATCCATCGAACCGTTCTGGATGTCTTTTTTTTCAATGCCATTTGCAGCGCTCTCTATATAAAATCCAGAACTGTATTTAAAAAAAAAATATTTTTATAAAGTATTTTTCATGTAAAATAACATGTATAAATTTAAAAAAAAAAAATAATAACTTTTTATGTCTAAAAAAATTGTTTGAAAACAGCTCTTGGTTTTGGTGGCTACACGTATATTATACCTTAAAGGAGTTTATTTCTTTTCATCACTGTTTAGTTCATCACCACTTTTAAGACAGAAGTATTTGTGAGAAAGTGTTATTTTTATTTAATTTTATTTGTTTTTATTTTGAGCTTTATGCCAAATAATTCATGAAGCAACAGGTTGCTTCAACAACAAAAGTTTTTTGCAGAACAAACCGAGCAGACTAGACCATGGTTTCGTCGGACGCTACTCCGACTCCGACCAAAAAGTTCCTTTTTGGCAATAAATTATATCACTACCGAGCTACCATTATATCACCATTATAGTAAATGGTAATGATTTGTTATTTAAAGTTTAATTAATGCAATAACTTCAACGTTCAAGAGGTAAATTCACATAGCTTCATATTTTTTTTCTTGTTTTTTTTTTTTGCGTTTTGTTTTTTTTAATCGTTTCAAAAATAAAATACACTTGATCCATTCAAATAAGAAAATGATAAACAACAAAAATATTCGCTGTGTTATCGATCTTAAGTGTGTTAGGTGCTTTCATGTGGTCTTAAAAGCGCTGGTGCACAGTCAACTATGGCAGGTTCAATTCCAGACGAGATCGATAGAAATTTTTTTAATTTTTTTATTATTATTTTTGTATTTTGTTATTAATAATTTAGATTTATAAAGCTTTTTTTTAAAGTAAAATCATTTTAAACAAATCACTTTAAGCAAATGAAAATAAATATAAATAAATAAATAGTTTTTACACACATTTAGGCTTTTATATTTCTAACAGGATTGATAGTCAGCTCTTTGACAAAACGCTATGAAGAAAAGAAAACTTCATATTTAAATGCAAAATATTATAAAAAACCGTATGTCAACAATGTCGATATCTACGTTAGCGCGTCTATGCAACCTTGCAATGATTCATTAAACGTGTCTGCAGACTTGAGTTTGAAAACCGCAAAAAAAGCAAATATTTGCATACAAAGTTCAATAAAATTCATGTCTCTATATTTCATATTGGTGGGGGGGGGGAGTGTTTAACGCTATGAGGCTTCATAATTGCGTCATTTTTTGTTTTTAAGTCTATAAATAATTAAGACTTTATTAATTTGATTATTTTTTTTTTTTTGGCTTATGTTGCTGTGGGTGTTTATGCACAAATTGGCGTGACGTGCGAAGTGTGTCAAATGTGTTTTTTTTTTTTTTTTTGGAAATGGTTTTTTATATCTTTATTTCACTTGGGTCAAACCAGGTGATGACGTTTAGTTTAACTGTCGCGATCATATAAAGCGGAGGTGTTTATATGACATTCATTAAGGCGCCTAAGGGTTGGTTGTTTTTTTTTTGCATTGCGTCGGCTTGTGTGGTTCTTATCGGAAATTGATAAACTCAGGTTACCAACACTTCCGCTGATCCATTCATGTTCTCGATAATGTTTTATATCATATAAACAGGTAAGTTTGTATAGCATGCTATATATGATAATTTTTATGTATGACGCTTAGTTTAATGTTTGGCAAGAATTCGCTTCTATAAATACCTCAGCTTGTAATGAGATACGGTTCAGTTTCGAACAAATTAGCGAAAGTAGTGGTGTAACTGAATTTTATAAATTCCATTAGTGAAAGTGTTGCCATATTTATAGTAATATAATATATTTATTCCAATAAGTTTTAAAAGACAAAAAAATACTTATATCAAAATGCAGTACTTGAGAGCATATCCATTCGACAACGGTAAGTTTTGTTTTAAGAAATTTTTTTTAATTTAAATATAGTAGAAAAAGTAAAGGGTTTCTAGAGGGTGCTAAATTTAATAAATAAGTTAAAAAACTCAAAAATCAAAATTGTATTTTCAAACTTATTTCAAGCTTAAGTTTCTCTTTTAAAAACTAAGACAATTTCACAACATGCGAAATTGTTAAAAAAAAAAAATCAAAGAAAGTAGCTCATAAATGCTTTGCAAGCCTTTACTCACTCACTCAATAGTAACTTCAAAGTAAAGAAGAACAAAAACAAAACAAATAAAAAAAAACACCTCTACAAAAGCTTAAGAGCATTTGAGTGCTGTGAGAAATCTCAAAATCAACAATGACCTTGCCTTAGTTGGAAATAATTTTCAGCGTTAAGAAAAAAGCTATTGAACTCAAGTAGATCTCAATCCATTCACAAGCTCTATAAAAATTCTCAATCAATGACTCCACAATACACACGAACTTCTCTGCAGCACACACGATCTTCTCTATCACCACAAAGTTCGTATTTGTGGTGACGCTTTCGTTCTCACCATAGCTGCAAAAGCCCATATTTTATAGCGCTCTCTAAATAATTGGAACGACATTCCAAAAGCTTCAACAAAAATAAATTTAAAAATTTAAACTAAAGCAAGACGTTGCCAGAGCAATAGAGTAGTATTTAAAATAGTCACAAACACACACACACACACACTCACAGACCCCCAATTCGTAAAGCACCTGCGAGAGCGCTTTAAAGTGAGAGAGAGACACCCAGCCAGCCAGTCAGCTGCACGAGTGAGTGTATAAGAAAAAAAATAAAAAAGAGTGCGTAGCTCCACTTGACTGCATGGATTATCGAGTATCTGCCTAACTGGTTGTCTGGCTGCTTGCCTTCATGTCGCCGCATGTCGACATTGGAGCGATTCATTGATTTTTGGTCAGCACCAACAACAGCAGCTGTGGAGGAAGAGCCAGCCGACAGTCAGACGTCAGCGTACAACAGCGCGTATGAGTAATTAAAATTTCTGGTGAAATTCATCGGAAATTTCAGACATTCATGCTGAGGTATTTTCAATGGCAGGGAAGTCGACCACCGGCACCACGCATATCGGTCGACACACGCATTGCTTGTGGCTCAATCGGAAGTGACGATGAGCCGGCAAACTTGTTTGTATTACATGTTGACGAACGTAATTTTATGTGATATCAAGTTCTCAATTGTTTTCATATATGTTCAATGAATGTTGTTGTTTGGTCATTCTTTGCGGCTGGGTTTCATTGCTCAAGTTCAATGTGATTGAAACATTTCTTGGAAGCAAATTCAACAAGAGCTCATCAAGTCAGACAATGATGTCAACCTTATAAAAAATTTTTGTTCAAAAAAATTGTAAAAAGATATCAAGTTTGAGAAAAAAATTAAAACAGCAGCATGTTCAGATGCATGAATATAAGAAACAATATCTGCATCTAACACCTTTTTTATATCAATTACATGGTTAAATTTTATCTTTTCAGTGATTGTCAGTTTTATCTCTGTGGTGATATTTATATGACACTTTGTTCAAAATTAACTTGCAATTCAAGGAGTAGCAGTTTCATAAGGCTAAGAATTAAAAAAGTATCAGAAAATTATATAAAAAGTAATTGTCTTTAGCGCTTCGGAATTGACGTGAAAACGAATGGCATGTGATCACGTGTGTATAATAATTTCTACGGAATTCACTAACTTGAAGCACATGTGAATGTTGAATTTTGTTGCATATCTACCCTGAAGTTTTCAAATGGCGATCGACATATGAACCACCCTTCAACGCCTTGGCGTCCTATACTACGGCTACTGCCACGAAAACAGTTATTGTAACAGCCATCAGTATCACGACTGCTTTCATATTCAGTAAACCTCTGCACAAATGCACTCGTTTTTTCCACAACAGTAGATCCAACAGTGCAGAGTTCAGAGATTGACAGAACTCTGTTAGTCAAGCAGAGCGTATCCAAGTCATTTAATGATAACCAACGAACACTGCAGAGCACTCGACAGCTTCAAATCAAACCATGTTCGCCGTTTGCTTAACCAGAACAATTACTAACAGCGAGAAATGCATCAATCACACCTAACACAACAGAACCTTGGCGAAGTAATTATTTCTACCATTGGCAAATAGAAATTTTTTTTTACGAATTCGGTGCTTGGCGAACACTACGTAAAAATGGGTCCCTAAATCCGAAATCGTTGTCAGTATTTTAAAATTATAAAATTTTTAACAAAAGGGTTGCCACCTTATAATGTATTTTTTACGAGTTTTTAACAGTTTTAGGTTTAGGTTTTTAATTATAATTAGGTGGCAACTCTATTCCTGAAAATTTCATAATTTTGAAATTCTGACAATGGAGTCGGATTCAGCGACCCATTTTTACCTAGTGTTCGCCCGAGCACCGAATTCGTAAAAATAAAAAAAAGGTGGCAACCCTATCACCCATCTTAAATTTTAAAATTTCGATATCAGATTCGAAATCAGCGACCCCCTAAAACTGTTAGATAATGTTTAAAACTCTTAAAGCAAGATATTATTAGGTGGCAGCCCTACAGGGTTAAAAATTTCACAATTTTGAAATTCTGACAACGAATTCGGATTCAGCGACCCATTTTTACCTAATGGGTTAACCGTTCCGTTTTACCTAATGGGTAATTAGGGTAAACGTAATGGCACCGTTCGCCCCAGTATCGAAATCGTAAAAATAAAAAAAAAATTAGGTGGCAGTCCTATCTGCCATTTTAAATTTTAAAATTCTGACATCAGATTCGAAATCAGCGACCCGCTAAAACTGTTAGATAATGTTTAAAACTTTAAAAAAAATTTTTAGGTGGCAACTCTATTGTGTTAAAATATCATACTTTTACCTAGTGTTCACCCCAGCACCGAATTTTTTAAACTACAAAAAATTTAGGTGGCAATCCTATCCACCACCGTCTTTAATTTTAAAATTCTGAAATCAGATTCGAAATCAGCTACCCCCAAAAACGGCTAAACACGAAATCTACAGAACTCTAAATGGTCTTAATACGCTTAAGTTTTTCCTACACTTCATTGAATTATTTGGATACTTGAATTATTTGGATCGGAGCCACACCCATTTGTCAAATGCCCATCCCTTCCAGTACCCTACTTTCCATATGCTACTTTCTAGTAAAAGGATATCACCAAGTAAGAACTCCATACATATTGAGTTTCATTGTTATACGGCATTTACTTCCAAAGCTATTCAAAGACACAGCATAACTCCAAGCGTTCTTCTGTTGCTTACATAACTTTCTAGTCAGTGCACACTTCTTTTTCGAATCGTGCCTAACATTGCTTTGGTTTTAGTTTGTTCTTGTTCTGCTCAAGCGACGAGTGCTCTCTGTAGTGTTAGGGCTTTTTTCGAGGGACTCTTCCAAATAGGCCATTTACATTTAATGCAGTGTTATTGTACTGTCACTAACGTTTGTTCGTGATGATACGAAAAGATCATCCGCTATTTTCACAGCGTTTGCAGTTGGATATTTTTACACTATTCTGAATACTGATCGTATTGCGGTTTCACAGAGTTGTTTTGGTCTGCCAGCACATGGTCGATTTAGTGCTCCAAAATTTTTGTATTTGTCAATGATTTTCCTGATGGTATTATGATCTGTATCAAAACTTGAAGCTATTTTGCGAAGTGATTTTCCTGCTTTATGGAATTTTATGACTAATTCCCGTGATTTAATAGAAGTTTAACTACGCATTTTAAAAAAGTTTTCTTACACCTTACTTCCTCACTTTACCAAAGGCGAATGATGCAGAAACATTAACTAACATCATATTTAACCAATTTGAGAGAGATACCGTTACATTTGTTTAAAATATTTGAAATTGCTAAGCTTACTATGCAGGTGTAGACTTTGTTTTGACGCTATAAATATGGACTATTTTGTTTTTTATGAAATATTTTGTTGTTGTGTTGAATTATTTGCGAGACTTTATACTTATATTAAGAGAGACTTTGATAAGAAGTCAAAACATAATAAATTTTGGGACTAATCACAGTGTTGAAGACTTATATGTGGTATAACTCGTGTACAAAGAAAGTGTACACTTTGTTTTGACGCTCACTGTATATATACTATTTTGTTCATTATTATTATTTATTATATTAATTAACTCTCTCCCTATGTCCGTCCGTCTTATGGATTGCACTCATAGCACCTCTGTTGCTATCTCCGTCTGCATATTCAGAAAATTACCAACAACAATTTGTCTAAAAAGTAATTCTGAACTATAATTGTTGTGTTTGTACAACGAAGAGAAAAACAAACAAAGTTTTTAGTTGGGAAAACGAATAATGACAAATGAAATGAATTTCCTGTAACTAAATGATGCGTTTCTCTCAATCGACTATTATTATGACAACTGTTGAAATGTTTGCAAATAACGGTATCAAGCACTACAAACACAGTTCGTTTGCGGCAAACTGGCAATAAACGGTTTTTTCTTTGCGTTTATTTTTCTTATCATCTTAAATTCTTAAAGCAATCTGTATATTGATTTCTGATTTGTGGCACTCCCCCATCCTTCTTAGCTTTGCTGAAGAAGCAACCATCTAAAATTCTCTTCTCATGCTAAAACTTAAACTTTTTTTGATTACAAGTGAGTGATTATCATTGCGCCATACTGATTTCCATAAGGAAATTTAAATATATAGCTAATTAAACCACTTGGAGAACTCTCACAATTTCATAACAATTCACGCCCACACAATCCAAAATCACTGCTGAGAGGGCAGAGCCCACAGAGCGTAGCGTAGCGCCAAACAACAACAAATACTTATTTAATATTCAAACAGAGATAAGCCGACAGGTAAGCAATCGGCTAATAAATTAGTGTGAGTAAAATAAAAATACAAATAAAACAACAACAACAGTAACAGCAACAATAAAAGAGGCATGTTTAGCTCTATAAAATTGAACTCAAACTGATAAATGAACAGCTGATCACATAGCATGGCAGATTAAATTCATGACGAGCTGAGAGGCAACAATATCGTCATTAAGGCCGAAGGACGTTCGCAGCGAGGGGGTTGAATAAAACACTCACATACACACACACATACACTTCACAGAGCATTGGGAGAGATATAACGGCTCAATACATAAAATCAAAGACAAAAAGAAACCGTAAACTTAAGGTAGGTTGCTCCCCGTTGGAATAAATCGAGTGAAGTTGAACCCAAAACGGCAGCAATGTCCAACAACGTCGATGAGATGTTGATGATGATGATGAGCAACGACGAGTGAGCGTATGAAAGTGTGAACGCCGCTATTTTGGAGAGCATAAAGTCGAACGTGCGAATTACTCACACAGTGTGGAAAATGTTAACATCTACTGTTGAATTTTTGCACTTTTATTAGTTCGCCAAAACTTATTGAAGTGTTAGCACGCGTACGCAGCTATCTTACAGATAAAAAAAAAAGAAAAGAAAAATATTAAAATAAAGTGTAAAGTTAAACACATAACAGAAAAATAAAAAAAATTCGAGTTTCTATTAAATAAACGCGTTAGTTTCAGTTCAAAAAAGTTTCTAAAAGCGAAAAAAACAAAAACTAATCCAACTAAATTGTGCTCTAAAATAAATCGATAATTTTTAAATTTATCGATAACTCTATTTTTAACGAATTTAGCAGTTCTGGTGGACCGTAGCAGCGCCTGGCAGCGTTCTCTGAATTTTCTTCGTTTATCATGTGGTGTGTGTATTATTCTTTGAACTATAATTATTTTAATATTGATTTAAATAATATAATTATTTAATTAAAATTATTTTAATAATTCGTACTTTTTTAATAGCTTCAAATAATTAATCTGTGTAGCAATATTAAAAAAAAAATATATATACATATATATTTCCAAGGTGTGCTGGCAATACTCCCTATAAATTTCAAAAGTACGATACATACTGACATAGATCATTAAATGATGCCATAAATTCTTTAAGTAAAAATAATAAAACAATTATTAATGACTTTTATTAGTTCTAAATATTTGATGAATGAATTAACAAGTTATATTTAACGGCATTTGAATCAATACATTATAGAAAACCTCACATTTTATGTAACGAATATTATTTTCGATAAATTATTTGATTAAAATATCGATTTTGCAACTCATAACTGCATAACTTTAATAAAATTATCTAATTTAATTATTACTAACTAAGCGATTTTCAACAAAATGTTTTAAATTAATTTCAAAATACAGTCGATAACATGTAACCGATATATTTTTACTGGAAGGAAATTTGTAATAGTTAATCGATAAAAATCTGTTTGTATAAGTTATAAAAATTATCGATTAAACATTATCGATAAAAATATCGATTAAAAATATCGATAAAAAATTATCGATAAAAATCATCGATTTTTAAAAAAATTTTTTAAAGTTAATTTTTGGAATATGCTTAAACAACTAATAAATTTTTGACCAAAAACATTTTCATTTAAAAATGCTATCGATCATTTAAGCGAATCGATAATATTTATAAAAAGAAAATCTTGTGTCAAAAGCTTTGAAATGCTTCATAGAAATTTTCGATAAGATGTATTTTTTTAAATAATAGTATGAAAGTAAAAAAGATAAAAAAATTAAGAGATAGAAATAATCGATTTTATTTTTAAACTTTTTTCTCACAGAAAAAAGCTCTCGGATCCAAAAATTCTGAGAGCTTTTATCAAAAGTGTTGGTGAAAAAGCAAAATATTGTGCTTTCATAATAATTAAATATGATATCCCCTGAATTTATCGATAAAAAAATCGTTACGAAATAATTTACAAGAAAAGAATTATATAAAATTATCGAAACGTTATCATTTGAGTTTAATGCTTAATTTTTTTCATTAATTTTATAAGGGGGTATACAGGTTAAAAATTAAAAAAAAAAATTTTTTTTTTCGGGAATTTTTTTCATAGAAGGAAAAAAGATATTGTTTTCAAATTTTGCACATATATTTATTAACATTTAAAGAATACAAACGTTTTTTGATGTTATTTGAGTTAAAAAAAAATGCCAAAATTTGACGGTGTACAGGATATCACCAGTCTAGAACATCTGAGAAAAAAAACCAAACTAATCCTTGTTTACGTGGCTATTGCCAGAAGTAGGATAATTTTTTTCCGCCGAAAAGAAACTTTTTTTTGTATTCTTTAAAAGTTAATAAATATATGTGCAAAATTTGAAAAAGATATCTCTTTTCCTTCTATGAAAAAAAAAATTCCCGAAAAAAAATGTGTTTTTTTTTAAATTTGTAATCTATATGCCCCCTTAAAAGGAAAACCTGAAAAAATTTTTAATTTAATTTTCAATGCTGAAAGCTTTAGATGAACATTCGAAATGTGTCTTTTACTCGCATAAATAAAAAAAAATAAAATAGACTGGACCGACTCCAAACTGCGAATGTGCATGTTCTCAAGAAGCTTTACATGGCATTATTTACTCTCTTAGGTTTGCCATTGTCTGCAGAGAGCTCACGATCAATCAGAACAATTACCGCCTCTTTATGTATTCCGAAAAGAGAACTGTCGTTCGTGTTGGACACAATAAGCAATACATTTTTTCAAATAAAAAAATATTGTTGGTCGTTTCTCTCACGAACGAGAGTGCTCTTTTCGGAATACATAAAGATGCGGTTAATTTCAATTGAAAACAACTGTATGTTGTTCTTTTAGCTTGGGTTCGAACCTGAGCTCGCATTGCAATCGAGTCGTTCACACACTGTTTAAAACACTCAGACACGGCCGCCACCTATAAACATTCTTATAAAATTTTCAAAATCGTTTCGTATCGATATAAAATATTAGATATAAAAATGTCCATTCATACCGGCAAGTTACGTTTTCTAATTTCTTATCAAGCAAACACTTCCATAAAAATGTATTTAAAAATTCCTATAAAAACTCATAAATTTCATACTCATTTAACTCACAGGACTCTCATTTCATAAAAAATGCACAATTTTATTTAAGCTCGACTTAAAATTTTTAAATTTTGATTTAAAATCACTTAATAATATATGGAAAAAACTTTGGAGTGATTAATGTTAGATGAAAAGATCTTTCATAGCAAACAATCGATAACAAAGAAGCATAAAAAATACAAATCGATAACAAACAATTACCATATTTTTTTAAATTCGGCAACTTGAAGCTTCCAAATCATTTTAAAATATCAGAATAAATTGACTCTAAGATTCTCAATTGTGGCCTCTTAAGTGCTGACAATAAATAGCTTGTGTCAAAACAATTGTCGATTTTATTGTGAATTTTGAGCATTTAATATTTTTTTATTATTTTGTTTTTTTTATCATTATATTTCAACAGATAATATTTAATAAGTCACGTTTTTAAAACGAACTAAAAACTATTAAATTATATCTCCTAGAGTGGTGCTTTTAGTTCTCCTAAAAATGTGGGGCCCATGCTATAGAAAAATGTAAGGAGTGTAAGATACCTTGGTTAAGAAAGCATTTTTTCACTAAGATATTAAATTTCTTACCAATAATTTCTCAATAATAATTCATTATATGTGACCCGGTCTACGAAAAGGGACCTTCGGTGTGAAAATATCATTTTTCACTTTTTTGGCGATTCGATTAAATAAAATAATTAAACGTTTACAAACAGCTGTTTTCTCGAAAACTTGTTTTTACACCGAAGGTCCCTTTTCGTAGACCGGGTCACATATATAGGCATAGAGAGGAAAGTGTTCAACAAAAAAACTCGTCAGTCTTGATAACTTCGATAACAATAAAACTGAAGCTTTCAGCAACTTAAGTAGAACTTACTGGACTCAACACAATAGATGTCTACAAACTCCAATCTGACATCCATGCAAGAGCTTCTTTCCTGACCGAATTGTAATTGACAGTATACTTAAGGGACCGGGTTAGATTTATAGGAACTTGAAATTTATAGGCATCTAGGAAAATTGATTTTATAGAAACTTTAAGCTTGTTTCAAAAAAATCTTAATTTCCGTTGCTTTAAGGTTTGATATAAACAGATCATAAAGAAGAAAAAGAAATTCTTAACCTTCGCAAACATGGTGAAACTAACAGGATTTCACTGTTTTGCTCCGCGAGGAATTATTCGAGTGAGAATTCGAGAAATTAGTGGGGCTTAAAAATGGTTATTTGCTTGTAAGCCAAAATCTTACAAATGTCATAATATTTTTTTTTTAATTTCATATAGTTTTGACATGCTTATTAAACATAATTAAATAATTATTTTATTAAAAATTTAAATTTTTAAAATTTAAACAAAAAATTAATTGAAAATTATAATGATACTACATGATAAACCTGGTTTTATTGGGGCAAAAATGTTAAAATTTTTATGTTTATTTGATAGAATTTTTTGTTTATTTTTATTGTTTTTGTCATATTGTATTTTTGTAATTTTGTTTGCATAAAAAGTAATGGTGTAATTAAAGAATCATGACAAGTTCTCAATTCGTTTCTGAGTTATACTCCCAAATACACCTTTAAACACTACCACAGCAACAACAGCGACACCTACCGGGTCAAACCTTAGACCTAAACCGTCTACAGACCCAGCCGCACACATACATCCTCAAAATCGATCCAGACGTTTAGGAGGAGTTCAGTGACAAAGAATTTTATATATAAAGATATAATTTAAGGAAAAATTTAAAAATTTAAATTTAAAAATAAAAAAAAATTTAAAAACTTTATTATTTTAATCATTAAAATATTTTTAAAATACTAAAATCAACATTTTACAAACAAAAAAAAAAAAAAATTGAATAAAAATTTAATATATAAAGAAATAGAAGAATACAACCAAATTAAGAGTTTTCTACAATCTGACATTTTTGAGTAAAAGTTACGAAATAAACATTTCAAATACTCCACTTCGTGAACACCCCTCATAATGTCCGAGCTATTTTTGAGCCACTATGTAACATTAAAGCATTACTGCTCTGTTATAAAGTATTTTTTTTTAATACAATTTTCTTAGCTAGCAACAGTTTTTATATAAATATGTACCGTAGAGGGAACGAATTTTTTTCAACAATTACTTTAACCTTTTTCAGCAATTATTTAGATTAACCTTTTGTTGATTAACGAACGTACATTGTTTATTATATTAAATTTCAATAAACAATAGTTGTTTCCAACCAATTTTATTGCTTTAATTTTCAATTGATTTCCTTATTTTTTATTGATTTTTTTTTACTAACACTCTCGCTCCATTTAACTCATGACAAATACGCGCGTTTACTCCGAATTGAGTTCATAGACTTTTATATTATATACATATTATTTTTTTTTTTTTTAACATGTGAACTTAATTCACAACTTAAAAAGGAAACATTGACATTAACACACGTTAATATAAACGATACAGAAGCAAGTTTAATTCCGTTGCTTTTATGAAGTTTTAATATCTTAACGCTTTAATTTTTATAAAGTCATAAATATTACAAATTATTTTTCATAAATAGCTTTTTCAAATCGTTGTCATAACTTGAAAAAAGTTTAATGACAAAATTTTTTACACCGACATTCCATTAAACTGATTTTTTTTGTTATTGTTGGCATTCAACCATATAGAACAGTTAACTGATTAGAGTTAACAAGGTTAATAATTTTAAAACAATAGCAGCGTATAAAATTGAAGCTCTTCAATTTGAACTTAAAAATTATAAAAATCAGACACTTATCTAAACAGTGGCTTGCCAACCAAACCACTTGACAGAAATGTAATGCAATACTTCGTGTCAGAAATAAAAAAAAAAATCTATATATTTATATATATATAGCCAAGTCAAAAGCGGGTAAATTCATTAATATCGTAAACAGCGTTAATATTCGTATTTAAGCGTACTCTCGTATTTAAAGCGATTTTGACCGGAGGCTTTTTAGTTTGTTTTTTTTTTTTACCCCTAAATTAATTCAGTTTGTCAGCCTCTTAGACTCTTTTGAATGTAATTTTATAGCGCATTAGCAAATATTCTATTAAAATTTCTCCCAAAGTTCTATCAACCTTTGTCTTTATTTTTAACATAATAAATCCTTTACTTAACTTCTAGACAACGTGCTGTTGTTGCATGTTTCATGTTTCTTGTGTATGTTGTGCGGCTACTTTTCGCGTACCGATAAGCGATAAGCTTAGTTTTCTTCGCTTTTATTTCAAGACCAAGTCCAAAGGTATCCGGAACAATCGTCATCATGTTGGTACCAGCCAGAGTGTTGCTCTTCATGCAAAACAAAAACCATCAACGAAGCTTTGCCAACCTATGATTCATCAGAGTCATATCAAAAGCAACAAAAACGACGACAAGTATTAAATAAATTTTAAGCAACAACAACAAGAAAAAGTCATATTATCATTATCAACACATCATCATCATCATTATCATCATCGTCACATTGAATTTAATCACGGGAAAGTGAGCGCGCGCTTGTTCGTTAGTTTGCCGATTTGTTTGTTTTTGTTTTGGTTTTTTTTTTCTTTTTTTTATGTGTTACCACCATAAGTTGGTTAGCACTTAATTTGTTGTTATTGCTTTTAAATGAGCTTAAACAGCTTCTTTAGTCTTACGAACTAGTTTATTATGATTTATTCAAAAAAAAAAAAAAAAAAAAATATTCAAATCGAACTTTCAAGTTTTAATTTTATTTAAATTTGAGTATAATTTAAATAAAATTTGTCTTAATTTCAGTTTTAGTCACAGCTATTAAAGTTTACGGTACAAACAAAAGATGTGTCACATCGGAAATACCGGAAATAGCTAGATAGAAAGCAAAACAAATAAATAAATTAATTGACTGCAAGTTTAAAATTTCATGTCTGTTACTTTGTACACGAACACGAAAATGTTAGTATAAATAAAGATTTTTTTTTTTGCAAAGTATAAATTTATTTTAAATTGTTCCTCTTTTATTAGTTAACATCAATTTAGAATGAAACATGTTAGCAGTGAATATATCAAAGAGTCGGAAAAATCGGAAGAGGAAATTGCGTTCGAAAAAATCATGTTTAATTTTTTTTCGAGAAATTATTTTGGAGTCAATTTGAAAAAACTTACTAGTTGCTTTCTAGTATAATTTCAACTATTATCTTAACAAGTACAAAAGACTTCAGCGTATAACAGTTTGAATTTGTTCTTTTTATATTTTTGTTTTGTATATTTCTCAAATATTTCAACAATTTATTGCAATGAATTTGTGAAATTTTCATTAAAAATATATAAATTTTGAAAGGTGAAAGTTAATAAGCTCTTAATAATAAAGTGAGCCTACCTTCAAGGCCCAAAAAAGTTTTGCGTAAGAAAAAAAAAAAAAAATTATAAAAGAGAGTTTAACGCAAAATTATGCTTAACAGTCCACAGCCCATATATGTGGGCTGTTCATCGATTATAAAAGCTAAAAATATTCGCAGCCCACATGTGGTCTGTGGACTCAGAGGGCGATTTATAGGAGATTTTGTTTCAAGGAGTCCACAGCCCATATATGGCCTGTTAAAAAACACGCTTTAAGAAAAACCCTTTATTTTAAAACATGTAGGTATTTATATAAACCCCTAATACACCGATTTTGTAAAAAAAGGAACCTGTGAGACAATCCTCAGTCTATACTTTGGACTGTTAACCTGTTAAATTTTGAAATTGAACCAAACAACTTTTTTGTTCGAATCATAGCTCCTGCCTTGTCCCAATTTTGGATATTATTTTTGTTAAAATTTTTTTCATAGTCATTTCATAAATTTCAATTATAACTTTTATCATAGCACCTATACTCAGGGAGTTGCAATTGTATGCAACGTCAGGGCATTTTGGAAAAATGCCTTTTTAAGTTTTTTAAAAATTTCAGAGCCTTGAAAAATATTACATGCTTGGTGATTTTATCAGATTAGAATACAAAAAACAGCATAATTTTGTGTTGTATTTTTGCCTCATGATTGAGAAAATATAAAAAATAAAATTTTATTCAATAAAATTGCATACTTGCATAATTGTACATTTCTAGTGAAAGACCAACTATCACATCTTTAAAATGCTTAGAGTAATTTTTGTATGAAATAAAACCACATTATAATCTATTTGCTCAAAATTTTGGATGAATAATACGAGTATTTCCTGTTTAATATAATTCTGGGAATGTTTTTAAATCATTTAAGTCACTATAAAATAACAGCTTTCTAAAGTAGCTGTCCTTAAGCTTCATTCTTTTTTCAACATTTTGAATCAAAATATATCTCGATCAATAACTTTAAAAGTATTTGTTTTTTTTTTTTTATGATGAGATATCGTATCCAAACCAGGGCTGCGGAGTCGGTTCAAAAAATCACGACTCCGACTCCGACGCTGACTCTGCCAAATATTGAAGCACCGACTCCGACTCCAACTCCGACTCCGACTCCGACCATAAAATTAAAAATCATTTAATATTTTTTTTTCATGCATATAATTTGTATGATGTATCTTTTTAATAAGGAAGTTAAAAATATGAGTAAAGTAATTCAAATTCACTTAAATTTAAAATAAAATAAAGGGTGATTTATGACAAATTTTTTTCCCAAATTACGTCTGTTTTATGGTCGTCATAATCGACCCACCGAACAGACTATTCATAGTATTGTGATCAAATTTCGCACCAGTTTTACTTTATTGGACATCAACCCACAAACCCCTATGTAGAGAGTGCGTACTGAGGAGAATATTACTGCTGTAACGGGCAGTGTCAATGAATATCGCGATATGTCAAACGTCGCCATTCTCAACAATTGGGCTTGTGTTATTTAACCACTTGGAACATATTACCCAAGGACATCGGTATGAAACCATACAAAATACAAATGTGCAAGAAATGAAGCCGGGTGGCTTACCCTAACTTCGTTTGTTTAGGGAATGGGCCTTAGAAAAGTTGGATGAAGATCCACTTTTTTATCGAAAAATTGTCTTGCTACAAACTTATCAACTAGATCAACAACTGTTTGATGTCAAACCGCAAAAAATCAAAACTTCTTGATTTTTGGCAACTGCTTGATAAACTGGTTGAAAAACTAGATATGATACCGCAAGTACCAACAGACGACTAATTATTAACAACCAGCAACCATTTTATCAACTAGTTTTACGATTAGTTGTTCGTCTATGTTAATGTTAAAAATTAATAATTTTTCTATAAGATTTTGTGCTATGGCGATATTTGTTATAATAGTTATGTATTGATTTCTTTTATCGGAGTCGGAGTCAGAGTCGGTGCATATTTTAAGACTCCGACTCCGACTCCTTCACCCAAAAATCCTTACCGACTCCGACTCCGCCTCCTCGACTTCAACTCCGACTCCACAGCCCTGATCCAAACTACAAAATAAGTACACGTAATTTTGCACGAAAATTTGTCAGAAGAAGTACAAACAAATAAAACAAAGGGACTTTAAATTTTGAGTGGTGCTTTTTTTCTAGTAATAGTAGGTAAATATAAAAAAATTTATCAAAATAATTTTATAGCACACAAAATAAAATGTATAAAGGTACCTCAAAATTAAGAACCTTTCGTTTCATAATCACTGTTAGATGAACAGCTACAGTACTTCTTAAGCTGTAAAAATTTCAATTTATTTCAGCTATTTCAAAACTTTTTAAGTCACTGTGCTGCCGCTGCTTATAAAACTTCTACTTCAGTGATTTTCAAACTTTTGACTTGATGTTACTCAAAGCTTACTAAGAGCTTAATTAGATCATTATTTCTCTTTCTAGCCTGTCGCTTTTCTTGAATATTTATTTAGCTTCAGTCCATGATACTATTATACAGGTAGCATTGACAAGTATAGATTTTCTCAGCAACAAGGAAACGACCATCTGTCAAAAACAGTTGTTCGTGCAACAAGAATTAAACGAATGTAAAAATAAATAAATTCCGCAAAATATGTGCGTTAAATACACAATTATAATAATGAAAGTTGTGAAAAAATTATGTGTGATATGTGTTTAACGTTTTCCAGCCGTGGTGTTTTAATTTTAATTGAAAACTTCTTCAATTTCGTCCACATGCATCTGCAGCTGCTGAGGTTGCTACATTTGAACGTTTTCAACATTTTTTCTTATGTTTGCACTTAATAACACAAAGTTCACAAGTTATCTTCGTTGTAGTAATAATAATTCACTATTGATTAAATAAAATAGGCAATATTTTGTAAGAAAATGTTTGGTTATTTGCAAGCGCTGAAACATAAACAATGGCGAAAACATAAGAAAAATTGAACGCTCTCTTTCTAGACATTTTTTTTGACAGATGGTCGTTGCCCAAGCAACTGTCAATACTACCTTGTATTATTATACCATGGCTTCAGTCATGAAAACCGAACAAAACACTTACGGATCTTATTTTTTGAATAATGTTTAGTTCTGATTTTTGGAATAATAAATAAAATTTAGAGAAAAATATTCGTTCTTGAATGATAACATTACTGTAAATATTATAGGGTCTTGGGTCTTTTTTTAGAGGTTCCATTTTTCGATAAGAATTTAAATGTCATACAGTGGTCAGATCCGGTTACTCTATTATTATTTGTACTCAGTGTGGTTTTCTATTTTATAAAGAATAGACTAATGCCAGAACAACGCTTGCAAATTGTGAAAAATGATTCCGAAAATCGTGGTTCAGTTCGGGTAGTCTATTTAATGGTCGATATAATTGTCCATTCGAGCGACTAATTGGATTAACCATGAACCGTCTTTGAAACACGCATTCTCTAAATGATAATATATGTACATCCGCTAAGACGTCATAGAGTGCGCACCGGAGCAGCAATTACTGCTAAAGTGTAGTATTGAGGGAGGCCGAAATAATGAATGCGCCACATCTGAGTCAGCCGCGATGGTCACATGCCCTAAATCATATTTAAAGACTAATGACATGCAATTAATTTTTCCAATAAAACCAATTCTCCGTTTAAAATTGTGTAATCTCTGTATTTTACAGTATTTACTGTAATCTCAGTAAGAAAACACCCTCTACCATCATATCGACTCCTTTGCGCGAAATTATCGTATGTGCCAAAAACCAAATTTTACAGGAGAGCGTTTTTTCTACTTTTCTGAGCTTTAGCTTGCAATATCAAAACCAAAATATACACTCAATTTTTGGAGAACCTATAGGGATTTCAGCTACAATATTTTTCAGGGTGATGTGTAGTAGGATGTAGAACAAATTTGCATCAAAGGCCAATTTCGAAAAAAATGACTCATACGATAATTTCGCACAAAGGGGGAATAATTAATAAAAAAGTGCTTTATTCTAGAGAGCCTTTCTTAACCCCCAGTTGACACACATCAACGAAGTGACTCACTTGACACAGTGGGTTGTCTTGTCTCTATAGAATACTCCATTGACTGTAACGGCTCTTCCGTTGTCATTTCGAATTGAATTTGAATGAATTGAAGCCCTGCGAACAATACTGTTATAGCTGTGAGAAAATTATTCACACAAAAATTTTATTATTACTGTAACTTGTCATTATTTTCACAAATCTTTAAGAGTAGTTTTTATACAGGACATATTTTATTAAGGTCACACTTTAGAATTAAAAATTATTCAAATTTTATTAACGAATATGAAACATGTTATAAGGAGTGATAAGAGGTATATTCATGTATATTAGTTTACACATTCCAAAAATTAAGGAAGAATAAGTATTAGTTGGCTTGCACCTCAGAGTGAAATGTAGGGTTTAAATGATTTATTTTCCTAAGTTCGAGTTTTATCCATTATGTGCATTCCTTAAATATGAAAATACCGAATCCTTTGCAGCTGACTTCGTAGTCTGACAGACACCGAAAATCAAAACTTCGTGCGCATAAACGTAAAATTCGAAGTTACGATCTCTACAATCTCGTTACCTTTTCTACTTTTTAATTTGGTGTTATAAAAATAAAATAACTAAAAATTATTTGCTGTTATATGGATTAAGGTCAAGAAAGTTCAGAAGAATTTGAACTTACAGTCAGAAACTTCATCATAGGAAATCAGTTTAAAAATGAGGTCTGCTAGACATTATGTCAGGGTTTATTGGTAAATTTGGAGTACATCAGTTACAGATGGTTAAGCGAACTTTTGTGATCTCTCATCATAATAGTAAAGTGATGTCTCAGATGAAATTTTCAGTTTCAAACTGGTTGACATTTTTGGTTTTTGTTTCTCTTTAAGTATTAAAGAAATTCTCAGCATATTTCGAGAGACGAACCTAAAGAATGATTTTGACTTTATGTAGCTCAAGAATATTTCTCTTTTCTCTATAACCCACTACCACGCATCTTGTTTATTTCACTTCGTTCTTAGCTTAACGTGCGTCTCAACTTTATTGTTGATATTTTTGCTTGAATCATGTACTGTGTTTATATATTCAGAGGCACATTTGTTTTTTCATAATAATAAAAAAAATAAAAATAAAAAGAGTGATTTTAATGATCTACTCACAAATAAAGAAAAAAAAATTCGATTTATTCAAAGCACCGAAGTCGTTTAGTACTCAAGAAATAAATAAACATTTTATAAACAAACGTAATCTTTCGCGTGTGTCAACCATAAATAATCAACATAAAATTGAAAAAAATCACTTCTTAACCTTTCTAGTCACTTAAGCACATTTTAACACTCAGAGTCTATGGAAGGACCAAGGCTACTCTGTCAGTTACTTCAAAATTTTCCGATTAGGCTGAAAGACTGTAATTACACCTATTGTCAAAATCTAAATTTACATCCAGTATATTTTTTTATAGTGAACTATTTTACAATGGAGATTTTTTTCATTTTCTATCGGAAATTCTTGAGAAAAATCAAACGTTATACAAACTTTTTTATATTCGGTTTTAATGAAAAGCCTGCAGGTTAAGCCAATGACTGCAAATGTCTAAATCGTAAAAAAAAATATTTTATATAAATTTATGTCAACTTTATGTTATGGAGGATGGTCTATATGGCAGTGGGAGTGTTTTTTGGTTTTTTTGTTTATTTTTTATTTTTGTTTTTTGTGTTAATTGTTGGAACTTTCCGAAAACAAAAATTTTATTGGTTTACCTCAGAATTGACACCACTGAACCCACTGAGCACTCGCCCCATCATTCTCCCTGTTCCTCTTTTTTTTTCTCTTACTCTCTTACTCTTCACCCTCTAACTTCCTTACTAAAGTCCGTTCAATCTCTGTTTACAAATTGTTATTGTCGAGTCATTGTGACAAGATTAGCTGTCAAACAAACAAATCATGACGCTTATTTTTTAATTTTTTTTTTTTTTTTTAAATTTTTTAACAGCTTTTGTGCTTTCGTAAACAGTTTTAATTGTAGTTTCATTACCTTTGTTTTTTTTATTCATTATTTGTACTTTGTTTTAATTGCTGCTAATAAGCGGCTCATCACTTACTTATAAATAGTTGGCAACTCTTGAAATGAAATGACAACCTACGTTTGTGATTTTTTTATACGTGCTGAAAATTAAGACTATAGCTAGTTAGTTTTTTTTTTATTTTTTTTATGCATAGCTACCTACCAAAATAAACAACAAAATAAATGAGCACAAAAAAAAATCTAAAAATTTCTATGACGTCTAAGTATTTTTTGGAATATCCGTCTGGCGGGTACTTTTTCCTCAACACACCCACATATTATCATATATTTTTAGGAAAATTTTCTTCTCAACACCTAATAATATTCTCTCTTTCTCTCTCTGTCTTTCTTACAGGTGGTTGCAGACAAAGCGCAACCCAAGAATTAAGCAAAACGGCCGCCACCAACAATAACGCTCAACAAAATTCCCCAAACGTAACCGCACGCTGTTGTTGCCAACATTATAGCAACAACAAATTCCTACACAACAAAAACAATAGCAATAACAATAGCAACAGCAACAGCAAGAACAGTGTTAACAATATCAACAACAACAAAAGCAACGTTTGGGGTTTGGCAAGACAAAAATTAGCTACAGCGACGAGAAAAAAGCACAAAATTTCCACTCATATCAATTTATCGTTGATGCTGGTAACAATGACATTAGCAGTATTACTACAAAAACAACAAATCACAGCCAGCCCTCTACAACACACAACAGTTGCACTGGCAGCATCGATGCCAACGTTGGTGCCAATAGACCACGTCATAGGCAACGATATTAATATGCAACGTTTACGCAAGCGCCACAGTAATTGGCACGAACAATATGCACGCGAAATGAATTCACAGGAAATCGAATGGGCGAATCCTTGCGGTGGCGAATGGCATCATAATTTGACTGAGCTGCCAGTGCAGCTACATCGAATGCCGGTGAAAAAGGTGAGTAGTATTGAATATTCCCAATTGGTACCCAAAAATGTTTACCTTAGCAAAGAAAATTTCGTAATTTTTACATTTGAATGAAAAAAAATGCGAATTAACCCATTGGTATTTGGGTTTAATATTGCTGACAGCTAAGAGAAATCAAAATTGCCCTGGATAGGTTCATCGATCACTTGAATTGAGAAGCAAAGAATCAACTATTAATGACATTTAAGACAGGTGTTTTAAGAGAGAAAAACGGATACTTTTTATATAGTACCAACTGGTTGACATGGGTGATCAATTCTTAAAAGTAAAGCCACACTATTTTTTTTTTTTTATACATGCAAAATATGAAACGACGGCTCAATAAAGCTCCTCTGCATTTAAAGATATTTGTGATATTTCACAGGAAAGGAGATCTTATTTTCCCGGAATCAAAGTTCGTTTTTTTGCATTAAAAACAAATAAAAAAAAAAATTTTTGATTATTTTGAACAAAAGGACAGCTTGTAATTCTCAAGTTTTGAGATATTGATGTTTAAAGTTTGACAGTTAAAAAGGACCTTTACTTCCCCATTTAAAATACATGGTGGAAGATAAGTTTTTCTTTCTTTAAATTGGTAAAGGTTGGGTATAATCTTACTTAAAATTGTTTGTAAAATGCTCAGAACATGTCTGGGTAATATTACTGACCTTAACCCTTAAATGCCTGGCCTTTTTTTTGCATTCAACATTTATTCACTTTTGCTCGAAATAATTAAGGTAGATACATTCTGTAAGTATAACCTTTTGAAGAGAACGAAAGCTTTAAATCGGTGTGACCCAAAATGTTTATTATTTTTCCCAAAATTACTGTCGTTCAGAAATGGGGATAAATTCCTTGGTTGTGCCATGTATGGCACACTATCCATTTATGGGTTAACCTGAAAACCAATAAAATTTACCAAAACGTCCAGTTTTAGCTATTTTGTAAAATTTGATCTGGGAAGATAAAGTCCGTTTTCCTGTGAAACATCATATTACATCGAGGATTACAGTTTAAGAACCATTTCCGACTTTTACGAGATCAGATATATTCAAGAAAGTAAATTTGTTTTCAACAGGGAGACTATACCTTTCACTGTCATTAGTTCACGATTTTATATACGTCCATGGTTGAATTAATAAGGTTGCCTCAAAGCTGATCGTACTCTCTTCTCAGTACCCACAATGGTCAATGAAAAGCAACAACAGCAGCTTCATCGGCTTTACATGTAATCAATTTTCGCTTTCAGATTTTGTGTGAGCTGTCAACTTCGATTTGACAATTATGGGCAGTTGCACTCACCCTTGCGACAACCATGTTATTAATTCAACCATGTATACGTCTTTCAAAACACCGCAATTGTAATTCTTGAGCGTTTCCTTGCACCAATCGACACGGGTCTTCTTTTTTCTTTTTCGAGGGATTGATAAATTATGTGGAATCCAACATGAACAAATCTTTTTCACAACTGTGTGTTTATGTAAAATGGTATGTAAACTGGTGGAAGTAATGCCCAGGGATGCCTCAATCTCACGGAATGTCACAAGACGATCAAACATTATCAGTTCGCGCATAGCATCAATGTTCCAGGACACAACAACATATTTTGGACGTTCTTCACGAAATTCTTTAGTGAGCGAAGTAGGGCCTCACTTGAATTCTGTGTACCACCAACTTACAGAGGTTTTTGATGGTGCTTAAACGCAGAAAATCGAATTGAGTTCATCGATGCACTATAGTTGTGATAATTCAAGTCGAATGTTGTAAAAACTAATCACACAAAAATGTTCACGAGTTAATTCTATTTTTTTTTTCATAAAAGGAAAATATATATCGTTTTCAAATTTTGCACATATATTTATTAACATTTAAAAAATACAAAAAAATATTTTATAAAAATTTGAAGCGGTTTTTGACGTTATTTGATTTAAAAAAATTGCCAAAAATTGACGGTGTACAGCATATCACCAGTCTGGAACATCTGAGGAAGAAAAAAGAAAATACAAAATTAGTCCTTGTTGAAATGGCTACCGCCTGAACTAAGATAATTTTCTTCCACCAAAAACAAAACAAAATGGCGGCCGATTTTGTTGCCTCGAAAACCGATTTTTTTCAAATTACCGCCATTTTGGATTTTTTCGGTGGAAAAAAAATAATCCGAAAATTTTTTTTTTTAAATTTATAACCTATAGCTATAAAATTTCAACCTTTCCAATGGAAATGTCAATTTGACTGTAATGACATCAGTCTTGTAGACATCAGTCTACATCCCGAAATATAAGTAGCACCGGAACCACCTGACTTACTTGGTTCAAACTTTAATAAAATAACTGATTTTTTTCCTGAAATCTGAATTTCTTGGTTCAAGCTTTCAAAAGTTAAAAAGTTCAAAAGTTCAATTTCTTGGTTAAAGCTTTTTTTTTTTTTTGTAATTCCTGCACTTTCTTGTTTCTTTTTCGAAATATAATTCATATATTGTTTAAGGCAAAATGAATGGTTGAGCTTCTGATACTGAGCGACATTCGCTGCTTTGTCATATGAGTTATATCGAAACACCATATGACACTCCGGTATAACTTTCTTGAGTCATAAACTTGTTAGTGATTTTAATGCCAAGCAGTGCCAAGATTTCTGACTCGTATTATTTGCATATTTCTCCATTAATTATTTCATTCATTGACAAAAACGAATTGTCTTCAAATCTTCAAATTATAAGGAAAGTGTATCAAATATCAGGGATTCCCAAATTGTGTTTTGAGTACAGTTTTTCTTTTTTTTTTTTTACAAAATTATATATAAATCCAAATATTTGAGAAATGAATATTATAATATTTTATTTTCTTTTATTTGCAGGTTTTACGCATGCTGCAGAACAGTACCGGCAAAGAGCAGAAAACCATCAAAGCTATAACGCCCGCTATAAATATCAGCGATATGCGAATGTGGTCACTGCATAAAGATGCTTATAAATTTTTGCCAGTGTTGAAATTGAACTCAAACGTAAGTTTATTTATGAATTATTTTTTTATGAATTATATTAATAAATTTAAGAAATCTTCTTTAACCTTCATCGTTCCCTAATTTCTAGAAACGAATAAGTTCCTTGTATGGAAATTTTACACAGTTTTTCAAGAGCCATATTTTTATCGATGAATGAAATTAATGCGATCTAGTCGTTAAAAACTATTTATTATTCATTACTTTATTTATTTAAAAAAAAAAGATTTTTAAAAAACCAGCCAAAATCCAAGCTCGGTCGATTTGCTGAAATTATATTAAAAAAATAACAGCTTTACGTTGAAAAGTGTGTGTAAAATTTACACAAGGGACCGATTAAGGTTAAGAGGGCATATAGGTTAGAAATTTAAAAAAAAAATTTTTTTCGGGAATTTTTTTCATAGAAGGAGAAAAGATATCGTTTTCCAATTTCGCACATATATTTATTAACATTTAAAGAATACAAAACCATTTTGGTTTTTTTGGCGGAAAAAAATTATTCTAGTTCAGGCGATAGCAAGGATTAATTTAGTTTTTTTTCCTCAGATGTTTCAGACTGGTGATATCCTGCACACCGTCAATTTTTTGGCATTTAAAAAAAAAAAAAATCAAATAACGTCAAAAACCGCTTCAAAAATTATGAAAAAAAATTTTTTGTTTTCTTTAAATGTCAATGAATATATGTGCAAAATTTGAAAACGATGTCTTTTTCTTTCTATGAAAGAAAATTCATAAAAAAAATATATTTTTTTTTAAAATTTGTAACCTATATGCCCCTTAAAATAGGTTTGATGTCGTATAGTGCTATAAAAAAAATTAGAAACGCCAATATATTAACTGAACTTTAAAAACTGTTAACGCGGTTTTTTTTTTTGCTTTCGTCAAAGCAACAGAGAAAGTTGTCTAAGTCTTGCTCACTTGTTAGACTGCATATGGCTCGATTTGCTATTTAGTTCCGCCATTTTTTCTATATCTCTTGCATAACACATTTTTCTTAAGCTTTGTTAACTTTAAAAATGTCGTTGGCTCAATTCGCCATCCAGTTGAGCCAAATGTTTCTATATATCTCTTGCATAACACTTTTTCTCTAATCCTTGATTACTTCAAAGATATGCATTTGGCTCAATTCAGCATTAATTGAGCAAATTTTTGTATTTCACCTAGAATACTCTCTTTTTTATGCCTTGTTTCCTTTTTGCATTTGGCTCAATTCGCCATTCATTGAGTAAAATTTTTGTATATCTCTTAGGGTACATTTTTTATGCATTGTTTACTTCTTATGCTGCATTTGACTCAAAACGCCACCGAATTGAGCCACATTTTATGAATATAATTATATGTATATATGTACATATATATGAATTTCTCTCATAAATTTTGGTGTTTTTTTTTTATTAAAATTTAAAGTTTTAACCTTTTTTTTTTTGCTAACTTTTCGCACTTGCTGTTCATTTGTTGTTGTGCATTTAAAAAACTTTTTATGTTCGTTACTGTTTTGTACATAAAATTAATTTTTATTTATTTATTTTTTATTTTTTTTTTTTTTTTTTTGTTTTTTGGTTACTTGCTTTTTCCACAATTCGTTCCCACAATCATTTCAACAACAAAAGTGTGCGATCACGGTGGGATTTTTACGAGGCTATTTCTTAACTTGTTGTTCCTTACACACACAGTTCGTTCGTTCATTCGTTCGTTCGATCTTTCGTTGTTTTTGCCTGTTTGGAGACTGCCATGCGTTCTCGAATTAAGACAGAAATTAAATAAGACACGAAAATATTACAGTCCGAACGTCACACGGCTGGACAGACATACTGCTGGACAGACATACTGTTGGACAGACTTACTGCTGGACAGTCTTCTATAAAGTGTTTAACGCTCAAGACTACTTTTGACCATGTGAGGCGGCAGTTATTTTCTCGAGCTTGCTGACTCCTATGGCGTGTGTTGGTGTATGTGGTTTGTTGTCGCCGCCAAAGGTACAATTCTTTTTCACATGCTCGAAGTAGTAGCAGGAACCAGATTTTAACAATTTACTTAAGCTGTAGCTTTGCAAAGCAGTCCGAACATGTTCGGTTAAGTTGCAACAAGTAAGGCTGGCAAGTGTTACAGTTTTTTTTTTTTTTTTAGTTTTTCCGGCTTCTTAAATACCTACTATATTGTCATATTTTTAAAACCTTCATATTCACTTCTTGAATATTCAGATATAATAAGAGTCGTTTTGTATATGTTTCGTTCATTCCAAAATATTGCTTTTGCTCGTTTTCTTATGAAAACCATGCCACACAATTGTGTGGCCTAAATGGCCCTGTTAGTATGCCTGTGCCGCCTGGCTTTCTTGGTCCACTTCATCTCTTTTTTAGAGTTGTTAAGTACAAAATGTTGCTACCTTTTTTTCATGCCTTCTTCGTATTGGACACACACACACAGAGTCGTCACTCACGAAAGTTTTCAAAATTGTCGGCGCGTTGCCCTGAGGGCGTTGATTGAGTGGTTGAGTTGTTTATTTATCTTTTTTATAAACATTTTTGGTTCTTTTTATTTCTTGTTTGTTTGCTTGATTTAAGTACTTTAGTTTCGGTTCAAATCTGTCAAGACTTAAACAGATCGAAACGCATGAGCGGCAAAAGAAAAGAACATTTACAGCTACTGACATATATCTGCTTAGTTGGGAGCCGCTGTTTGAAATTTAATTCATATTTGATTTTACTTGAATATAATTTTTATTCAAATAACAGCCAAAAAAAAGAAAGGTTTTTTATTTACTTTCAAAGAAATATTTTGATATCTTTTGATTTTGTGGTTTGTCACTCATTTACATGAAAATTATCTTTTTGAATCATCACGAAATTTCGGATTGGAAATTGATTAAACTTGTATTTTGTTGTTTTTTTTTTTTAACACACTCACAGTTGCTTTTGTTTTTTTTTTAAACAATCCCATAATGATGATGGACCGTGCAGTTTTAAGCAGAAAGTTGACTTACTTTATATCGGCTCTAAATCTTATTTTAGCTTAGATTTAAAAAAAATTTAGTTTATTTATGATAAACTAAGAAAGATTTCAACAATTGATCATAAGAAGCTAGGTCAAAGTCCTTTCAAGGGCTAAAATGGCCAGTTATTTATTTATTTTTTTTTTTTAAGAAAGATTTCTTTGATAGTTTTGTTAAGATTGGTTTTGGATAGTTTGTATAGACTTTAATTTTAACATTACTTTAAAGGAAGAAGTCTAAGTGTGTTAAACCGCAAGATATTGGTGTCTCCGAAACGCTAAATTATGCGACCAAGGAACTTCGGGAGCCTCAGATCCACAATCCAACCCAACCAATCAATTATTCGTTATTATGTATTGCCATCTCCTAAATAACTCGTGGGTTTTCTAATGAAGTCTTGGCTTTTAAATGATAGACGGTTTTTTTAGCATAGATAATCGATGTTTTCATTTTAAAACTATGTATGACTGGTAAAAAAAAACTTTTCTTATATTCTTATAGGTTTTTTTCTGGATGTACAAATTTAAAATGTCATCATATACATATGTAAAAGCTTTAACAGTTGTTTTAATAAATTCAGAGGAATACTGTTTCTAGCAGAATTAATTTAAAAGAATATTCAATTTCTTCTTAAGACTTATTATTATCTTAAGCCCGGTTTTACCCAGGAATATTTCCAATATTTTAACAAATTGAGTGTATATTGTTTCTAACAAAATTGAATTTAAAAGAATATTCAATTTCTTTTTAAGACTTCTATGATTATCTTAAATTCCCCCATCTCATGCCCGGTTTTGCCCTGTAGTATTTCCGATGCTTTATTTTCAGTCTCAATTTAAATGTGGAAATTAGATTTCTCTGATTTTATAACTATCATAAACTAATTTATAACTAAGCCGGCTGCAGACACAAATTTAAAACTTGAAATATAACTTCCCTTGCTTAAAATTTTAAACGATTTGAAAATGCAATATATGTACATATGTATGCGACTTAATAATTTTTTGGAACTTAAGGCTTAACTAAGTTATGCGTAAGCAAACAAACGCAAGAGAGCAAAAGTACGAACATGTGCGGCACTATATGGAGTCGCCCAAGTTTTGCATAAGCTCATGATATAATTATAAGGTAGGTCGGAAAGGAAATAGGCTCTCAAAATTTAAAATCATGTTCTTCTTCTCATTGTAAATTATCAGCCAGCTGTTTTGAAAAATCGATATCAGGGTTTCGTGCGGTATTATTTTAAGTACTTTTTTATGCATATTTTAATATGGGTTGCTGTGCATTATTTTGTACATTTTTATTTCAATAAATGAAAAAAATTCATAGTTAACTATTTTTTATCAAACAATTTCCATAATAATCGTAAAAAAAACTAAAATTTTTACTGAGATATTGTTGCTACGCCAAAGAAGCCCTGTCTACTAGGGCGAGAATTACGACCGAAAATTGCAGGTAACGCTCTTAAAGTTGCAATCACCGACTCCGAATTTCGGTAGTAAATTTTATTACTTTACCATGATGCAAATGTTGAGATTACTAAATAAATTGACAGTGAAAGTTGGATGATTAGTGAAAGGGGTGCGTTCAGAAATTTAATCCAAAGTATTGGAAAACCCTGTATACTAAAGAAAGCTTTTGTATTTAAAAAAAATTTATATCTATACTATTATATAAAAGGGTGCTCTCGAATTTTTATCTCTCAATCACGGGGAACCGGTTTTAATAATTCTTTCACTATTCAATTGCTATAAGAAGCGACCCTGCTGCTGGGTACTACGTTTTTGGTAAAACTTTTTATTTAATTATTTAAAAATTTATGTATTTTAATCCATGCTGCCATTGTATGTATAAGCAGCACAAAATAACAGCAAACGATAGCTTAAGCTCTTTGTTGAGAGAGAGGTGAAAGTCTACAACTCACCGCGCTGCCATCTTGAGTGGATAGTTGCACTCAGTTAATTTCTGCTGCAATGTTGCCATAAGTCCAATAAATCGTATATATTTTGATTTTACTAAAATTAAACTCTTTTCATTCCAATTAGAAGCCACTCTTTATATTTCAATAAGAAATATTCTTAAATAAATAAAATGAATTAAACATATTTGGTTCTTGAGTGTTTATTTAAAATAAGTTTTCATATCATATTTATACTCCCAAGTAACGCTGGGAACGGATATGCTAGTATAAAATAAAGTACATTATTATAATGATAATTCCATGAAAGGGACCACGCCCCATTTCCCACTTCTGCGCATATTAGTTTTGATAATTTTTTCTGATTAGATTTAAGAATAATTCTTATTTTAACCATTGGATTTGTATGGAAGGTACCATGCACAGTTGTTTTGTTCCTTTAACTTTATTTTAAATATTTATTCTATCAGTAAGGATACGTCGGGACTTTGTGTTTTATACATATATATTTATATAAACGATATAAGGTAGTAATAGTAGCTTGAAAAATTAAGTATTAAAACAAAATCACAATAGTACTTTTTTAGAAACTCTGGGAGTGAATTCAAATGTTTTCGTGTAAACTATTTTTGACGGAATTGTAGGTATTGTGAAAAATACACAAAAGAAAATACAAAAATTAGGGCTATTTTTTAAAGTCTCTCTCTATCCGACCTACCTTGTTATTGTATCATGGCGTAAGCTTTGCTTTCGTTCAGTTTCTCATTTTCATTCGTTGACTTTGCTGAACTTGAGAGAGAGCGCTCGACTCCGTAGTTTGGAAATCAGAATAGGGTTGCAACCTGTATTTTAAATAATTTAAATTTTCAGCAAAAAACAAAATATTTTTTATAAAGGCCCAAACATAATAGGCTCGAGCTGGCTGCAGCTAATGTCCAAAATAAACGAAAAGCTAGATCAAGTTCATCCAAATGCTAAATTTGACCAAAATGACTTGAGCAGCGCTCGCCTTTATGTCATAATTACTTTTCACATTTGCTTTGAAAAATTCAACAATTTCTACATCAATTCGTTTTATTCGTTTGAATTTATAATTATTAGAATGGATTGCGGAAATAAATTTATAAATAAAAATAAAACAAACGATTCCTTACGGAGCATTCGATTTGAATCGCTCTGGCTGCAGCTAGATCAAGTTAACGAAACTTGACGAAAAAGCTGGCTCGAGCTATTATGGTTTGTACGCATCATTTCAATGTAGTCGTATGAAATTTGACATTAGCTGCAGCCAGCTAGAGCCCATTATGTTTGGGCCTTAAGTCCATTTATTGGAATTTATTCATATTGACTTTTTTTTTCATTCATACTGTGTTTTTTATTGAAAATTGAGGAGTGATTTTCGAGTTTTGTTTGAACTCAAGAAAACTTTTCGTTTACTACTCTCTGATACTTTTGTTTGCTTACGCATAACTTGGTTGGGCCTTAAAACCGACTCGATCACATATATTTGAAGAATTATTTTGACATTATTTTTCAACTCATCTTCTATTAAATCTTTGTCTTTTTTTATCAGTATCACAAATATATACTGTATATTCATGTTGCACACTTTTTCTCGAGAGTTTGAAAAATTTAAAATATCCTGTTATTCACTCCAGAATCCAAATAGCCTACATTTCAAATTTCATCTGAATCCATTCAGCCATTTTAGCGTAACAGACGGACAAACGAATAATGCGATAACGAATAACTTTTATCTATATAAATAAGGATAAGACTTAAATAATTTCCTGAATCAAAAATTTTAAGAATACATTCTACATATGTCTAAGTAAGAATAGTTTATACATCTAGGTTGTTCATGACTCCCCCCGAGCTTTATAGAGCTTGAGTTCTATGAGAACTGCAACTAAAATGCAACTACAATGCAACTACAAGCAATTCAATTGGAATTTTCGTTCTATTTCTAAAAAGTACATTTCTATTTCAAAATTATTAGAAACAAGGTATTGAAAATGTAAAGCACAGAATCTCCTCTTTAATTCTCAAGTCTTTAAAATAGGTCTTAATTAACCTAACGAATACTGAATATTTTCAATATATCATTGTAAGACAACACAAAAGTGGCGAAAATGCATAATGCAGTATTTCTTCAAAATACAAAATATCTTATTACCTCTTCTAGAATGTATACATTCCAAATTTCAAATCTGACTTCAATCCATTCTGCTGTTTAAGTGTGTAAAAAAAGCAAACTAACACACTTTCTTTCAAATCTTTTAAAGAAATTTGATACTGTTGCCTATAAATTTTAAGAGTGAAATTGAAAAATAGCTGTTCAAGCTACTTTGATTATAAAATTTTGTAAAATATCGTAATTCACACTAATTTTCTCTTGGTCTATTTCTTATACCTCCATATTTGGTCTTTTCATTATTTTTAATTATTTTGATATTTTCATTAATTTCATGTTTTCCAAAACATTTGTGAAGCTTAAATATTTATTGAAGTTTTGAAAATGTATTCAGTGCTATTTTTGTCTTTACACGATATTAAAAATAAAAGAAACTGACTCCACGTATAAGCTTTTCTTATCAAAAATTGAATGGTGTGTAAAAATATTTAAGAATAGAATTCATTGCTATAAAAAGATTTTGCTCAAGCAATGACTCGGCTTGAACATATTGACATACATGGAATAAATGCTGATAAAGTTAAATATTTATTTGTTTGTGTGGGAAATAACAGCAAAAAGTAGTCTTAATTGTTTTGTTCCAGAGGTCGGCTAACTTTTAACTACTTAAAACTAAGAAAAAAAGCTTCAACATTTTCGTTAAAAATTGAAGGAAGTCATTGATTTTCTAGGGTTTTTCTAAAGAGTCTTCATAAATAACTAATCAAGTTTTTATAAGTGCTCTCTACCGAAGACTAGTGTTATTCCATTCCAAAAATATACCCTACAACTTAGTATTACACCCACTTTTAAACAAATTCCTCATCAAATGCTCAAAAGAAATTACGTGTATTCTCACAAAAGCTCTCAACTGTTAAGAAACGCTGGTTAGTTTCTTCTCTCACAACAACCTCACTCTCTTCGATTATAATGCAAGCTTTCGAATCCATTTAACAATACTTTTTTATTTATGAATCATATAGTTGTTTAAGATAATGTCGAAGACGCGGTGGATTCCCCCGACGCGACGTTTTCAATCAAGAAGTTAGCCTAGTGTCGAAATAATAATAATAACAACAATTACGCGCGAGTGCAAAGCGACGACGAACAAGGCGAGCTTCAAGCAAGATAAGAGCGAAACATAAACTTACGCTCTGACAGCGCATTGACAGCAGAATGTCAAACAATACGCTTGTCAAAATAACAACAAATATTTTAAAAACAATACAAAGCAAAAAAAAAAAACAACAAAGCAGATAATAATTGTAAACAAATAAAGCAAAAGCTTTTAAGTGCCAATTTCACTTTCATTCGAATAACCCTGTTTAATATTAATTATTGTTGTTTTTATTTATTATATATTAATTAACAGCTGTTGGCTGAAATGGACGGTGAGAAAAAAAATCGCTTGTTTATCAACAACAATTAAGTGGCATTTTGACGGTGCTAATTGAAAATTTATGCGAGTACATTTGAGCGAATGTCGATTAAAACTGGCTGTTGACATTAGATGGCAGACGTTATTATTAATGGCTTTGTTGTTGTTTTAAGAACGCTGTTATTGTTAATCTTTTAAAGTTCAGTTAATTCATTGGCGGTAGTTTACATAATTATAGCTTAGAGATAGCTTTCGTTAAATTTGCGAAAGCTTTTTACTTTTAAATTTGTGCGTTTATAGTTAAATGCGAATGATTTACTTCCTCTTGCAACTCAATTGCATTTTTTTTTTATTATTATAAAATCTTTTCTAATTACAAAATATTTTCTTTTTTCTTTCTTCTTTCTTTTGTCATACAGGTAGCCCTGCGACGTTGGCATCGCCAAATGCAGCTTTATGTAGCCTCATTCGCCTATCTGCGACGCGCCCAAATCAAGTGGGATCATGTAAAGCTACAACGCGAGAGCGAAATATCCAAGGAGTTGTTGAAGCTCAAGCAAAGCGCACGCAGTATTCTATGCGAGATCGAGACAGCCATCAATAATACTTCGTCTCAGGGTAGTAACACTTCCGGTGTACAAAAACGTCATCTACGTCTGAACTTTCTATCGCGTGATGCAGTAGAGAAGCGTCTCAAGTTCCAAACAAACATAAGACACCTTTATGCAGCACAAGCGACACATCATCAGCGTCATCATCAGCAGTCCGGAGAGTTGCAGGAAGTCAATCCGATTGATTTGAAATTCGTCAAGTTTCGTTATTTTAACTTTTTACGCGCTATACTCAAGATCCTGCGCACGCACACTCGCCGCACGGGCGACGTTAGTCTTGACAGCAGAAGCGCAAGCTCCGCTGCATCAGCTTCCAAACAGGATGACAGTCTTCTAATTAATTCGCTTGATGAAAGCAGAGCAATATCCACTAATAGTCTGGAGATGACATTGAATCAGTCCCAGAATAATACTAGCAATAAAATAAATAAACCTGTGCGACGGCGTAAGACGAACAGACGTAACAATGGCGGAAATACTGCCAATGTTAGTCGTAATACAAGCAGAAATACAAGCAGCCGGAAGAGTAGTAGAAAAACTAAACAGCAACAACTACCAGCTTCATAAGGCCTTAAAGCTAAGCAACATCAATGGCACAAAAGCTTCCGGATCATTGTGAACATCAATGACTAACATCCTCAAAAATGATCTTAGCTCATTTTCAGTATTTATCACAAGACATTCCACTTCGAAATCCTTCTCTATAAAGAAGCAAATTTTAAAGAATCTTTTATTTTGTACTTAAAAAAACAAAAGAACAAACCAAGTATTAAAAATCTCTCTATTTTGTAGTATTTTTAAATCGAACTATTTATGTATCATGTAAACTATTTATATACATTTATCATCAATCATAGTAGTTTGTAGAAATATAAGAATTTTGCATGAAATTTAAGGCGCTGTGATATAGTTTAAGTATTTATAAATAATTTAAGCCAACTTTTATATATTCCTTATAAATTAAATAATAAATAAATTACAACTGTTAAAAAAACACATGAATTGTTTCTTTTATTACATTTGAATGGAAATTAATCAATTTTTTTTTAATTATATCGTGGACTTGGATCACAAAGGAAATCAAATAGTTTAAATGTAAAGTTGTTGAGAATATCGAATGGTTCGGAGGTTGAATTCATAAATATTGAGCTATATAATATTAAGATTAAAGTTTTCTTGTCGTGTGTTTATAGTCCGTATCGTAATTGTTGTCTGGATGAACTGTTTCCCTCTTTGTCAAATTGTGCAATCGATCATGACCATTTTGTTATGTGTGGGGATTTTAATATTAATATGTTATCCAATGATAATGTCGCTTGCAATTTTGTTGATAGACTTACTGATGTTGGTCTTCACACAATAAATAATACTATGCCCTCTCGCTTCGCAAATAATGCCTCTCCGAGTCTTTTAGATCTGTTTGTTGTTTCAGATGTATCTTCTGTCTTGTTGTTTGACCAAATATCTTTTGTTTCTGATCATGATCTTCTTTTCTGTACAGTTAATGTAAATCTTTCATCTGTTGTCATTGATAAAACTATCACTTTTTGGGATTATAAATCAATTGATTATAGGTCTCTGGTTTATGACTTGTCTACGATATTGGTCCGAATGGTGGGTGCTTAGCTCAGTTAATGACAAGCTTAATTTTTTTATTAATAAGATTATCACAATGTTTAATGGGCATGTTCCGTTAATTACTCGCCGGGTCTCTAAGATATGTTGTCCGTGGTTTACCAGAAATGTGATGTTAGCCATTAACCCTAGAACTGCATCGCTATTTTTTTTTACCTATTCCTGTATCGCGGGGTGAAAAAACACCCCAACTTTCAAGGGCCCATATCTCGGACACAGTGTGACTTTGATGCTTCCATGGGGGCTCATTTTTTTCATCTTTTGACCTAGAATCACGTGAACTAAATTTTTTGGCCAAAAGTTTGGAGGGTCCGAGAATATTGACCAAGAAGGGCAAAAAACGTGAAAAACTAGGAAAAATTTTATTTTTCGTTAAAACTACGATATCTCAGTGAGTTTTTGACTAAATCTAGTAATTCCAACGGGGTTCTAAAGGGGAGATACTATGTTTAAGGGGTATTATAGTGGTTTTGGCCAATTTTCCAAAACTGCTATTTATTTTGAGAAATCAAAGTGCGCAAATAGCAAGAATTTGAAAAAATGATTTTTTGCCGCACAGATCGTTACAATGAATAAGAATTTCGTTCAAATTGGAAAAAAACATATTTATTTGAAACTATGAAGTACTACGCCTCAAAAACACTTCATTAAAAAAATTTCATCATTCAAAGTTAACTTGTATCACTGAAAACTTTAATTTCGTACTGCGTCTAATCTAATGAACGAGTAAGAATTGTAATATTTTTTTATATCTGTTTAAATACTTGTTAGCAGGTGCCGTTTTTTTTAAAGAGAGTGCACATTTTTGGTTGTTGTTGGTAAGTACACTCAATGAGCATTTATTCCCAAGTAGTTGTTGTTATTTTTTTAACCGTAATTGAGAGCAGAGCATTTTTTGTTATTAAAACAAGTGCGACTTATCAAGTTGAAGGGAGCGTATATATGTAAATATATGTAAAGTGGGGCCACTATACACCCATTACTTGTCCAAAAAGTTTAAACAACACGAAAATAAAAAAACTTTAAGATGACGAAAAATATACACAAACTGTATCGTGGGGTGAAAAAGCACCCCAGACGCACTTCTTATGTTCACTGCTTGAGCAAGCACGGGGTACGGATTCCGCGAGCATGCTCCCTCTACTCTCAGACGTTGAAACAGAATTATGGTTACGGTCCCGGGCCGTAAACGAAAAGCGTTTGTATCTGGCGCGAGATTTAAGCCAGTCTGGGGTGCTTTTTCACCCCACGATACAGTTCTAGGGTTAAGACTCGGAATAGAAGCTACAATCGTTGGAAAAGAAATCCCACAACATCTAATTGGGAGCAGTACAAAAGAGCAATAAATGAAGCTATTTTTTTATGAATAAGCTAGATTCATCATTGTCTTCCAAAAAGCTCTGGAACAATTTAAGGCAGGCTGGGGTATGCAGTGTTAAACCTGATAATTTTCACATTGATTCCAATATTCTAAATGATTATTTCATTACTAGTTCAGGGTCTTTTGATAATTCGTCGACTAATATTCTATGTACTTTACCCTCTGTAAGTTTGTTTAATTTTGAGTTCGTTTCTGTTAGTGAGAGTGATGTTGCTCATTGTGTTAATAAAACACAATCAAATGCCGTGGTTAAAGATGGAATATATATTAAATTCATAAAAACCATATTACCGCACATTTTGAGTCCATTAACCCACATTCTAAATCACTGTTTCACAACTTCTTGCTTCCCTGAGGTTTGGAAAGTAGCGACAAGTGTTCCTATTATTAAAAAATCCAATGCCTGTGATCCATCTGACTTTCGGCCTGTAAGTCTGCTTTCATCGTTATCTAAAATACTCGAGTCTCTCATGACGGCGCAAATTTCGGAGCACATTAGAAAATATGACCTCAGGTCTCCACTTCAGTCCGGCTTTCGACATAGCCACAGTTGCACTACAGCAGTCTTAAAGATTTTAGATGACATTAGATTGACTTACGACTTAGGGCACTTAAATTTACTCTGCCTGTTGGATTTTTCCAAGGCATTTTACACTGTTGACCATTGTCTATTGTGTCACAAACTTGTAAATAACTTTAATTTCTCTGGCATGGCCGTCCGTCTGTTATACAGTTACTTAGTTGTAAGGTCCCAAGGAGTAAGGGTGGGTAATAGTCTGTCTGCTTTCCGTAATTTAACCTGTGGGATTCGTCAAGGCTCTGTATTTGGTCCGATTTTATTTTCATTATTTATAAACGATATCTTCAGCAAATGTCGGTAACTTACAATGCATGCGTATGCTGATGATATTCAACTGTACTTGTCCAGACCTATTATCTTTCTTGATGATTTATGTAGTAAGATGAATGAATACTTAATGAAAATAACTGAATGAGCTGAATCTAATAGGCTCAAACTCAACCCCCTTAAATCATACGTCTTGCCGATTTCTAAATCCAATCACTCTCTCTCTCTCTCTAGGATACCAGTTATTTATCTTAATGGTGTCGAACTGAAATTTGTTGCTAAAGTGAAGAATCTTGGTTACCACATTAACTCCTCACTTTTCTGTGTAAACCATATCAATTCTGTCGTTAGTAAGGTCTACTATGTCCTGAAGAACTTGAGGTGGACTGCGTCATTTGTTCCTATTGCAACTAGAAAAAAGTTAGTACAGCAGCTCATAAGGCCTATCATATCTTACTCAGACGTTGCTTACAGTAGAATTGATTCCAGGTCTAAACTTAAGTTACAACATGCTTTTAACAACGCAGTAAGGTATGTTTATGGCCTTCGGAGGTTTCACCGCATCAGTCATATGGGCAATCAAATACTTGGTTGCAATATTTTTAACTACCTGGATGCTAGGAACTGTATATTGTTATATAATTTGATACATACCAAAACACCCAATTACCTATTTGAGAATCTTAATTTTGTAGATCTAATAGATATCTAAGCCTCACTATTCCTATTCCTGTCTATAATTATTTGAACTCAAACAGACTATTTTTCGTGAATGCAATCAGATTGTGGAACTCGTTGCCTGTTAGAATTAAAAGTATCCCTAATAAGCACACCTTTAAGCATGAAATTCTTCTATACTTTTCTTAATACTGCCACTACGTCTTTCTATCAACATCTATATAATTAATTTTAAGACCTGATTTGTTAATTACTTGTGTTTTATTGTTATAACTAATTGCTTAATTCTTAATTCTTGGTTTTAACTAGTATTTATTATTATTTCTTTTTTTTCGGTTGTTTATTCTATAACTTGTTGAAAATTGTTAGTTTGCTTTGCATTCAAAAGACATGTAAACATGAATTTAAATATATAAATAAATAAATCATTTTATTTAATATATAAATAAATAAATCATTTTAACATCAAATTCTAATATTTTTAAAAATTATTTAAATTTTTATTTAACTTTAATTTTTAATTTTTTAATATGTTATATTTTTAATTTTTTATTTTCTTAATTTTTTAATATATTAATTTTTTTAATTTTTTAATTTTTAATATTAAATATTTAATTTTTAATTTCTAATTTTTAATTTTTAATTTTTTATTTTTAATTTTTAATTTTTAATTTTTAATTTTTAATTTTTAATTTTTAATTTTTAATTTTTAATTTTTAATTTTTAATTTTTAATTTTTAATTTTTAATTTTTAATTTTTAATTTTTAATTTTTAATTTTTAATTTTTAATTTTTAATTTTTAATTTTTAATTTTTAATTTTTAATTTTTAATTTTTAATTTTTCATTTTTCATTTTTAATTTTTAATTTTTAATTTTTTATTTTTAATTTTTAATTCTTAAGTTTTTTTTTTATAGGATTTTTTTTCTTTATAGGATCAACAAGAAGTGTGGGATTAAACTAAGAATTGTTTGGAAGTCTTTTAAACTTTTTTTTATAGGATTTTTTTCTTTATAGGATCAACAAGAAGTGTGGGATTAAAGTAAGAATTGTTTGGAAGTCTTTTAAACTCTCATTGATATGTAAAGTAAACACATAAAGATTTTTTAAAACTACCAATCAAACAGCCTGGTACAAAATACGCTATTCCCATTCCTACCCCTCTTGTTAAGAAATCCTGTATTTTATTTTTTTTTTTATTTTTGGAATTCGGTGATGTTAAGTTTTTCTTTTTAAACAAAAAATGGACCCACATCTTAACGAGGGACAAACATTTCACCACTGGATATAACATATTGAAAACATTCCCTTATGATTTCATGAAATAACAACCAGGCAAGTGCAACTCATGTTATGTTAATTTTATGGTATGTTTAACTACTTAGTAGCAATTTTAGACAAGCGACGAAGTGCACGAAATAATTTATGCCAATTTTGAAAATTTGAAAGGCGCCTCACTACCCAGTCGTTATTAAAATAAAAGACTTAATCGTGGGACCACCGCGTCTTTAGCGCGTGGGTCTTCACATGTGAGTGCAATTTCTTATTAACATTTTTAACTTTTCTCGATGAATGGTGAATGAGGTTTATTGAGGGCTTCAGTGATGCATAAGATATTCGTAAATAAATAAAATTGACCAACAATGACTACTGTTTGGTAAAAATTTATGTCACTTCTATATGATAATTGTTTATGTTAATCTCTACTGACAATCTTAGAAAGATATGTGACAATCACTGAAACAATCTAAGAAATAAAAATTCCTGCGGATATAGCACTCATTCTGTTATGAATGCTGATACACAATTTTTAAAAATTTTCTGTCAGGGAACATATATAAATATGAAATATTAAGAATAGAGAAGCTGTATTGAGTTCATTCAATTAGGCAACTCCACACTATAAACAGATATATAAGCATATCATGAAGTTGAAAATATTTTTGCTGACAATTTGCCGACATCTGTCGAGTTTCAGTTCGTCACTATTTCAACACCTTAACTCTAGACAAAGTGCTGGAGTGTCATAAAAATTTGATATCTTTGTAAACAGTTTACAGCATCGGCTGCAAAAGCAAAAAACAAAAAACAAAAACCACAACAATTACTCAAGAACATTTGCTTTTGTTGTTACGTAACATATCCAATGATTTATATTCTGGCTGGGTTCCCATTAAATTTTTTGCTTTCCACAACAGCCATGAAAGCAAAAAAACAAAAACTATTACTAATGAAGTTCTAAACAGTGTTAAATAAGCAATGATTATGTTGAAATTATTCTACGTTTTAATTGCAAGTTATTGAAATGTTATTCTTTTTGTTTTTATATCAAGTAAACATATCGTGAGCTGTAATTGCGACCATTATGTGGACCATGAAAGATTTAAGTCGCAGCTTGTTGATTAAAAGCTTTTTATGACATTCAACTTTTATGAAATAAAAAAAATTGCGCAGTTGCAGGAAATTTCATGGAAAATCTAGAAGTAAATTGTTAGAACTATGAAAGGGTCCTCAAAGTGTACTTATTTTAACATTTATTATTTAATTGGAGTATTTTTAGAAAAATATTAAATTTTTATATAAAACAATTATACATATTTAACAATTATATTCACAATTCACAATCTTAACAGATTTCAATAATCTTTGAAATATAGGGAAGTTCATTTCATTCTAACAAAGTAATTAATTTAAAATATTCTACCAAGAAGACTACAGCAGATACCAGCTTAGACCTCTAATTTGCTAATTACATTAAAACAGAATGAAAATTTGTATATTTGAGGGACAAAAATAAAATTAGTACTAACTTCGAAGTTTTGCCAAGTCCAAGAGTACTCTTAAGGTGGCACATAGGTTACAAATTTTAAAAAAAAAATTTTTTTTCGGGAATTTTTTTTCATAGAAGGAAAAAAGATATCGTTTTCACATTTTTCATATATGTTAATATACATTCAAGAATATAAAAAAAAATTTCAGAATTTTTGAAGTGGTTTTTTACGTTATTTGATTTTTTTTTTTAAAAATGCCAAACAATTTTCAGTGTGCAGGATATCACCAGTCTGGAGCATCTGAGGAAAAAATAGAAAAAAACAAATTAATCTTTATTAAAGTGGCTATCGTCTGAACTAGGATAATTTTTTTCCGCCGAAAAAAAAACAAAATGGCGGCCATTGAAAAAAAATCGATTTTCGAGGTTACAAAATCGGTCGCCATTTTGGTTTTTTTCGGCGAACCAAATCTTTTCTCGTCGTTTCTCTAATTCTTGTCCAACTGCTATTCCAAACTTTTGTCCTAATCCTCACATTTTTGGCAAGCTTTATCTTTACACAAATCCTTGTTTTAACACTTTTTACAAGCATTGTGTGAATTTGGATGCTTGTTTTGGAGCATTCCACTGAAAATGGTAATTTTTGACACATACATATCTCATTGTGTTTTATAAATTAATTGACGGTGTTGGTGGTAACGTAAAGCGACTTGTAAGCCAAAAAGCTCGAGGTCAAGGAGATGGTACCGTAATCCAAAACGCAAAAGATTTCGTTACATTAGCAGCCACTTTAGTACCTTCTACGAAGGTTTTCTATATTGCTGAATCAGAAATAGCTGATAAAATCCAAAATGTTCATCCATGGGAAGCTGCAAGGCCTGTTCCAGGAATATCAAAATTTCATATTAGTTGAAATTAGTTGACGGTCATAAAGTAACATGCAAGAAACACGCTTTAGATAATCATAGTGTTTAGTTTTCATTAAAAAAATGATTCAAAACGAAGACTTAATTTCTGAATTTCGTACGAGTCCCGTACAAACGAAAGTGTCCCGTACAAACGATTTCATTTTTATTTTTTTATTCTCATTTTAATAGATCTTTTTTCGAACTTGTAGTATTTCGTCATACCATCACCGACGAAGTCTACATAAGTATATTTTTAATTTTACAAAGATAATTAATTTTGCTGAAATTCTCCAATAATGTCAAAAAATAAAAAGTATGGTGGACTGCGGTTGTCCCGTACAAACAAACATCTTTTCATACTTATTACTGCCTATTTATGAATATTTTCAGGAACAAATAATTGATTTTGAAAAGCCTCCGTTACACTAAATTAATGTACTAGATGCTTTGAACAATTACACTTCGGTTTATTTTTAATTTAAGATCTTAACTTATCAAATGCGTACGATTTGTCCCGTACCAACAGTGGAATGCTCCTTTTAATATTGCTTTTGATTGGTACAATAACATTTACTTTAGGCCATCTTTCTATTTCTAATTTTTATCCTAAAATCCTACCTACTGCCCTAAAGAAGTACATTCAAAATAGACAAGAAGGTCTACAGATAAAATACCTGTATCTATCTATTTCGTTTGTAACACTAATTACATACGTTTTTTTCATAGAATTATTTTTTTTATTTTAATTTTTTTAGTAATTATCTTAAATTAGAGCAAATATTTTATTAATAATAATAATTAAATATAATTATATTATAACTAAGTGATAATAATTAAATAATCACTTAGTTAATGAAATGATTAATAACACCACGTTACAAAAATGAACTTTTGTTCTGTCCTATGAACCAAATATAGATTTTCGGAATAGGGGGAAAAATAAAAAGACACGTGTGTCGTCCTTTTTCATTTACACGTCAGAACTTTTTTTTATGTTTTAAGCTCAGTGATGCCACACAGTTGGATGCCTCCATATATTTCTTGGAAAAAAATGGAAGAAGTTTTCGGAATTTGATGAAACTTCATTTCTAAAAGTTTAATGCTACACTGGTTCCAAAATTGGTATCGGTTTCGAACCGATTTTTTTTTTTTTTTTTTCGTTTTGAGTACTTTTGTTAATTCTTAATTTGCGGTGATTTCAAAAATGTTTTTCTTTTTTGAACCGGTCACGGCTTTTATTTTTTCATTAATTTTTTCATTAATTTTTTCACAATAGTAAAAATTCACAATATGAGTATTAATTTCAATCGAAAAAAATTTTTGCGACACTTATATTCTGTGAGCTGGATTCAAATAGATCTTAAATCCAAAAGGATATCGAAATCGGTGTAACGTCTGCCAGCTGTTTTGAAAAAAAATTACTTTTTCTCTAAAACTTAACTGTTTTAAGCCGTAACTTTTAATCAAGCTAAAATAAGTTCCCAAAGTAGGGTACAAATTCAAGGTATCTGGGCCACAAAGTTATGAATAGGAAGATTGTTAGATTCGAGAATTTTTTTGGTGCATAAGTGTTCAGATTTCGGTCAAAATTTTGGGTATTTTTCACAAAAATCGCTATAAACTTTTCAGTAAATTTTAGAAAATCTAGTATTTCTATTACAAATACAATCTATTGATATATAAAAAAATAATTTTAGTGGCTACTTGCCACACATTAGATAATGGTCGAATTTGCAAGAATAAAGAATTAGTTCTCTATAGAAATTAAAGTCAATGAACATTCATAAAAAAAATGAATTTCACTATTTTGATTTTTATATTTATCAATAGATTACATTGTGATAGATTTAAAGTGTTTAAAATAAGTCACATTTGGAATTAATTTTTGGAAATAAATGTTAGAGTTGGCATTGAAAATGTTCGATATATTATATATTTTTCACTTTATATCAGTACTTATATATTTTTATCATAAAAACCTACTCTCCTAGCAAAATCCTAGACACGACTCTAAAATAGTAGGTATATTCAAATGGACAATAAGGTCTAAAGATGAAAAGTATTGATAAATGTTTGACAACAACCGTGAATTTTGTTTCGTTTGTAATGCTAATCAGGGTTCGGACTTGAAAATTAGTAAATCGCAGTAAATTAAAGAAAAAAAAAACTGTACTTTCGACTATGTCGTAACACAAGGCGTAGAATTATTCAATTCGCTTTTGATGACATCTTTTTTAAAAAATATTTAGCAAAATATTATTCCATACACCTAAGCATATGACCTTTAAAAGAGTGCCGGAAAGGGCTAATATGTATGACCGACCCCCATTACTTTTACAAAAGGAACATTTTTGCCTTTGACGCCTATTCCCTCCGACCAGGGGGGCTCCCATACAAATTTTATGGTTTTGTCGATACAACCGGAAACCGTCGATAAATAGGTAGCAAACTTAAGCAAACAAAAACATCAAATGTTGGCTTTATATTTCATGTAATTGTGTAAAATTTATATAAGTTAGAGAGTTCAAATATAAATTATTCTGCCAGTGAGGATCAAGCAGACCAACAAGTGCTAAGATTAACATTGTACGATCAGTATTTTAGACACACCAAAGGCTCAAATTGTGATATAAATACCGACACCCGATCACTATCAACCACCCTACTTACCTCCGAGAATGACGTACTTTACGTCAAAACGCAGTAAAACGATTTTTTCGGAGCAGTTTTTTTTTATTAACATACATGGTTGTTAAATTTTATACTAATAAAAAAATACCTAAATACAAATATATACATAACTATACACTATATATTTGCATGTTGCAGAAATATATTTTTTACGGATTCAAAATGAATATGACAATTAACTTAACACTTATTCTGCCATCTTTCTAGTTTTTTATGTAATGGTATTAAAGGTTTATTTGTACTTGACGTAATGCTTTGTTACATAAGAAATTGCCTGTGTTTCCCTAAACCCTTAACCCTAAAAATGTTTGTTGAGAATAAATCGCAGTATATTTGGAAAAACCGCAGTGACGCAGTAAAACATTCAATTTTGCTAAAAAGCGCAGTAGATCTACTGCAATTGCAGTAAAGTCCGAGCACTGATGCTAATAATGATTTTTCTCGTAGAATTTTTGTAGATTTTGAAAATTCTTTTCGTACTTTTTTTATTGATTAATTAATCAATAGACAAAAATACCTAGAAACCCATATAAAATTAGGGCAATACATTTTAAAGATTGTAGAGTAAACAAATAAAAATTATAATTAGTAAGATAATAAGATAATAATTAGACACCCTGTTAAAAAGCAAAAAAAAAAAAATCAATTTCTCCAAAAACCACCAAAGTTATTTTTTACAGAAAATTTTTTAAAAGTAAAAAATAAACATTTGAAGTTATTATAGTTGGGCCTATATCATGCCCTCCGCAATCATTAATAATTGTTTTTTTTTTTTTGTTTTTGCAAAACATTATGCAGCTGACCAACCAATCCATTGTCTACATCAGTTGTCGTTAACTGCACTCGAAGAAGCGGAACGATATCAAAGGCGTGGAAAAGGCATCCCTAACGTTGACCGAAACCGAAAATTAAAAAAAAAGGAGCAAAATAAAATTGAGGAGCAGCAGCTGATGTGTACATAATTGAGTGCATTGATACAAAGCTATTGTCTCAATACAAATCTAATTGTCAATAAATAATAGGTGACAAGTAGGCCTAGTAAGGGTCTGTAAAGGTCACACATATTTATACCACTCAAAAAATAAAAGTAGCCTCATAAAGAGGCGAAAAATGGACAAAAGGCTAGACTGGCGCCAATGTGGTCAGCTGGAAAATGGTTTTGGTGCGGCATGTTACTGTTAAACACTGCAGCTGTAAAAATCTTATTATTTTCATGTGAGAAAGGTCACGTTTAGAACTTAAAAGACTTAATGTCAATATAAATAACTTTAACAATTTAATCAATTTATGCTAAAAATAATATTTCATTGTTAATACACCAAAAATGTGTTCAAGACCATTCTTGGGGCACATGTTTTGCTAAGTGTGTCTACAAAAATACCTCTGAAATTTTTAACCAGCCTCTCTCTCAACAGTATTTACACTATTAATTAAACAGAGACGTTACAGTAACACTTCTTGACCGGAAGTCGACAAGTGTTTGTCCAACATTGCATAACTCATTCAACTCTTTTTTTTTTTTTTTTTGTTTTTATTTTCCTCGTCTTTTTGTTCTCTGCGCCATTTGACCCTTTTGACGATCATGCCACTTTTACACTCTAGCTACAAACAATTATTTATCCTTTCAAATGATAAACAATGCTTGACAAACAAAACATACAAAACTCAAGCAATCACTTGATCAACGATCAAATATTGACAAAATAGATGAAAATAAAAAAACAACAAAACACAACATCTTAAATCTCGACAATGACATTGATCGTAACAACAAGTGAAACGCGCCTGAGGATGGGCAAATATTTGTGAGACTCAACAAACATGTTACGTTTTTAAGTGACCCTCTCCATTGAGAGCCATTCAACTATTAAAAGGCCACAAAAGAGTTATGAATGTGACGCACTTTTAAACGCAACCAGCTCTTTGGAACGCCGTCTTAAATATTGAGTTTATTAAAAAAACGCAAAACAGAAAAAAAAACATGCAGGAACATTTTTCACAAACACGTGTGAAACGCAGCTAAGAATTGAACCATTTTTTCAGTCTATCAGTGAAACAGTTAGGCTGATATGGTCAGGCTCTTTATATGATGCACAATTCTGATTCAAAGAACAACATCTCCATTTATGCGCCTTCAGAGTTGAACTAAAGCAACAGCTGGTACTAATTTTTAAAAACTTTGTTTATTCAACCATTCCATTTAAAATGGCGTTAGACCCAAGCAATGTCTGTCAAACTAGTTTGTACTGTCGTGTGGTAGTTCCATCAATCAGAGTTTTTTTTTTTTTTGACAGCTGTTAACATTAGTCCATTTTTTGTTAGTAAAAAGTAACTCGATATTATTGGCTAATATGTTTTTATTGGCTTAAGAATCAACCATACGCTTGATTTTAATCCAAAATGCTGTTGATGTTGATCCATCAGTTACACATCAGTGATTTCGTGTGTTAAGTATTAACTTACCGATGATCAGGTTCTGATCAGATGCTGTCATCCCTTGTAGCTTGCATGTGTTTAGTTTGATTGGCAGTTGAGTTTAAATTTAACCGGAAGAGGACGTCTTTAGCTCTGGGTTGAATATAAAACTGAAAGTTGATGCAAGAGAGCAGCAAATATATTAGAGTGGAAACTTAAATAGTAACTAGATCAAGAAATAAAGGATGTTTTTTTAAACCAGTATAAACTTTAGACAGATCATTTGTCAAACATATTGTCAGACTGTAAACAGTCGGTTTAGTTTTTATTTTGCAGTTTTGTAGTTGTCTCGTTTTTAAGGCCTCCACTTCCTATTCGGGCTTATGAAAACGATTTCCACGCATTTTTGTCTAAATGTCAGGGAACAAGAAGAGGTCATTAGGTACCAAGTCGGGACTGTAAAGCGGATGACCCATCAATTCCACGTTTTGAGTGCTCAAAACCTCGTTTGTCTGAGCTGATGAGTGAGAACTCGCATTGTCGTGATGGAGAATGATCTTCCTTTGATGGTTGATCTTCCTTAATTCTCCAGGCTCATAAGCACAGATTCATGATTCCTCACCTGTGGTGATATCGTAGATGTATTTCGAACCATCTCCGCTATATTTTTCTAGCATTTCCTTCATTTTGCTCATTTTGGTTAAAGATGTGAAGAATTGCATGACAAATCGATTGAAAAAAATAAAATAAATCACTTTCACTACCCCCTGACTACGCCCTTGGTTTTTAACACTTAAAAAAAAACGTGGTAAAATATTCCAACCCGCTTAAGAGTTACAGAATTTTGAACACACGAATAACAAAATCCGATTTTTTAAGTGAGTCTAAGTGAGTCCCCCCCCTTAGCATTTTTGTCACTACCCTGCAAACATTTTCTGAGTGCCTCAAAAAAAATTTCTCTGAAAAGAGTATATCTTATGAGTGTTTTATCAGTACGCAATAAAACCACTCATAAAGGAGTAGTTGATATGATTGTAAAATGATTGCTCAAAAATAAGACTCCAAAAAGAGTATTTTTTATGCGTGTTTTATGAGTACGCAATAAGAAGACTCATAAAGTAGTCTTTGATATGATTCTAAAATAATTGATCAGAAATAAGACTCTAAAAAGAGTATGTTTTTATGCGTGTTTTATGAATACGCAATAAAAAGAATCCTAAAGGAGACTTTGATATGATTCTAAAATGATTGCTCAGAAATAAGACTCTAAAAAGAGTATTTTTTATGCGTGTTTTATGAGTACGATAAATGGCAAAATATGGAAATACTTTTATTTTTATTATTAATATTATTAAATGGAAGAAATGGCACAATAGATAATATCGCGCAAAGTGGTTTTTTATTATTTATTTAGATAATGTTGTACAACACTACGAAATCTTTTATAGTACACCAGAGTGGCGTAGACCATTTTTTGAGGTTTTATTAACATCATATTTATGTCAGAAATAAGTGTTTACAACAAGATTTTAAACCATTAAAGAGCTTTTAGCATGAGCCTTATGACTCTTAAAATAATAACTTCTATGAGTTCTGAAAGAGTCTTCATAAGAGTCTTTAAAGATTCCATTACATGATTGTTAAAAAGAGTATTAAATATGACTCTTAAAAGAGTCTTAATTTTGAGTCCAAAACTACAAAAATAGTATTTATTATGAGTCTTTAAAGTGTCTTTATTATGAGTCCTGAAGAGTAAAATATGAGTCCTAAAAGAGTCTTAACTTTGAGTCTTAAATGAGGCATAAATCAGTCATTATTATGAATCATATTTTGAGGCCCACAACCTACGAAAATGTACTCATAAAAGAGTCTTTTTTGAGCGCATTATGACGATAAAAACTCATTTATATGAGTCTTAAAAGATTATTTTAAGAGTCATAATGTTTGCTGGGTTTTTTACTCTATCACATTGATTATATTTATAGTCGCATTGATTTTCAAGAAAACAAACAAAAAATATGAAAATATCTCGGTCTGTTTCAAAACAACAATTTGGAGTTTGAGGTAATCTACGAAGCACCCTTTTGCTTATTTCAAAAATGTTTTTTCTCATACTGTTGCCACATCAATTTCCAACTCAAAAACAAAAATGGAGTGGAATATCTCAACCCGTCCAAAATTTACAAAATTTCGATCACCCAGAAAGCATATCGTGGCACTGTGCTGCTCAAACGATGATCATTATACTGGATCTTATAATGTCTAGACCAAGATTGTTTCATCAGTGGACTTAGAATGTGCGTGGCGCGTAAATGATGCATGGTTGATCCAATTATTTGCTTGGATGCACGATTAGGTCGACGTCATAGACATAGCGCACTGTAAAATTACCGAACTGAGCCACAATTTTCGAAATATACAGGGTTTTAAAAAAAGAGGTGTTATTGTGAATCGCCCGCTATTGTGAATCACTCACTTTTAAAGCTTTTTAACCGACTTCAAAAAGGAGGAGGTTCTCAAGTTCGTTGGTTTGTCCGCTTTTTTTTTTTTTTTAAATGTATGTACATCGATAACTCCTAAAGCACTTGCCCGATTTCCGTAAAATTTTTCAACAGATAGATACCATGAACGCGGAGGTACTTTTTTAAAAAAGTGGGCGATATTCGACAAAGGGGCGTGTCAATATAAGAAAAAACATCGTATTTCAGTTAATATTGACACTAGGGTACTGAAACTTACAGTCAAATACTGGGGTAGGCACAATTATTACAAATAACGGTCAATAAAGTGGGCGTTATTTGACAAAAGGGTGTGGTTATATTAAAAAAAACACTGTATCTCAAATAGTATTGACACTATGGTACTGAAATTTAGTACAGGGGTAGACACAAGTTTTAAAAATTACTGTAAAGAAAGTGGGCGTTATTCGACAAATGGGTGTGGAAATATTAGTAACACAGTATATATCTAATAATATTGACACTAGGGTGCTGAAATTTAGTACATGGGTAGGTACAGTTACTACGAATTACGGCCAAAAAAGTGGGCGTTATTCAACGAAGGGGCATGTAAACACTATAAAAATACTACATCTTAGTTAATATGGACACTAGCTTACTAATATTTGGTATGCAGGTAGGTGGGTAAGTAGAATCATTAAAAAAGTGAGCGGGATTGTACACAGGGTGTGGCACTTTAAGGAAAGTACTATATTACGGTTAATATTGATACTTGGAAACTGAAATTTGGCACAGGGCTAGGTAGAATCATTATAAGGTACGGTAAATAAAGTGGGCAGGATTAGAGAAAGGGCGTGGCACTGAAAATTGTAAAGAAGCAGAAATGAAAAATACCCAAAAAACTTCAAGGAATAAGTAAAACAAATTTTTTAAGAACAAAGTTTCATGTTTGAAATTTTCCTCAAGAATACTATTACATAAAATATTTCATATTATCTAAAAAGGAAGAAATAAAAACTTTTTAAGAAAAAACACCGACTTCAAAATCACTACAAAGTAAAAAATAATTTTAAATAACTTTTCCCATTCATTTCTTGGTCATATTTTAAAAGCTATTTATATGTATTATAATATTGGAAATCTTATCATTTTCATTTTTTCTATTTTGTTTTATCATCATCAATATATTAATTGCTTTATGAACATAAAAGCTTTGAAGTCGGCGCTCATCTTTGACACAAAATCATGATCTTTTACCATCCGTGCACTATTTGGTGCCATGTTGACACTGTAGTAATTTTAAAAGCTTTGTACACATTAAAACTCTCACTAAACTGGTTTGGGTGAGCTTGTAAAGCTCATATTGAATATGACATAGTGTGTAACAGCTGCACAAGTAATGCATGGAACACATTGGCTACATTCAGCGTACTCAAAAATTGCCAACTGAAAAAAAAATCGCTAAGAAGCTTTTATATTCATAAAGTTAATAATATTTTTATGATAAAACAAATTAGAAAAAATTAAAATAAAAAGATTTCGACATAGTAAGATAAGCGCCGACTTCAAAGCTTTTATGTTCGTAAAGCAATTGAAAATGATAAGATTTCCGATATTATAATACATATAAATAGCTTTTAAAATATGACCAAGAAATGAATGGGAAAAGTTATTTAAAATTATTTTTTACTTTGTAGTGATTTTGAAGTCGGATTTTTTTTTTCTTAAAAAGTTTTTATTATTTGACATTTGACAAGTAGAAACTACGCCATAACTAAAAATGGAACGATACACGGTTCAACAAAGCATTGAAATTATTAAAATTCACTACAAAAATGGTGAAAATCTTGCAGTCACAGTTGCAAAACTAAAGCATTTTTTGGTCGTCGTGAAGCATCTTGTCGGACCGCAGTACAGAAATTGTTGAAAAAATTTGAGCTGTTGGGACAAGTTAGTGATGTGAAGAATAAAACCCGTGCACGTCGCTCAAGAACAACTGAGAATATTTATGCTGTAGCCCAAAGTGTTGAAGAAAACCCAGGTTTGTCCATTCCTCGTCGTTCTTTGGAATTGGGTATTCCACATACGTCATTACACCGTATTTTGCATAAAGTCTTGGGTCTTAAGGCTTATAAAGTTCAGTTAACACAAGAACTCAAGCCGGCCGATCATCAACAACGTCGTGTCTTTGTTGATTGAGTCCTTGAAATGCATGAAAATGATCCGGAATTCCATCGAAAAATCATCTTGACTGATGAGGCCCATTTCCACCTCGGTGGCTACGTCAACAAGCAAAATTGTCGCATCTGGGGCTCGGAAAACCCAAGAGTTATTGTTGAGAAGTCTCTCCATCCTCAACGTGTGACTGTTTGGTACGGTTTATGGTCCGGCGGGGTCATTGGACCTTACTTTTTCGAAAATGAGGTTGGATCAGCAGTTACTGTGAATGGATTGCGCTATCGAGAGATTTTTAATGATTTTTTATGGTCGGAGTTGGATGGTATTGATCTGGACAACGTTTACTTTCAACAAGACGGCGCTACGTGCCACACAAGCAACGAAAGCATTGATCTTTAACGGGAAAAGTTTCCGGACCGTGTTATCTCTCGAAGAGGTGATCACAATTGGCCACCGAGATCTTGTGATTTAACACCTTGCGACTTCTTCCTTTGGGGCCACGTGAAAGATAAGGTCCACGCCAACAGCCCAGCATCGATTGAAGACCTCAAAGATGGAATTCATGAGGCTATCGAGGACATAGGGCAGCCACTTTGCGATTTGGTTATGGAAAATTTTATGAAAAGGATATTGTCCTGTAAGCGTGGTTGTGGTGGCCATTTGGCTGATGTTGTTTTTCATTATTAACGGCATACTTTCCTCTTTATTATGAAATAAACATAACACCTCTTATTGTAAAACCCTGTAGTTAGTAAGAAATAGCGTCAGTCTGCTTACTGTAAAAAGTGAAACCAGACTAAGCCCCAATGATCCAATCTGACCTTAAAAAAAACACCTATTACATCTATGAATAGAAAATTTGTCGCGTTTACAAAGAAAAAGTCCTTGTTTGCAAATAAAACTTCAGATCATTTTATATCCCTGGTTTTAATTCTTAATTCAAAACCATTTGTAATTGTTGTTGTTGTTGCAAACGGTTATTTCAACTAGTTTATATTTAATTATAGCCATAACTTAAATAACCAAAAATGTCTAATACTCGTATCTCCTGTTGAACCCTTTTTTGCTATTATCTGCCTTCAGAGATCAACAGCAAACGGAAATCATAACTCAAATTTCATAATGTTCCAAAGAGAAAAACAAAAAAATAATTTATTTAATTAAGTAAAAATCGTATTTTATGAGTTTTCAGCGGCGAATAAACACGTATTCAGCCAAATTGAAAAAAGAAAAACCATAAAACATGTTGATAAAAATCACAACTATTTCTGACTCAGAGTAAACAAGCCAAGAACAGACATAAAAGATAGTCTCTCTTAAACAAGGCACACACTGAAGCGCCATCTGTGCATGAGGACAACTGTTGCATTCTATCACATCCTCAGAAGGGCGTCACGTGCAATATTCAGCCAGAATTTCAATACATACATATGTTTATATAGAGTATAAAACAAAGTCAACCATACCGAAGACAAGATATTAAATGCAGCTCCAAATAATGAAAAAAAAAAAAAAAACAAAACATCATAAAGCGACGCAAACTCTTAATAAATAAAATAAAAATAAAAATTTTGTACGTGCGGCACCTTATAACAGAAAATAAGGTCGCAGTTGCAGTCGCAACTATGTGAAATCCAGCTTAAACGTTCCCAGTCCCAGCCTCAGTTTAATTTTTTTTTTTCTAATTTCATCTCTCAATGAATCAAGTGAACAACAACTACTACAAAAAGTTGAAGCTAAGAACACCATCGTTGATTTCCGTCTAAAAGAAATGCATTCAAACAAAACAACATCAAACAATGATTTTTCTCAATGGTCAGTCGTTGTCATCAGCGAGTGGTTTGGAGCGAATACGATGCTACGATCAGCCAAAGATAAGAATCTTTACTGCGCTTGCGTCACTTGCATATTAAATTGTTTCTAGGAGTACATTTCTACTGCTTTCACGTACAAATTTTGGATATAATGTCGATTGGAGCCTAAGGATAAGGCCACGAACAAGAACAAGCAGAACAATCAGAATGCAATGACAACAACAACAGCAACAACAACTGCAACAACAACTGCACCATTATGATAAACATTAAAACAAATAGTGGACAATAAGAAAAAAAAAAAAGGATGCTTCTCAGACAAGTGCTGATCTTGTGTTGATGATAAAAAAAGTCTTTAATAAAGTAAGGAATTTAAAAAAAAAAAGAGTGTCACATTGAAATTGGTTATAAAATGTGGTTATGAGACTCATAAAATATTTGAACAATTAAATAAGTTGGCCTAATCAAGGGTTTTGTTGCTATATAGACGTGTAATGTTAATGAAGTTGAAAAATTATTGTGTATAATTTTTCATCCTTTGAGTACTGGACCCAAAAAGGGAGTGGGAATTTTTTCATAAATCTGAGGAGCACTGATATATAATGACCATAGCAATTACTGTAGGGAAAGATAAGCGCACACGAATGCGCTGATGTTTAGTTGAGCTCTTAGAGCAATGAATCTGAAACAGATTTTTTTTTCTCTATAATTACAAAAAAGGCTGCCGACCGTTAAGAGGCAGTCAAAATCATAAAAAGCGCAACATCCAAATTTTTGTGAGTTACTCAATTATGTGATGAGAAAGAAATCAACTTTCTAGGGATAATTTGAATTTAGAAATATTCTGAAATAGAATATTATTTTGATATTGAAAATATGTAGCCAAATCGCGCACTTTCGATTATTGATCTGATTTGCGAGGTATTTTGTTTCTTTTTCGGCCCTTATTGGAGGGTAGAGGGGGGGGGGGGGGGGGGTTGATGGATTAATATTACTTGGCTTAGCGCCTGCTCGCTATTTACTGAATGATTAACAATTACACCGAGAAAAAAGCTTATGCAAAATTAACAAAAAACCTAGTATAATTTATAAGATGCCTTTGGCAGTTTTCAGCCTCCTAAGCTCTTCGTCAAAACATCTAAGTTTTACTTACCGACATTGATTTGGACCATGATACAATTATACAGGTAGGTTTGACAACAGGCTATTTTCTCACGAGATCGTTCATGGATTGTCAAACTCGGCTGTTTTTTTTTTTTTGTTTTTTTGTTTGCTTTGTTTTGTATGGTTTTTGACAATTCATGTTCGGATTGAAAACTGTCACACCTACCTGATTAATTATACCATGGATTTGGACCAGTGATGCACAGCGTTGGCAGACCTTCCAATACAAGCGCAACATTTTTGTTTTAGTATGTGTGTGCGAGCAGAATACTGAAAAAAAATACTTTTACACTCACTGAGTAAAATTATAGGATAAAGTGTTTTCTGATAAATAGATTGGGGCTCGTAATAAGGGTTTAAATTAAAACATAAATGAATTGCCAAAAAGGTTGAAACATGTTTAATTCATTCATATATTGCGTCTGTACAGCATTTAACAAAACAATTTGCGCATAAGACGCTCACATGAAGTGCAAACGCAAACTGATTCTCTGCTAGCGTCGTATAAGTTCGGCACCTTCGCACACACGACTTGTATGTGAAAGCCGAGCGGCTACGTAAGCATCTCGTGTGCATCCAGTGATGTGATTTGGTGGGATTTCGGGCTCATTTTGGGATATTTGGCCTATTTGAGAACGTGTGGGATTTCAGATGCTTAGGTGGGATTTTCTACTGAATCATAATTTTTTAAAGTGTAAATTAGCAAAACTGATTGGTATCACTTTTTTGTAATCTTTCAAAATTTTTCGTTTAATTGCTGTTTCATTGATTCTAAATATGTAAGAAAGGGATATGTATATTCAAGAGGCTTAAAATTAATGAAAATAAAATCCTCCTTTAAAAACAAAAATATAAGCTCAGTTTCATTTCGATGCAACAAAAGAAATTTACGATTACTTCATACACTTAAGAGAGCTTTTATAAAAAACGCAGTGTTTAACTTTTCGTATTTTTTTTTTTTTTTTTTTATAAAATATATTATAATTATTGAAAAACTTTATTATGTACATTATTAAACTATTATATTATTATAATGTTAAAAAAATATAGGGGAGGATGCCCGCCTACTAAACACGTTTTGCTTGGAGACTATACCTTTGGTTTAAAACATAATTTTTCAGAGCTCTTGGTTTCATTTGGAAGCTAAGTTCAATAACTAACAAGAATTTTAATCAGATTTTAAAATTTCCAAAAATTATAATTTTGGCAGTCGATCTAGCAAAAGTCTTGAAATCGGCCCAGCTACTGAACACCTAAAACAAATCGTTGAAAAAAATTAGAAAATGAAGTAAAGAAAATGAGTTTGAGAGTTTATAAAAAGTTTATTCTATCAATAGTTCTCAATGACTCACTGAACTTTCAACAATAGAAATTTGAATTTCTTTGATGGCTGCAGCCATCGCATCGGAATTTATATTCGTTCTTCTTTTCACTTTTTTTTAGGCGACGCCATTCTTAAATTTTATCTGAACGTGGACGAGAATCACGAAAACTCTTTTAACTAATTTCAAACACTATTTTCAATCATATAAATGACAATTTTTTACTTGCACGATTTCCGAAAATTTAATCGGAAGCTGGACCAACGTTTTGTTCAGTGAATGGGCAGGCACGCCATCATGATATGACGTGAAATATTTTTTTCCCATTTCTCAATATTGTTCGATTGCTCGTCGAATTGTGAAAAATAAACATTAAATATAGAATTCTACTCATATTTACCTTTTTTTATCGATAAGAAATACTCCGAAATTCACTAAATAGAGATGAACTATTTTTGCTCAGCTTCATTTTATTCGAATATTTTATTTCTCAACGGCCGTGGGTCTAAAGCAGCATGCGCATTCATCTCAATGATTTATCAAAAGTGAACATTCAATGTGATGTTACTGCGACACTTTACACATTGGCGCATCATACAGACGTCAGAACTCACAATGTTCAGTAGTAGGTGGGCCTGTTCAGCAGGTGGGCATCCTCATTTCTTTTCAAAAATTGCATAAAAAATCGTTGTTGGTATAAATATTTGGGTGGGATTTTTTGTGGGTTTTTCGTGTCATTTTGGTGGGATAAACAAGTCTAAATCGGGATGTGATCGGGATTTTTTACTAAATCAGAATCACATCACTGTGTGCATCACTGATTTGGACAAAATAACTAAGTATTTGTATATTTGCTTAGAGCTCAAGTCCATACCATTTTGATAAAGTGTCAAAGTTTTCGATGGTTTACTTAAACAATTGGTTAATATGATATATAAAGGGTGTTTTTTTTAGGGGTTTGTTTTTCGAATAGAGATAAAACTGGCATTTTGTGGTCAAATCTGGCAACTCTAATGTCATTTATGTTCAGTTTGGTTTGCCATTTCATCATGAACAGGTTGACAAAAGAACAACGCTTGCAAATCGTGTAAATTTATTTCGAAAATAATGGTTCAGTTCGCGAAGTTTACCGCAAGCTCCGTCCATTTTATGGTCGACATAATCGTTCATCAGAGCAATTAATTCGGTTAACCATGGGTCGTTTTCGCACTACGTTTACTCTATGTGATAATACGCATCCGCAGAGACGTCAAACAGTGCGCACCAAAGAAACAATTGCCGCTGTAGAGCAAAATGTTGAAGAGGACCCGAATGAATCGATTCGCCACCGTGCACAGTAATTGGAGCTTTGTCCATCAACTTTATGGAAGATTTTGCGCAAATATCTTGGCTTGCGACCTTACAAGATCCAGCTTGTGCAAGAATTAAAGCCGCGAGACCATGCAATGCGTCGTGATTTTGGTGTATGGGCCGAAAATGAGATTGATCTCGATGCTGATTTTCATCGCAAAATTTTGTTCAGCGATGAGGCTCATTTTTGGTTGAATGGCTACGTCAACAAGCAAAATTGCCGCATTTGGAGTGAAGAGAATCCACATGAGATCCTTGAGACGCCATTACATCCACAAAAACTGACTGTTTGGTGTGCTCTATGGGCTGGTGGAGTCATTGGGCCATACTTCTTCCGAAATAATGCTGGAGAGTCAGTTACCGTTAATGGAGACCGGTATAGAGCCATGATAACCGACTATTTTGTTCCCGAATTGGATGGCATGAATGTGGATGAGTTGTGGTTCCAACAAGACGGCGCTACATGCCACACAGCGCACGCTACAATTGATTTATTGAAGGAAACATTCGATGAGCGCATAATTTCGCGGAATGGACCTGTCAATTGGCCACCAAGATCGTGTGATTTGACACCATTGGATTATTTTCTTTGGGGATATGTGAAGTCGCTCGTCTACGCCAACAAACCAGAAACGTTAGGGGACTTGGAGGCCAACATTCGTGGCGTTATTGCCGACATACGGCCCCATATGCTCGAAAAAGTGGTTGAAAATTTGACCTGTAGAATTGGCTTTATTCGAGCCAGCCGCGGCGGCCACATGCCCGAAATCATATTTAAACATTAATGGCATAAAATTATCCTTCCAATAAAGCCAAATTGATGGACATTAAAACGATTTTCTTGTGTTTTATTTCAATTCGAAGTTCTATACCTCTAAAAAAAACACCCTATACTTGGCTTGGGTGAATCAGACACATTTTTTTTTTTTTGGCTAGGTATCGAAGTATGTGCGTTCAAAGCAATAAAAGGTTTGTTTCATATACAAAAAAAATAGGTACACTTTCAGAAAAAAATATTTTAAGTGCATTTAAAAGAGTTTTTCTTCGTGTTTTTTATTCAAGAGTGTAATTTTGGAATTTTTCTTTAAAGGTTTGAAAAATATTTTTAAATTTTGAATGCTTCATAAAAGATTTTGGTATCTAGATGGGTCGCCTTGATAATGATCAATGGTACACCCGAAGAAAAGTGGATTGCTATTGAGATATTGAACGATTGCCAAAATTCTTGGACGTTCTCGAAATTTTGTCGTAAATGCTTTAAAGAAAAAAAAAGTTGGAGAAAAACGTAGAAGAAAAAGGAAAACCACATTGAACTATGACCATTACATTAATAAAATAGCGAAAAAGGACCCTTTTATAGCTTCAAGAACAATAGCAGCAAAATTAGGCAACAAAGTATCTTCACGGACTATTTGACGAAGGTTAGTGGATTCAAAGCTCTATGGCAGAATAGCCCGTAAGGTTCCAATCCTTCGTTAGAAAAGCTTACACGCGAGGAAAGAATTTGCCAAAATTCATGCCTTATGGCCAGGAGATGAAGGAATCAAGCAATATCCTATGGAGCGACGAGAAAAAAATAAATTTTTTTTATAATGATGCCGCAAGGAATTTTCGTCGCCCAGGTAAAGATTTCGATCTGCGGTACACTAGGAAAACGGTCAAACATGGTGGCGGAAACATTATGGTCTGGGGGTACTTTTCCCACCATGGCGTAGGCCCAATATTTCGTATTCAGGACAGTATGACCCGATTCGAATTTGTGGAAATATTAGAAGGAATAATGTTGCCTTACGCAAGTGAATAAATGCCCTTAGTTTGGCGGTTCCAACAAGATAATGACCCCAAACACTCATCGAAGTTGGTAAAGGATTTTTTTAAGGACAACAAAATCGACTGTATGTCCTGGCCCAGTCTATCACCCGAACTCAGCCCGATTGAAAATCTTTGGGGTGAATTGAAGAAAATAATATCTAACCAAACTTTTAAAAATAAGAACGATTTGTGGGAAAAAGTTCAGCAAGCATGGTACAATATACCATTGGAGACGTGCCAGCATTTGGTTTCGTCCATGCCTAGAAGGATTCAGGCTGTTTTGAAGAATAATGACGGATATTCAGGATACTGGTTTGTACTAAGCTGAGGTATTCTCAAAACAATAAATAAAATGCAATTATCTAATTTTTTTCTTTAGAAACTGCCGGTGTACCTATTTTTATGGCCTCATGAAAGTCATTGTCATTACCTATCGTTATGAATTACTTATTTTTCTTTATTTTTGTTTGGAATTCAAATTGTTTTTCTTATTTTTAATATATTGAACTCTAAAATTATAATTACTTTTTTACAAAAAAATATTGGAATAATAAATTATTTCAAAAAACTCACTAAAGCCCTGGTGACCCTATTTTTTTTGTCCAGATGTGTAAATGATTTTAATTCGATAAAAAAACATAACAACATCGTTATCGTGGGCATATTCGAAAATATAAGAACAAATTTCACAAAATTTCTTTTCCTTTAACGACCATACTATTTTCATACAAATAAGTTATTATGGTTACTTTTTCGGAATTAATATTTATATACTAGCCTTCTCCCGGCGCGTGTTGCTGCACCCTGCAACTATATGAGAACATAATAGGTGTATTCAAAACTTTTCTTAGACTCATAGTTTGACACCACTGTTATTTTCCACTGCCCGTTACAGTTTCCCAGTAGCAGGAGATCACCAAATAGTAACTCCATTTTGAGTTTGTATGTAAGTATTGCTACTTTTATTTTCAAAGCTATTCGATAATACAAATTTTAACTGTATGGGCGGAGCCACACCCTCTTATATAATGCTCATCGCAGTTTTCTAGTAGATGGACATTACCCTTTTAGTACAGTTGCCGACAGTAAGCATACAGACTAAATTACCAAAATGTAGCCCAATCGACGAAAACCGTAGGAAATTTAGCATTTTTATTGATTTGTGGGCGGTAAAAGGGGTGTGAAAGAAATTTAAGCCATCTCGTACTTAAAAAAATGTACTGCCAAAATTTCAGCTGTATCGGCTTAGTAATTTTGAAGTTTCCAGCCATCACACAGACAGCGTTTTGCTTTTTGTATATATATTTTGGATAAACATTATTGGCTATAACTTTTGATTGGCAAGAGATACTTAGATAATTTTTTTTAATAAATTAATTTTTTAGCTTGTATATTTTTTTCAAAATTATAAAAACACAATATTGGAAACAAAAAATTTTGTTCGAAAAAATCTAGTAGGCCTTGCTTTTTGAATCACAAAACTGGTTTTTAATTTTTGCGTAAAATTGAAATAACTTTTGCTTATAAATGTTATAGTTTTTAAATAGAATTGAAAATTTGCGAATTTGAATTTAAATAATTTTTACAACAAAAACAAATTTTGAGCCTTTTTGTGAGGAAAACTCCAAAATTTCAGACCTTTTTTGAAAAAAATATTTAAAATATATTTACTCAACTAACGGTATTTTTGCAATAGGGTTTTCATAGTACTTTGATGAAGCTTTAAGACAAAAAAAATTTAACACAATATATAAAAAAGCAGCGGAGATATTTGAATCGAAAGTCACAAAATTGAATATCTGATTGTTTTTTTCGTAATTTTGTGTAACGATGTTGCATTAAATATATCGTTGTAGTAAAACTTTTCATAGTTTTCAAGATATGTTCATGTTTTTGATATAAAAATTCTTTTATAAATAATTTAAGAAATATTTTATATTTTGTAAATATTTGCACATGTAACCTAAGAAAACAACTAAAAATATGCGATTTTGTAAAAAATTCGTACTACAGCACCATCTGGTGTCCAAGGTGGGTCAAAGAAGATGTGCTAAAAAAGTCATCGTACCTGAAAACTACTATATACCAATTTTTATTCTAATCGCATGAGCGGTTTGGGAGTTTTAGGTTGTTTTGTAAAAAATTTGTACTATAACGCCCTCTGGTGTTCAAGATAGGTCGAAAACGATAGGAGCAGAACACTCAACGTACATGAAACTCACTGTATACCATTTTTCATTCTAATCGCATTAGCAGTTTATCAGTTTTAGGAAGTTTTGTAAAAAATTTGTACTACAGCGCCCTCTGGTGTTCAAGGTGGATCAAAATTGAAAGCCTACAAACACGCACCGTACCAAAAAACTTCTATACACAAATTTTCATGCTAATCGGATGAGTAGTTTAGGAGTCTATTGCGGCCTTACAAACATAAGCTCCTTTTTTATATATATAGATATATTTCTTTTTTTTTCATCAACTAGTTGGTCTGTTTTTCATATGATCTGTCCACTTCTTCAATTGATATTTCTAAGTAAATTGCACAGCCATATCTTGCTGAATGACTGCACTGAGTAGAAAAAAGTTGTTTTTTTTCGATGTAATTTATAAACTTTTAAACTTAAACTTATATTTTTAGTATTTAAACCGATAAAATAGCGGTTCTCGTACAAGCGAATTATTTCGTAAATTTTATATTAAAAACAGGAAGAAGCATAAATTCTTTTATTTTAAAATGTTCCCAATAAATATGGCTTCCATTTCATATTTAAGTGCAACTAATGCTTGAGGATTCAGTTTTTAATAAAAACATCTTTATATATTTTTATTTACTTTTATAAATAACGTCTATTCCAAAGCTTCTAAGCTTATAACACAGGCAACAAGTCAATGAATGAAATTGTTGCACATGCATGTCAACTTTGACAAGTTCTCGAGACCACCAAGAATCGCCCACTGCGGCGGTCAACAAACTACTACATAACTAAAACACTTCAAAATGGATCAGCAAATAATAAAAAATTAAAAAAAGAAAAAAATATTAAATTTATAATGAACTTTTAAGCAAACCACCTAAGTTCTAGCTGGGGCAAGCCATGATCAACAGAGTGAGCCTACCCAATGTGTAGGCTTACTATTGTGTCGAAAGATTTTTCAGGTCCCAGGCTTGTTGACACACCGAATGAAGGCTCAACGCATTACCAACGCATTAACGCTAAAATGTTACTGTTGTATTAACACATTAACAGTGAACTGCAACAAAAATTTCCATAAAACACTGACGACAATTACACACGAACAAATAAACAACGGTAACAACAACAACAACAAAAGCAACAACAAAAAAACAAAAACAACAAAAACAACAACAACAAAAAAATAACATTAACAAAAATGTCCAAATAGAGCGGCAACAGCATGTTGGTCAAAGGGTGAGCCAGGGCAACAAGAGAGAAAACAAGAAATGTCACAGGAAGAAAATATTGGTCTTTGTCATTAACAAAAAAAAAAAAAAAAATAAAAAAAAAAATATACAAAATATGTATAAATATAAGTACATATATAAAATAAAACATACAGACAATAATGGAAAAAGACGCAATGAACCACCAACAGCAATGAGCATGTTTCACAGCATATGTATGCGCCCATCCGGTACCATTGACCAAAGAGTTGACAACAACAACAACAACAACAGCCACAACATGTCTGTTGTCAAGAGTTGGTGGCTGGCTTAAGAAATCTGGTAAAAGGGTACATGTTAAAAATGTTTAAACAAAAACAAAGTAAGAAAAATTAAACAACACACACAAGAGATAAAAGTTATGTTTTAAACATGCATTTAACAAAACTAAACAGTAACAAAAACTACAACAACAACAAAAACACAGCACAAAGATATGACAAAAAAAAAAAAATTAAAAAAAAAATAAAAGCAAACTCAACACACAAAAGTTCAACAAAGTGTAGCTACAACAAAATATTATTTAATGTGTGAGAAAGAAACACAGCAGACAGCTAAAGGAATTTAGAAATGTACAGACAGACAGATGAATGAACGACCTGACGCTGTTCGGAAGATCTGCACTTGGTACGATTGATAATGGCCAAAAGGTACTCATTTAAATACATAGAATGTATTCGATGCGTTTGCAAAGATGCAAGCGCCACTTATTTGGGTTCTTAACCCTTGTTCGACCGACGAGTCACAGGGTAACTGTTTTATCTTTTTCACAAAAAAAAAAATATGTTTTCAACCAATTCTGTTAACCCATCCTCCGTGACATCTAACTTAATTCTTCCAGAATGAAAAATTTTGCATCTTTTAAGACACAGTCTACGGGGGTGACTCCGGGGTGACTACGTCGGTCTTTAATGAGAATAAATTACGACGGCCGAAATAGGGTTAAGTCAAGTCATATAAAAAGAAAAGAGTTCATAGCATTTAGAAGGAGTCCACAAAAGTTTACCAAGCATAAAAAACCACCCAGTATAAAAATCATTAAGATCTAACCAAAGGAAGGGATAAATCTTGTTAGGAGGGTCTCTTATAAGATATAGCTTTTAGGTTGAGTAGTAAGACATTAACTAAGTCCCCCATATTTTTTAAAAAGTTCCCATTTAGTTTGATTTTATCTCCAAAAATAATTCAAATTTTATCTAAATACAGGTCCTAGGCCAAATGAGTTATTTTTTGTGCACCACATAAATGATCCAGACCAAAAGACGTAGAGAAAAATTAAAAGTCAATTGTCAATTTAGACGTAAAATAGTCCATTTTGTCTCCCATGTTTTTTTAAAAATTTCCCATTTAGTTGGATTTCATCTCCAAGAATAAATCAAATTTTATCTAAATACAGGTCCTAGGCCAAATGAGTTATTTTCTGTGCACCACATAAATGGTCCAGACCAAAAGACGTAAAGAAAAAGTAGAAATCAATTGTCAATTCAGATGTAAAATAGTCCATTTTGTCTCCCATATTCTTTTAAAAAGTTCCATTTAGTTTGCTTTCATCTCCAAGAATTCGTAATTTTTTACCTTAATACAGGTCCTAGGCCAAATGAGTTATTTGCTGTGCACCACATAAATGGTCCAGACCAAGAGACATAAAGGAAAAGTAACCATTTTAACGGTTCAATTCATTTTCCCAGAAATTGCTCCCAGTTTCTCGCAATTTTGTGATAAATTCAATGAATTTCATTGACTTCATTGACTGACTTAAACTATTTTAATCAATAATGGTGTCTGAGTATCAATGATATACAAGCTCACACACACACACACACACTCAACTTAATCTCAACTAATGCTGTACAAAATCCCATGACTAGCTGGCTGACAGCGCTGGACGACATTTTTCTGAGTGTGCTGCATAAACAGACGTGCGACGATCTAGTCAAAATATGGCTCAAATCGAGCAATTATCCATACGTTAGCATACATATATATATGTACAAATATTATATATGTATATGCACTTGAGTATGTATGAACAAACATACATATGTTGTTATAATTTAATGTATTTTTAAACATAAATCATGTCTGGAAGGAATTTTGGTTAAAGGCGTTTTTTGTCAGCATCAAAAGCTGCAGCGGTACAGAGATAAATAATACAGCTAAAGAGATACGGACGATAATGCAACAGCAAGCATGTCGATCTACACTGGTCGACCGATCGATCGATCGATCGATTGATTGATCATTGCAATGCTCATGACAGCACACTTTGGTTTGCTGAAGAGGAATCAACTTAAAAATAATGTCATGACAAAAAAAAAAAACAACCTAATAATTTCTTCAACACTGAACTGTACGGTAAGTTAATACAGCAGAGATTATCTCTGAGATTCCAACTCGTTTGCATACCTTTGCTTAAGTAAGAAAAAAAAAAGACACGCACTTTTTTATTTCATAAAATAACACATGAGAGAAATTGTTTAACCAAGATAACCCAGAAAGGTGTTATTTTGATGTCATCTGCGGGTATGATCGTGGATGGCCTCGGTAGTCGAATAGTAGTGTACTTGACTGTCAACCAGATATACCAGGTTCGAATCCCGGCCAGGTTTACGTCCTATATTTTAACCTTCTTCAATTGTTCAGTTTTAACCTAATTTCTAATAAACTGAAATTTTTCATACAACATACCCAGTGAACCAAAACTACCGTTTTTTAATTCATTTATGAAACTTTTCGGGTAGAAACGTTCTATTTCGGCACTCATAAATAACCTTTTTTAGTATAATTCGTCGGACTAAAATGCCTCTTACCATATAAAATAAACCTTATTTTGTTCGGAAATGAGTTAAAAAAAGAACCATAAATTGTACTTTTTTTGTTCGGAAACGAGTTGAAAAAAGAACCATAGAAAAGTTATTTTTCAACACTCGGAAATTAACCCTTTTTGAATCAATAGCCAGACGAAAATGCCTCTCAAAAACGAACCTTTTTTTCTTCGGAAATGAGTTAAAAAAATTAACCATAGAAAAATTTATTTCGGCTCTTAGAATATAAAAAAGTACTATTTATGATTCTATTGTGAACTCATAGCAAGCACTTTTAAGCGTCAAAATAAAAAAATCAAAAATTAAAAAAAAAAATTCTGCGCAAAAAACGTTCGCAAAACTCTCACCTTACGCAAAACCTTCGCATATAGTTCAGTGGGTAGAACATCTTGCAGTTGTTGCACTTTATTTTTCCTTTCTCTCCCACTGTATAGCCATGGTCATTAGATGTATTATATTTCAAAAGTGTTTCTGATCAGTACACCCGGTAAAAGTTATGAAAAGTGGTGGTTAGAGAATGAATAATCACGAAATTTCAGTTTAATATCTCAAAAACTGAGACAGCTCAAAGCAAACCCATTGGAGTCTCACGTTGATTTATTTGAAGGATATGTGAATTAGTTTAAAATCTACTTGGTCAACAATTTCCTATGTAAAATTTACCGCTGAGTTGGATGCTTTTATTAGAAATTGCCAGAATTTAACATTTCTGCCTTCATTTATTATTATTTTTACAATTTTTATTTTCCCCGGATTCAACGTGAATACGTTAAACTCAAGGTTTAACTCGCCGGTAATATCACGGAAAAGAAAAAAAGTGAATTAAATTGATTTTTTGATATTAAGTTATTCATTAAATGATAGTAATTTTTACAATCTGATTTTACCTTACTTTTAGTATGAACTGGGAATTGACGGTCGTACTTGTCCGAGTGGTAGAAAAGAAGAGAGCTTAAACTTTTCTCACAGCTAAGCGGCATGTATGGTCTGAACACAACGAACTAGACGCCAATGATATAAGCAAACGGAAATATATAAGTTTTAGTAAATTTAGAAAAAAAAAAAAATTGCAATCTAATGAGTTTTAAAGAAATCCAGTTTGAATCAGTAACAAATTTTTATTATTGGTTATAATTCATAAACTAATTTTGCTTTATTTTGTTATATACTTTTAATATTGTTAAGAATAAAGCGTTTATGATTAATAATTGGCTCATATAATGCTTCTCTGAGGGAAATTCCACTTAACAAGAAATTCTACTCGACCATAAGCGCCGGCGCGAGGCATTGACCGTAAGCACCGTTATTGATTGAGCGCAGGTAACGAGTTCGCTCTATCCTGTGTAAACGTAGAGGGACTACCCAGATCATGGAGTTGTTCGCCCAATTTTGGGGGTGGGTGGATCGTTTGACTTGATCAACGGTAGCGTATGCCTACAAAGGAATAACAACGATCTTCAAAATTTGTTAGCACGGGGATAGTCGTTACGTTTGGCAGACTTAAGATTACAATTTCAATGGCACATTGGCAGTGATCTTATGGATTGTCTTATAAAGACTGGTTAAATGAATATTGGTGTATAAATTGGTGGACATGACAGTATATCTTAGTAGGCTCAGAGTGTCATTTTGAAAAGGTGAAAAATAGTGGTGACCATGTATCACGCACAGTCAGATGTGATGTGGTCTACTCTGTAGCATATCCAATAGTGAGGAGGAGAGGTGCCCAGGAGAGGTCAGATGAACTTTTGATTGTATTAGCATGGTACTAACATCCTGAAGATTTATCTACTGGGTATCAATTCCAATAATCTCGACCCCATTGCCATGGCGACACGTTAAATTAAGCCAATACGGCAGGTGTTCACGTATCAATATAATAGAATTACCAAGACAACACCATGGATGCACACTAGACCGTACCTCAAAAAAAGGGTGCGCCGTATACCAGCGAATATGACGCATTTTTGCAAGACAATTACGAAAAAAAATTTTTTTTTGACCGAACGTAGGGGTTTCGCATTGACATATTTCTTCAAATTTCTGGTGTTTACAGTCAGATTTCAAAGTTTGATAATCAATCTTTTTGTCTCAAAGAGACCAATATGACTTCTATAGAAGTCATTGACCTCAGGTGAACCGTTCTAGTATTTACCCTCCAGGCCCCAATTCCTACCATCCTAATGTGCCACCTCAATATCAAAAAAATAAAGCTCTTAAAATATCATTAATCTTTTGGTCAGGAAGTATATCGATATTTCCAGCAGAATTGTTTTTAAAAAATGTTTGAATATATTTTGCCGAACGTAGGGCTCCCTTTTTTTCATTTTCATCATATCTTCGGTATTAAAAGTCAAATCGTCTTGAATGGCCTATTGATGTTTTTGTGTGAAAGAGAACAATTATTTTTTCTCCAAAATAAAAAAAAAAATATTCCTACAAGTCCTTGGAAGGCCTTAAATTGATTTTGAGGAATTTTAAAGCTCGTAAAAGAATAAAAAATCTTAAAAAAGTAACGCCAATGCAAAAAGAGGTATCAACACTATTTTTATTTTTTCACTTTTGCTTTTTTCTTTCGCTGATTCGCTCTCCACAGCCACATTGAAAATAGTCAAGCAATTTCAAGCACTGGCTATTGTAATTCGTTTTACCCGTGAAAAACAGTTGAAAATTGCGCCCGTCTAATATTTATTTCAAGCACAAGTTTTATAGAGTTTTGATCATTTTCAATAAAAATCGACCAAAAATAATTTAAAAAATGTGTTTTATTGCGAGTGACATCTGGAGGGTAAATACTAGAACGGTACACCTAAGCCCAATGATCTCTTTTTAAGACATGAACATTGATATACCAAACTTTGAAATACGACTGTAACCAGAGATATGAAGAAATTTGTCAATGCGCGACCCCTACGTTCGGTCAAAAAATTTTTTTTTTTCGTTATTGTCTTACAAAAATGCATCATATTCTCTGGCGCACTTTTTTTTGCATAGGAGGTGGTACGGTCTAATGCACACGTCTATATTCATAGTCATAGCCATGTCAAAAATCCATAAATTGGGCTATGAACTGCTAACCCATCGACCATATTCTCAAGATTTAGCTCCCGGCGACTCTTTCCTATTTCCAAACCTGAAAAAAATGGATCGGTGGTAAAAGATTTCAGTCGAATGAGAATCTATATTCGAATATATAAGAGTTCTATCACTGAAACAAACGCCTATTTTTAGGACCTTGATAAAACCTTTCATTTGGAATGTATAAAAGAAATTGAAAAGCGCTGAACTTATTGTAACGATCTAAAAGGAGACTATCTTGAGAAATAAAACGCTTTTTTGCAGAGAAAACTAACATTATTAAAAAAGTTACTGATATATCAAGCTCCCTCCCAAGTGAAAAAATAAAATAATCATTTATTAAATTGTCGAAATTTATGTGCAAACAATTTGTGTTATCTTGTGGGAATTTTCTTAAAGATTGTGTGTTTTCTTCTTTCCTTTATGTCTTGAGCTCATATCTACTCCAATGCCCGCTTACTGTGTAAGGGAAACGTAATCAGTATTTTACCTCTCATGCCCTAAAAAATGCTATTGAGATTTGAGTATGTATACATTTATCACAAAGAGGCCATATATTCAAAACATTGATGAAACAAGAATGTTTCAAGAATTCTGTAAAGATTTGTATTTAGAACATAATAATTTGTTTATATTAACATATAAAATAACCGCAATTTAATAATCCAAAAATTTTCAAAAGGGTTTAGTCAGAGCCTCATCTAAATTTTTAAATACATTACCATACAACTTGTATAGTATGCAACAAAAACGACACTACGTCTGAAGTCCTGGAAAAAAGAAAACTATGACTAGGTATTCACTGTTATTCTTTGAGTTTTATCATAGAATATACCGCCTTAAAGCACAGATTTATCCAGATATAAACACAACGTGTTTTGAAAAACTTGCTATTTCTTTGACGATCTTATTGAATGAAGATCGATGATAATGATAATGATGATGATGATGATGATTATAATGATGATATCGTTGTCGCTCAATTAAAGTATCGATGGCAGTAGCGGTAATTAGACAGAGAGTCCGCACGCTGCAAGCTAATTAATTTCGAATGCATTTCTGCACGCACTGTATCATACATTTTAATTTCACTCGACGGTACACAATTAGAACTCATTATGGTTAATTATGAACATACGAATGGCATTACAACAAAGTATAGCAAGATACGAGAGTATGTGCCTGGATGTGTGCGGCAATGCTACGTTACATCAAGCATGCGCAAGTGCATTCAGCATTTCTATCAACCGCCCTGTAGGCAGTCATTCAACGATGGATGGATAGATAGATGGATGCAGCATTGCAATTGTTGTGGCCAAAACAAAACGAGCGAAAGCTGCCCCACCAGCAGTTGTTGCGGTTGTTGCAGTTGCAGTTGAATATAAAGATGGAAGTAGTAGTTGCAGTTGATGAAGTTGGAGAACACGGTAAATGAATTATTGCAGTCTCATTATGTGCGATGAGTTATGTGCGGCGCATTACTGCGCGTCCTCATCGTCATCTTCATTGCTGTAGTCGTCGTAGTCTTCGTTGTCGTTGTCGTCGTCGTCGCCGTCATTGTCAGAATGAGACTCATGAACAAATAGCTTGGACCTGCTACACTGTGTCTTGATTTTGGAACAACAGATACGCACGCTGAGTAAATCCGTACGTTAACTGAACAGTGCGATCGTTGTAAATCGAGCACTTAACAGATGATTTACATTCCAAGAGACAGCAAATACACCGACGAACGCGATGTGATGTTATGCGAGCACGATCATTGCCAAGCTGATCGACTGCTGGAACGCTTCCTCGCATAAATATCATCAGCAATTACTCAGTCATAAGTTTGCCGCTTGTATGGACAACGAACGAAGTAATATTGCATCGGCAGCAGCAGCAGCAGCAGCAGCACCAGCCAGTGCCGCCAGGCGTTTGTATGGAGTGCAAATGTAAGCCACGTTTGAATACAGTTGCAGTGAGAGGGAGCACAGTGTAGAGGCATCCGTGATTTTGACATAAGTTTCATCGTTGGCTGGTGTACACTGTAAAGATATTGAAGTAACTAGAACTAGCTATGAACTCTAAGCCATTAAAAGAATATAAAGGTAAATAGTTAGATTTTTGAAAAAATTTACTCACCTTCAATTTCATCTGAAACTTAACTCATTGAACAGACAATTGGGACTAAGGAGTAGGTCTAAGGAATCAGGTAAAATATGTTATGACCGAATCTCAGAAGAATTCCAACGTAGGCAGATGAGAACTTCATGCTCTTCAGCTTCTTCCAACACTTCAGTTGGATTGAACAGATAAATTGGACTGTAACTTAAGTCTAAAGAATGAGGTGACGTCATCACCGAAATTCAGAAGAATCGCTTATGGGACTTAGATGTTTTTGTTGGACTCGCCTTGTCGGCACAAGCACGAGAACTGATGAATGCACTGGAGTTTGATAAATGTACTAGAGGTGGGTAACTCAGTGCTGTGCTATGGCACTGTGCTGACTCTCTGTAGTGTGTCATGTGTGCTAGCACACTACGTTGACTCACGTAGTGACAACAGCACACGATGAAGAGCAGCACTTTTGCGATTAAAGTGTCTATTATGTATTGTGTGACACTCAGTAGTGAGCATGTGTGCTCGTACACACGCATGTGGAGCAACACATCGCCTTTTAACGTAAACACGAAAGAGTAAATGAGACAAATGCTGCTGCTTTGGTCGCAGCTGATTTGCATGTGTTTCTTATGGGACAAATATTTGAGCACTTTTCGACTACGAAGTGCTTTTTTGACTGTGGCACAATTGTGCGAGCACAGTGTGCTGACACATAAGGGTGGACATGTGCTATTGAGTCAGTACACCAACAATTGTGCTATTACCCACCTCTAAAATGTACTGAGAAAAGGGCTTGGAAAGTGCAAAACGATTTCATGAGCCATGGTTATCAATAGAAATCAACCATATAATGATGAATACTTTCACAAACAAAAAAAAAAAATACCTCAAAAGGTATTCATAAGCTTTATATATTCTAAAATAACCTTGGAAACTTTTCTGGCATAATAGATGCTCACATAGAGCGAGTTTTAAACATTCTGGAGTCGAAGTCCAGACCAAGGTACAAGAACTCTGCTAACTCTACATGTGAGAAATATCAGAGTCCAGGAAACATAGACAAGTGAGAGCAGAGTATTCGGGTATTACAATATCCGAACCTGAATACTCCAAGCCGAAAAGAAAAACAAGACGAATAGCAATTTTCAGCCCTTGATAGGATTTAATAAAATTTAAAACGAATATAAATATTTCATTTGAACATTCCTTTCAAAGAACATGAGAATAATTCTTCACTTTTCTCAATTGTTGGAAAATAGTTATTAAAACTCAGACCACATAATACCTGGACTTTTCGAAGTTTAATCAAAGCTTTGATAATTCACTGCGAACTAACGATTCCTGATACAAAACGTCTACAAGGCTAACTTGTTAGAGGAAACGCATCTACAGATGCAGAAGTGATAATTCATCGTATTGCAATATCCGAAGCCCATAATTTCTGCCAATACAGTACTTCTGAGAGCAGAATAGTTTTAGAAACAATAGTCAATGAGCTTCAGGAAGTACAAAAAAATTCAGAAAATATCATTGCATGTCAGTATCTGTCAATTTAATACCAAAATTCTTCATAGTTTTCTGAAAACCAAGATTATTTGGAAATTTTCGAATGAGGTTAGAAGAGTTTGCAAAACCAATTTCAACATAAAAAATGCATGAATTTTTAAAATTGTATTTTTTCAAAATTGAGAGGTCATGGGAAATAATGTGTACCGCATCTTATACAGCATTGTCGCTTAAGGTAGGATCGAAACCTCTTAATATAATGCCTGTCTATTTTTCACCTTTCATATTGTAAAAATTTCATTTGCATTATAGTAGAGCTGTAATTTTTTTAAGTGTACACTCACCGTTTGTTTTGTTGTGTGGTGATGCGTCTGGGCGGTAATTCGTTAGAGCTTCTTTACTTTTCAACACTCTCAGCTGCGTGAGTTTATTTCTCCGTTGTGAGCTTTTTATATATTTTTATATTTTTTGTATATTCTTATATTTTCTTTTTTATTTTTTTTTTTTTATTTTTATTTCGTATGCTTGACAACATGGTACCAACTTAATTGTTATCCTTGTCGGAGGCTCTTGCTGCTTGAGTGTGTCCGACAACGACACAGTTCCTCTGTTCACATATTTATGATGAAGTATGTTGTTTCACAAGATTCATTGAATGCAGCTCTTAAACTAAGTCGTCTTAGTTAAGCCTGTCGTACAGTGAAGTGTGCCTTATAAAAACATCAACATCTTTTTGTATCAAAATCCAGAAATTGGTATTGTTGCTCGAATAATTTCATCACAAAAAGTAACGAAAGAAAAAAATTAGAGTTAAGGGAGTAAAATAAATTTTCTAATCAGATTTTTCCAGATTGATTTTTTTTTATTTTGCTTTGAAGCATGAATTTCAGGTGTAATTCCTATTCCGTCCAGTCTGCATAGGTTCGAAATGGCCTAATATATTAGTCGAAAAGATAGACTAACCCATTACACGGTGTTACAAAATGAAAACAAATCAAAAAACTTGCCTCGAGACATAGTAGAGGTTGTAGGTCTAGTTGAACATAAGATAACTGCATACTTAGTTTTTTGAATATACCCTCAAAATCGGGATTTGTGGTCAAAAAACCGATTTTAGGTAGGTGCATGTATAGTTTGTTATGTAACTCCGTTATATCTAGCTCAATTTTAAAAATTTAAACATTGATAGAAAGAAGAAAAATATACCCTTAATATAATACATAGACCGTTTTTTTACAAAAAGAATTGACAAAGTTACAGGTAAAATCATTTGAAAATTTCTCATTTTTTTTTAATTTTTTCAACTTCAACAACGTTTTGTTAACAAATTTTGTTTTGTGGCACTATTACTTTTAGCAGGATTCTGAAAGCCTGTTAAATTTTGCGTTCAACAAGCTATCATTTACTTCAATTGGCTGAAATACAAAAGCACTATCGAATTTTTAGTATTTGTAATAAAATACAAAAAATTTTAATTTTTTTTTTTTTTTCTAAAAATGTTTATTTGACCTTTTTCGTTTATATATATTATAATCGATTTCACGTTTTAGGGACCAGCAGTAGTCTACCAGTATGTTTATGGAATTTTTTCCCTGAAAGCTGGTTTCTATAGCTTCCATCTCCTGGTGGAACCTTTCTCCTTGTTCATCACTAAACTGCCCAAGGCTATTCGGGAAAAAGTTTTTATGGGAGTGCAAAGAATGTATTTCGATTGACATATTGCAGCCCATTTCTTCGTAGGCACTTAAAAATTCATTTACAACATCTAAGTAATTTCGACTCTTCTTCTTGCCGAGGAAATAAATGCATAACGAAATATAACTACTCCAAGCTCTTTTTTTCAACTGGATTTAATTTAGAAACGAAATCAGTGTCCAAGAAAATTTTCCGAATTTGTGGCCCCACAAATAAACCTTAGAATAACCGAAATTAATAAATAACTTTTATAAAAGATTTGAACGTGCAGGATACTTTCTTGATTTTGGCCTCACTTAACCTAGGAAACGCTGCAATCACATTTTTTTTTTTTTTTAGCTTTGAACCAAGGATTTCAGGGGGAATACCTATTCAGTCAAGTCTGAAGTTGGTTCGAGGTGAAATACCTATTCAGTCAAGTCTGCCTTGGTTCGAAAATGGGATGATAGATTAGTGGGAAGGAAAGGGCAATCAAGTGAAACACGTGTAGGATGTTCTAAGCGTGGTGGAAAGCCAAAGAAACATATGAATTTGAATCAGACGCAAGTGTTATGCCTTTACCTCAGTCAATTCAAGTTATAAGTCAATCTCATCCACAAACTTCTCTACCATCAACTACAACTTCATGTCGTAAATATTGATGAATTTTTAATTTCAGTTAATTAGAAATGAGGATAGAAAATTAAGAAAGGTTAAAAGCGAAGGACCATGGCCTGGCCAGGAATCGAACACGGGACCTCTGGGGTGGCAGTCGAGCACGCTACCAACTCGACTACCGAGGCCGCGGTAGGATTACATTTTCAGGTCGCACCAGTGGAGTATTCAAAACATATTTTTTGCCAACTTAAAATGAAGCACGCAGTGGCTACTCCTTTTGCTTATATTTATTAGTCGCACGACTATCCCATTCGCAAATAATGCAAGGATACTTGGTATATCCACCTTGCATTCCAAACAGTATTGTTAGAGCCTTTAAGTCGGCGATATACATATATCAGAATTTAACATATCAAGAATCACACAAAAAGTTTTTAAATAAATCATACTCTTGCAAGATCCCTCAATAAATAAACGCCATTCATTCGGAGCGTGTTTGTGGTTAAAAACTGAAAACAGTTCCGTCACATCCGGGCAATACACCAGCTTTATGATAATATATATAAACGAAAAAGCTCAAAAAAACATTTAAAAAAAAAAAAAAACATTTTTTTGTATTTTTTTAACGAATACTAAAAATTCGATAGTGCTTTTGTATTTCAGCCAATTGAAGTAAATGATAGCTTGTTGAACGCAAAATTTAACAGGCTTTCAGAATCCTGCTAAAAGTAATAGTGCCACAAAACAAAATTTGTTAACAAAACGTTGTTGAAGTTGAAAAAATTAAAAAAAAATGAGAAATTTTCAAATGATTTTACCTGTAACTTTGTCAATTCTTTTTGTAAAAAAACGGTCTATGTATTATATTAAGGGTATATTTTTCTTCTTTCTATCAATGTTTAAATTTTTAAAATTGAGCTAGATATAACGGAGTTACATAACAAACTATACATGCACCTACCTAAAATCGGTTTTTTGACCACAAATCCCGATTTTGAGGGTATATTCAAAAAACTAAGTATGCAGTTATCTTATGTTCAACTAGACCTACAACCTCTACTATGTCTCGAGCCGAGTTTATTTTCACTGTTACACCGTGTTAAAGCCTGACCATAGATCGTAATTAAATAAGATATATATAAATTTAAAGAAAAGAAAGAAAATTTAAAGAAATTATTGAGAAAAAGAAACTAAATGTATACCACGGAAAATTAAAGTGTTCTATTTTTTTCTGACTGATCTCTACTATAAGAAAAAATACTACTATACAAGTATCACCCAGCTAGCCCACGCTAGAAGTTTTTAACGTCTCAATACTTTCTTGAGTATTTAAATTCCATTAGGCCATGACTTGACCGTGATTTGAACCTGGGGCCCCTGGGAAGACAGCCAGCGCGATAACTTCTCAACTGGCGATGCTGCTAAATAAATTTAATTAGCGCACCCTGCTCTCCAATATGAGCCCACCTTGTAATTGTATCATGCTGAAGGTGATCAGTGAATGGCACCTTTACAGACGCTCTATTAAGAAGAGACAGAAGAGAGCGAAATGTGTGCATCGAATAGTTTTGCTCTGAGTTTGAGTTAAGAAAAGAAAAAGTAACATAACAACAAAAAATATACTGAATAATATGCAAACTTTAATAAGCTATAACTTAGAATATATATAAATTTTTTTTAGAAGTAAAAAGTCCAGTTTTCACATCTACAGGTCTAAACCCATCAAACTATACTAAATTTATTAAAATTGGACTTGTACTGAAAAAACCTTACGCCGCACAGTGGGTTGAAATCCCAAAAAATGGAGATTAATCCACCTAGAAGTCAGAGGAAATTTTTGACTTTTGTTTTAGTTTGTTTGGGTACAAATGGAAAAAAAAATTTTGTCCGTCCATCCGTCTAACCGTCATTCGACATGATTAAAGTCGTAATTTTGAAGCTATCGTCATGAAATTCTATATTTAAGCTTGTCTCTAAAATATAAAGATTAAGTTCGAAAATAAGCCAAATCAGATGAAAACCACGCCTGCCTCCCATACAAAGTGACTTTATTTTAGAAGTAAAATCTCTCAAAAACCTACAAAAATTAAAGAAATGCTTTGAAATTTTGCACGTAAGTTTTTGTCTTCAATATAAATCCTAAGTATGAAATTCGGCAAAATCAGATAAAAACCACGCCTTCTTCCCATATAAAATGACGTCATCTAAATAGTAGAACCTTAGCATAAAATCCTCAAAAATTAATTCAAATATAAATAATTTTAATAATTAAAATGTATTCTGAATTTGAAATTCGGAGAAGTTGGAAGTAAACCACGCCTATCGTCCATACAAAGAGACGTCATCTATATAATAAAAAGCTGTACAATTAAAAGGAACTTAAATATTTTACCATTCTGCAAATATTCGCAATATATTTCTTTTTAAAAAAGAGGGCTGAAATATGATATTTTATTACCGCGTAAACATTTTTGCTCGATCTCACTTGATAACATTTTGAAACTTACCATATATATATAAAAAAAATACATATTTTGGAACAATTTTAAAAAATTTTTAAAAAATACATTTATTACATTTATATTAACAAATATTTATTAAGAATAAAGTCTAATACCTGAAGTTGACGCTTCTATTAAAAAAAGTATATTTTAGTCTAAAAAAACTTATAAAAAAATACACTTGTAAATTGGCTTTTTTCACTTTTTAACAATACGCGTTCATTAATAAAAATTGTTGAACTTTCAGAGAGTGTAGAAATAAAAGTAAGCAAACTACAACAACTCTGTAACCCGGTATAAAAATTTTTTTCAATATACCAACTTCAATTTGTGAATTAATCCTCATTTTTTGTACTGTTCAACCCATTGTGCGCCGGACAAATTTTGAGTTCGCGTAATATATATAAGATGAAAAACAATTAAGTAAACAAAAAATATAATTTAAAGAAAGGAAATGGAAAACCCATTTTTTATAAAAAAAATTTAAATGAAATTATAGTAAGCGCCTTTTTTGGCGGATGGCATAAGTAAATAAGAATCCGAAAATATTGTTTTCTCTTCCATCCTAAAAATATTTTTTAAATATGATTTAAATACAAATATTTCATGTCACATGGGTCGAACAAAAAGATTAATATTATTGCTTATTTTTGAATTGTTTTTTTTTTGCAATTTCGACATGTTCGAATAGGATTAATTTCACCTTATGAACAAAAAAAAAAACAAACCAAAAAAATATTTTCTCTGTTATAAAAATTGCTTGCTTCTAAAATAAATAAGAAATTGCAGGTTTCTTAAATGTAACGTAACCAGTCTTCCTCTTAAGTTTCTTAAACGTAACTAGTCTTAAAATCTTGAAATTTTTTATGCACTTTCCACCACTATCAAGAATTGAATAAATTATATTTCCTGTTAGTACAAATGTTCTATATCCATGCATAGAAAATAAATTTCTCAATATACAGGGTGGGCCAAATACACGTTTTATTTTTTATGCAATAAAATGAACAAAATTAAACTTTTTCCATGTATTATGATGGCTTTATTAGCAATGGCAAACATTCCCATTAATTATGGAATACAAAGTCGTTCAAGTAATTGCCTCGGCTGGCTTCGCAGTAGCGCATTCTGTCACTCTGATTTTCCAATACCTTGTTGATGGTTTCGGGCTGTAGCACACGGATTGCTAAGATAATATTGGCCTTAAGTGCTTGAATCGTTTCCGGATTGTTGGCATAGCATCGGTCCTTTACGGTTCCCCACAAAAAAGGTAGAAAGGGGTCAAATCGCAGCTCCGAGGCGCATTATAACACGATTTGGGAATTTGGTGCGCAAAAGATCTATTGTGGCATAGGCTGTGGTATAGCGCGCCATCCTGTATGAACCAGAGGTCGTTCAAATGAATGTCTCCAATTTCAGTAAAAAAAGTCTATTTACATGGCTCTGTAACGCCCACCGTTGACCGAAACGATGTTCCCAGATTCATTTAAAAAAAAAAAAAAATGGACCAAACCATCACTCTCTGTGGATGCATCGGCTTCTCGACAATAACGTGCGGGTTTTCCGAGCCCAGATACAGCAGCAGGTACATCAGGTGCGGTGGGTGCTTCATTTCGGCCAAAACCTTTCAAATAACGCACTGTTTTGGCTACACAGCACTCATTTTGGATATAAGTTTCCAATATTTCCCAACGTTGTTAAAGCGTAAAGCGACATATTTCTTTCCGCAGAGGTATGGTACTGACTTTATGTCAAGATATCGAACGGGGAACAGCTGTAAATGTCAAAATAAGCTATGATTGAAAAAGAAACCACTAGCCAGTCCACCCAGTACATACTACCTATTTCGGCAAATCGAGCAGTCTAAGATGCATATGTAACGTGACATTGTTTTTTATTTTGTTGTGACTGACTGTGAACTGAATGCAAAAAAGAGATATGGGACTGGTTAAAATGAAATTTCTGAGTGAGAATAAGACCTTGTTTTACTTCATACGAAAAAGGCATTGCCAGACGGAAAATCTTAACGCAAGTGACTGCGTTCGTTTTACAAAATATGACTACACTAAGGGAAATAACGCATATTAGCATTATCCACGCCTCAGTATAAATTTTATTTAAATATTTACGTGGATAAATCAAATGTTTTCCTTACAACTCGTTTTTTTCTCGTATTTGAATTCTATTTATACCACACACGTACACACATATTCCACACAAGCAAGCAGCAACAGCATCGCACACGTACACACATATTCCGACAAGCAGCAACAGCATCGCACTGTTCCTGCAGTTTATTTCTTGCATTTGCAGCTTTATAGTTCTCATTTAGTTTTTGTTGCAAGGGTAATATAGCTTGGAAGTTTGGCAAAGAACAAAAATGATGTAGGGATGAGTGACAACTTGATATTTCCTATGAAATATCTTACACCGGTTGTCATTTACCTACATATTTTTTGTACATTACTTTTTCGTTCTCTATTTAATACTATTTTTAACAGTTGGTGCAATATTAGGGCACCAACTGTCAAAAATAGTATGAATTAGACAGTTTTTTTTTTAGACAGTATATTTTAGCTTCTTTTTTTCTCATTTAGCTCCAAAAATTGTGTTTTAGCTCCTAGCTACTTTTTTAGCTTCTTATTTTTCGAGTTTAGCTATTTTAGCTATTTTAGCTACTACTTTTTGTTGTTAAAAAATTCAATATTTTCGTGATCACTTGTTACCGCCTATATTTTTTTTTTTTTTTTTTGTGTCATTTCTAACTTATACATACGATAAAATCCAATGGAGAAAACTTCACACTTATCCATGGACTAAAGTATCGTCTTCTATTGATTTTTGGATAGAAGTAAGAGGATGGAAGGGTGCTTTAAACGAAAAATCTTTCTCTGATCTTACTAAATTCGTTTTTTAGTTTTTACTTTTACCGTTAAGCAAAGCTGAAAAAGAGAGAACGTTTTCAATAATAAATCTTATAAAAACAAAGAAATTCAATTAAATTTGTTCTATATATAAACCTACATATTGCTTATCTTGTTTTGCTTATTGTATACTAAGGGAAATAACGCATATTAACATTATCCACGCCTGAGTATATATTTCATTTAAATATTTACGTGGATAAATCAAATATTTTCCTTACAACTCGTTTTTTTCCCGTATTTATATATTTTATTTATGCCACACACTGACACACATATTCTATACAGCTGCCAAGCAGCAGCAGCATCGCAGTCTGTTCCTGCTGCAGTTTCTTCTCACCAGCAGTTGCAGGTCTTATAGTTCTCATTTAGTTAATGTCTCAAGGGTAATATATCATGGATATTTGGCAAATATGATTTGTGAGTGCGGTGGTGAGTGCGATGCATGATGAATTCATGTAAGGTGGAGTGACAACTCGGTATTTTCTCAAGAATGTTATTCCACTCTACATGATTTCATCACCAGACTCACAATTCATATTTTCACAAAAAGAAAATAAAATATACCACCAAATGGCGTTTGATATGGACATTTTGTTTTGAAATTGTTTTTCAATTTCAATATTTTTATATAAATTTTCCTTAAATGCGATAGTTTTATTTTCAAATAGTAAATATTTGAAAGATATTTAAATATATTAAATATATAATAATAAATATATATATTAAATATATTTTATATAAATTCTGTTTAAATATTTTAATATTTTATTTAATTAAAAAAGTATTTAAATAAATTTTAAATATTTACGTAGTCGATTTAAGTAAATGCGTTATTGGTGCAAAAATGACTCGTTTTTTGGATAAATTAAAAAATTTTTTGGTTAAATTTAATATTTTTTCCCTTAGTGTAAGTAAACCTATTTTGAGTTACAGAATAAAGGGGTAAGATATGTCTTAAAAAATAAACAAATGTTTTCACGATTACATTATAAATGACGATCTCGTAAAATTTATGGAACGGGAAGATGTTAACAAAGATGAAGATTCTGATAGTTCAGATAATAATAGTAATGATAATATGGAATTGATGGTATACCCTACAAAACTGTGCCTGCATATAAATGTTAATACATACATATATGTATTTATTTAAAACTAGACTTTTGGCCTTTTTCTTGTAATTAATTTTTATTTTAATTAACACATAACCGTTTTAAAAAAATTATTAGTATATTGAAAGTGTATTTTACTGATCAAAATGTACCTTAGCATATCAAAATATATTCCTTTTGTTGTTTTTATTTATGTGCACAGAATTAAAAAAAAAATTAAACTAAATGAATAAAATATAATATCTAAGTTGTTTTTAAAAACTAGCTTTTTTTTTAGCTACATAAAAAATTGTTTAGCTCTTTTTAGCTACTTTTTGTAGCATTTTTAGCTACACCCTCAAAAATATTCTGGCAACACTGAATAACACACATAACACAATTTGGTTATAATTAGTTACCAAAGTTATCTCTCTTAGTTATCTCTCCCAATGAAGTAAGGAAGTCAGTATTATTGGTCTTTTTAATGCAAGGAAAATTCCCTACATGCAGCTAGTTTGATTTATATGGGACTTATACGATTGGGACTTGTTGGACCGTAAACACCAAAGTACGATTAATATAAAATCTATTTTCTATTTCATTAGTTCTTATATAGTTTATTTAGCGAATTTCATCGATATTGTACACCTCCTTTTATTTTGTGCATCACTTACATAGAGACAGTACACTGTATACTGTCGTCATCCAACGCCGTAATTCTTGGCGTAATTTCATTTGCTTTGGCAAATTTGCCCAAAGTCATTCATAATTCGTTAGCTTACAAACAAACATTATTGGTAAAAAGATAGGCTAGGATTTATATGTTTAGTATGTGTGTAGTCGTAGCTATTTATCTTTAGTGCAAGGTGCATTACGATTTCTTGGGGCGACAATGAAGTTGTAGAAAAAAAAGGAGCGCACTCCGTACAAAAATGTCCCAAGCATGTTGAATCGTGATCGACAATGTAAAAAATGCTGTAACTCATGAAAAAATAGCATCTAATGACACTTTGACGGATGTTGTGCGGATATTTTAGTGCTGCAGATCATCGTTTTGAGTAGATATGTGAAGCGCTGCTCATCGAAGATTGTCATGTGCTAATCTGTTGACGTTTTATCGTAACATCGTAGAATACTTGAGTAATTCTATCTATTTCATTATTCTGTCAAAATTTTATGAAGATTTTTGAAATTTTCACCATATATTTAACAGATTTATGTAAAGAAGCAGCGCTCTTTTCTGATTTCTTAATACTTGGATACATAGAATAAGAAAAATGAAACAACAAAGTAAAATAATCTTAAGTTAAAATGTCAATTATGGATTAGCTCTCTAGAAACTCAACTTAAGCCAAACACGTCAGAGACTCACAAATATATCTAATAAAAGAGCTATTAATCAGAGTGCGTTCAGGGAACATTTGGTTTCGATGATAAATCAATTGCTCACCACTTTTTATATTTATCTACATTTCGTGTCATGTTATCCTGAAAACATCATCTCTTCACTCCAGCTAATAATCTCATCAATCATGCTCTTTAGTACCGGTTCAAAAGTTTCTTCCTGGTGTTTTGATTTTTTTTTTTTTTTTTTGTTTTTTTGCACTTTTCTTTCGCAATACTTTACCTTCGACCACATCCTGGTGTAATTCTTGTGTCTTTTATGCATTTTTTTTGTTTTTAACTTTGCAAGATATGAGCACAGCTTGTGATCCATTTAAATTTACACATTCTGTTCGTTGCACCATTCTGCAAGTCCGTGTGGTCCTTGGATATTTTATGTTAGTCTTTTGTACGCGTCTATCTTGTATTTTAAGGTTTATTTTTCTTTTTTTTTTTATGTTCTTAACTGACCACTGCAGACTTTTTGTCGTTTCATTTGGTGCATCCTTAGTTGGCAGCCTTAATTGAGTTACTCAAAAGAAAATAGTCGTCAATTAGCTTATCTGTAGGTGCTGTCAGTGTGCTGCATCCTGCTGATTGGTTGACACGACAACAGAGCTGAGTTTGTTGCAACGTTAATATCTGCTCAATATATTTAGGACTTTTGAAAGTTCGAATAATATAGACACAGTAAAAAAAAAACGAATTGGCCATTTCAACCTTTGAAAGGATTCTGACCGAGGTTGTTAAGATCCATTTTATTGTATGTGTTATTAAATGTTTGTGCGCAAATAAGCCTGAACTGGACATCAGGCTTCTCTCAAGGTTCTCTCAAGGTGAGCTCTCAAGGAGCTTCTCATCCTGCTGCTAAAAAAATTGTAGTTGATGCTAATGTAATGCAGAAATGTAAAAGAGATGTGACATAAAATGTGCGGTTTTGTTAAAATTATTTGTGACATCATTGTCTTAAAATTATAATGTTTCGATTTGTTATCTTTTGCTTTCGTTTTCTTTTTGGCATAGAGGGGAAATTAATTGAATTTGTGTGTTTTTTTTTCTTGCTTTTGAGTCATAATAAACATACCTACTCTTAAGCCCGCTTACTGTGTAAGTTAGATGTCATGGAGGCATTATACTCGTATATTTACTAACTTATTTGGCGCTCACAATAGTCGGTCGGTTTTGGGCTCGTCCAAGAATTATTTCCAGTAAATTTTACTATGAGTTTGATGACGCTAGTATGAAACGCTAAGCGTCGTCAGTTTGTTTAATCCTTGGTCTTTCCACTGAATTTTGTGAACGTCATCTTCTTCGTTGACCGCTACTGGGTACTAAAACGAATATTTTTTTTGGCGAGATCGTTGTTTTTTATACGCTCATCATGACCTAGCCTACGGAGCCAGTCGATTTTTGTGCACTTAACTATGTCGATATCAGCGTACATCTCATACAGCTCGTAGTTACATCGAATTTGGTACTCGCCATTGCCTCTCTTTCTCGAAGGTCTACAAAGTCTTTTCACCAGGCCTGCTCAACGTCCAGGCTTGTACCACATATAGTATAATAGAACGGACATGATCAGCTAGCGGTAGAGAGCGCTCTGGGAGCGTTGAGAGTAAGAATTGAGAGCAAAGGCTTATGAAGCAACACAAAACACAACAAATCAAAGACAAACATACCCAACAAGCAAGAAAAATTTTTTTCTCCAAGCTTGGAAAAAAAGTGTTCAACCTCCACTTGATCTCCAACTCATTTCTCCAAGTCAACTCCAACATCTTGGAGTTGAACTGGAAATTGGCTTGAGATGTGCTCGTTTTCAAAGTGGCAATACTGTTGAAGTGTCAACAAAAATAATTGGTTTTTGTATGTGGCAACACTAGGTTTATTTGGTTCTTGTGTCAAACAAAGTGAATTGCAACAAAATAATAAAGTAAGTCAGAAACTGCAGCAAATAATTTCAATATATAAATAAATTCAAATAATAAAATAATACAAGGTAAGATGAGAAAATAAATTTGCTATCAGGTAGGCATGCAGGGGGAGCACTAGAAGCACCTCGAACTTCTACTGTTGCAGAAGAATCTACATTGCTTGCAGAGAGAAATGCTATAGGAGCGGTAGAAGTACCAAGAACGTCAACATTTGCCCGAGCAGCTTCCTTGCACTTTGAACCTGTGGCAATATCAGATTAGGACCAATGCAGCGCACAGAGAAAATGGATACAGCTCAAAAGAAGTGGAATGTAATGAAGAAATAGATTTAAGACTATTTTCAATGATTGAAATTGAATCAATGATTGATTTCAATGAATTGAATTGAAAATAATTGGAAAAGCTTTTTCTTAAAATACTATTTCTTTTTTCATTTTGGGTTGGAGATCGCTTTGAAAAAACCTTGGAGATCAAGTAGAGATCCCGCCTTATCTCAACTGGAGATCGAAGGTTCATTTCCCTGGAGAATGGCTTGGATCTCAAGTGGAGGTCAAGTGGAGATCCAGCACTGAAGATTGGAGAAACAAACTGAAGCTCCACTTGAGGTCAAGCCAATCTCCAGGGTTAATGTATATTAGGTAGAAACAACACAGAAGCTTTAAATGTAGTGGTGCCCATACCCGGACAGGATTTGTGATTTATACTCGAAGAGCGTGAGTTTTGTTCATCGATAGAGCGCTCTGCCTTTTAATTGGCTACTCAGCCCTCGGTAACGCCTGTTGTCAATAGTTATCTTTGGTTTTATTTCAATGCTGACATCTCCATTGTAGGTGCTTACGCTGTATCCCAGGTAGGCGAAGTCGTTAACAACCTCTAGGGAGGTGTTGTTAGTAGTGACATGGTTTCCAAGACTCTAAAACTGTTTATTTGTTGATTCTAGGTATTTCGTCTTATCTACGTTCAATACCAGACCCATTCGACTCGACTCTTTTGCTAATCTGTAGAATGTTGCACTGACTTCACGTGTTTTATGGCCAATGATATCAATATCATCAGCATTCGCTAGTAGAATGATTTTCGTGAAAAATATCGAGCCACTACGTCTCAGATCAATATATTATGATGATCTTCATCATGAGGTTGAAAAAGTCGAACGATAAGAAATCACCTTGTTTGAAACCTTGATTGGTATCGAATGGAGGCGAGGCCTTCCCGATTTTAACTGACCTGCTGGTGTTGTTCAGTGTTATTCTGCAAAGACAGATGAGCTTTACAGGACAACCAAATTCCGACATGGTTAAGTAGAGGTGATTCCTTATTCAAATGTTGACAGAGCAGTGGTAATCGACAAAAATATGCTGTGTGCCGCTTTGTTTTTTTAAGGTTATTTCCAAGATTGGTCATAGCGTCTGATACAATCGAAAAGTTTTTAATTCTATATAGAACTGTATATCCCACTGGGATGGTATATTTACGCTATAAAGTTTGACTCTATGTAGAAGTCTAGATCCTAGGTAGACTATAGGTAGACTTTGAAAGTCTAGGTAGATCGCAAAGTATTGAATGATCCTCGAGCACAGCCCACGGTCCATATTATTAAAAATATATGAAAAGTTTTTTTTTTGTTTTGGTTTTATAGCATCTCACATCTTCAACTTGATTTAAAAAAATTTGCTTCCAAATTTATTTATATTATATATTGTTTTTTTTTTTTATATATTGATTAAATATATTTTGGAATATTTTCAAATACATTCAAAAAAGTTTTCATGATTTTTCCAATTATTCACTTAAGCCGATGGAATGTTTATTTTAACAAGATTCCATCAAAAACCTATGCTACACACACTCTCACACACTTCAGTTTAACAAACAAAATGGACAGAATACAGAACACACACAAATAAACACAAGCACCGGATAATTATCGACTTATTATAGCGATGCGTCAAGTCATGGCACTTAAGTGGGCCCTACATAGGTGTTCCAAATATTGGGAAACCAAACAAATGCACCGGTCGGTTGGCCAACCCTGGAGTCAAACTTCTTACAGCGCATGCGCAAAGAATCATCATCAAATCAAACAGATACGAATAAGGCGAGGGGAAAAGAAATGCTGTTTCTTTCATTAATTTTTTGACATATTGTTGCGATGCGATCGGTTGTTAAGAGCGGAAAAGAATCACGGCGTTATGGGCCGTAAGCCAAGTGTTAAGACCACTTGACATCTCGCCATCACCAACATCGTCATGATCATCGTCATTGTTATCAATGCATTGCTCAGCATCAGATTGATGTCAGTTGAATACGCTAGGCGAGACGCATCAAAGCAAGTGTGTCTCAATAATGATGTTCATGATCATTATTGTGATCATGATTGCTGCCATGTGATCGTCATTGTTCTCGTTATGCTTTACATTGTGTATCGTTTTTTTTTAATGCATTTGTGTTTGCATCCACCTTAAGTCCGTCCGTGTAAATGTTGATTTGTCTGTCAGACTGTTTATACCCTTTCAAGGACCCTCGATCACATTTGATCACACACTGCTCGATCACACAATGGAAATAAAAGTAGCACTTTTTGTTTGTTTCTCTAGAGCTGTTGTTGTTATTGGTGTTGTTGTTGTTGTTGTTGTTGCTGTTGTTGTTGGTAGTAAGGTGAAAATGCTTGCTTTTCATTCTTTTGGAATTTTGTGTGTCTTATGGTTGTATTTTCTGTAGTGCTTTGTTTAAGGATTAGCTGCAGCATGTTCACTTTGATCTTTTGCCCTTTGAGCCTTGTTCTTCGCTATACTGCACAATCACAAAACAATCGCCTTTACGTATACGTTGCTGATTGACTATGTGAATGAGTTGACGTTTATTTATTTGTTTAATTAAATGTTGTAAGTTTTTTCGAGTACCAACAACAATCAAGTTGGTATTCGAAGGTGTTTTGTAGTTACACGATCATTTGAGTATATGTGAGTTTTAAGCCTATTTTAATTTATTTCTAGTTTGTATTTCCAAATTGAGAGTTTATGTGCTTGCGTCAGAGGTTAAGCTCCTGAAACCTTAAATTTTTAAATTTGTTTTAATAAAATGTACCCATGATTTTGATAAAAAGGACAAGCAAGAAATCCTAAAGATGATTAAGAAAGCAAAATGTTTCTGACTGATATTAACGATACAAGTTTAAGAAAAAAAAATTTTTAAATCAAAATTCGTTTTAGAATTACCTTCGCTTTAAAATATATTTTTCTATGTGTTCACCTAATGCCAGGTCTACACAGGGAGTTTATTTTGAGTTTCCAGTACAAAGTTGAGTTTTGCCATAAAACGCAAAATAAACTCTTGATTTCTCCAGTACAAGTTTGCGGGATGAAACTCAACCAAACTCAACTTTCTTTCTGTGTTGATCAAAACTCAATTTGAGAAATGCCTACAAGTATGCAAATGTTCATATAAAAAGGTACGTTCAGATGCAACTTTTTAGATGAGGGGTACGTTGAACAATTTTGTGGTGAGAAATGTCAAAAACAGCTGTTCTATTTTTGGACCTTCAAGAAGTAGGGGGCTTTAACAAGAGTTTTAACAAGATAAAAGTAACAACACCAATTCAGAAATTAATACTTTTGGTTTTAAAATTGTAGTTTCAAATCATACCAAGCCTAATTGAGGGCTCCACGAAATAACCCCCAAATGAAATAAACTCAAAACAAAAAATGGAATAAGTCCCGAAATATGTCCATATATTTTTGGGTATTATTTCATATGAAATTTTTGGGGACTATTTCACAAATTTTGGGCGACATTACATTTTTTTCTTGGGTTTTATTTCTTAATGAAACAACGCCCAATGCAATAAGCCGCAATCAAATTTTATTTGAGGATTATTTCATTTTGGTTTCGTTTTTTTTTTTTTTTTGGCTTATTTTAATTAATACAGGTCAGATGCGGAACCCCCCCCCTCCCCCGCCCCCGAAATTCTAAAAGAACCTGTATTTAAATGTGATGTACTAATATTTATTATGTGGGCTAAGAGTACCAAAAAGAAAAACATTGGTTTTTTATAATTTACTTTAAATATTCACACCCCTATGCTGTAAACGTTTGTTGCTGTTTCTACTCGTATTGCTTAAACACTGAATTCTGGTTTAGTTTTTGTTTGTTTTTGCGACAACGCGCCTGTAGCTGTAAACAGTCACACATACAATCTCAATCTGAAATCACAAAAACACCGCATGTTTTGGATAAAATATATCCAAACACCGCACAGTTTTAATTTAAAAACCCACAGTTTCGATAGTATCGGAAGTGTAGACGTAAAATTCCTTTTTATACAGTAATGGAGAAAAATTCCGGTTTTTGTAGTTTTTATTTATTTTGATGTTGGTTTTATGTTGGCCTCTTAGATTTGTATTCGGGTCAAATAAACAGAGAAATAACTTTTATTTTTATAATTATCTTCACCCCAGCGTCAGCTTGTGGTATTTAACACAAAAAAATAATCCTGAGCACCACACAATCATATGGAGTGAATATGGAGTGAAAGGTGGATGGCTATTTTTTCGTAGCAAAGTTTTTTCCAATAAGTGGAATAATTTTTTCACATTTTGCAGCAAAACACAAATTATAACCTTCTTTAGAAAAACCAGAGGCTCGAAATAGATTTTAGACTAACGGTTTCTTGAGCAAAGTTGAATTTGCTCCGTAGAACAATATCCACGCCTACGATTTTTTGAAAAAAGAATTAACCCGCTCTAATGTAATTAAAGGGTGGTTAAATTTTAAGACCGATGTTGAATATAAACTCCACATAATGTCAGGTTTTTTTCTGCATTTCATTTGACATTTCTCAATTTCAGACTAACTCAATTTGAACCGTTAAAGTTATTCAGGCTTATTATGAAAATGGGCTTTCAAATCAAAATGCATATCGAGCACTTCGTGATTTTTTCGGTCAATTTAATCGTCCAAATGTGCGTACAATCGGAAAAATCGTGCAAAAATTTGAACAAACCAGGTCTTTTGGAGATTTAAAAACACCAGTGCATGCTCGTACAGCTCGTACTGCAGAAAATATTGGTGCTGTTCGCGATAGTGTGGCTGAAGAGCCGTCCACCTCAACTCATCGCCCAACAATTGCAACTCTCACGCTCGTCGTTGATGAACATTATGCATAAAGACTTGCATTTACACGGTCAGAATGGTGGCAAAAAATGGCAACAGTGGATGATAAATTTTCGAAGAAAATCATCTTCAGTGATGAGGCACATTTTCACCTCAGTGGATTCGTCAATAAGCAGAATTGCCGCATTTGGGCGAATGATAATTCTAGAGTGATTGTCGAAAAACCAATGCACCCACAAAGAGTGATTGTTTGGTGCGGTTTATGGGCTGGCGACATCATTGGGCCGTATTCTTTCCAAAATGAGGCCGGTCAGACAGTAACTGTGAATGGTGTTCGCTATCGTGAGCTGATAACGAACTTTTTATGGCCCAAATTGGAAGATATTGATGTGGACGATATGTGGTTTCAACAGGATGGTGCCACTTGCCACACAGCTAACGAAAAAATGGCTCTTTTGCGCGACAAATTCAATGGTCGTGTTATCTTACGTAGTGGCGATGTCAATTGGCCGCCAATCATGTGATTTGACACCGTTGGACTTCTTCTTTGGGGTTATTTGTAAGAAAAGGTGTACTTCGATAAGCCAGCAACAATTCAAAAGCTAAAGGATGAGATAATTCGGCACATTAACGGCATAGAACCTCACTTAAACCTCGGCGTTATCGAAAATTTGGACCATCGGATGGTGGTGTGCCGCCGAAGTGGCGGCGGCCATTTAGCCGATATTTTGTTAAAATTTAACTACCCTTTATATATATAACGTACATAAATATTTTTGAAACCCCCCGAAATATATTCCTGGAACCACCCCTGATACAGGTTATTGTACATAAAAAATACTTTATAAAAATATTTATTTTTTTTTTTAATACAGTTCTGTCTTTTATATAGAGGGCGCTGAAAATGGCATTGAAAAAAAACATATCGAAAAATTTACACGTATTTATACCTTAAATGTTTCTCTGTAAATGATCCTTTTATAAATTATTCATTCTGTAAAAGGCGAATATTTTAAGCTTAAACTTCTTTTGTTACTTATTTCATTTTTTTGGGGGATATTTTATTGGGGTTTATTTAATTTTCTTCATTGGGTGTTATTTAATTTTCCATTTGGGTCTTATTTCATTTGAATTTGGGCATTATTTCATTTCAGTAATTAGAAATTTATATCATTTTCGTTGGGTTTTATTTGATTGGATGTTTTTTCATTGAGGGTTATTTTATTTGGGGGTTATTTCATTTGGGGGAGCTGTGAGTGAGTTGAAATTAAACAATATTCTCATATATGTATATTCCTGATTTTTCTCTACCTTTTACATAATTCCTGATATATCTTATGTCGCAGCTTTATGAATTTACACATTAAAGTTTGTTTTATTGAAATTTGAAAATTATTGCTTGAAAACTGTTGCTTTCATGGTAAGTATCTAATTCAAACCAGGCTCTTTAAAAGTTAATGGGGTCAAGGACGTAAGGTTTTATTTGGGAAAAAGGATTGTTATGTGTGTTCTTAACAAACTCCAAAATTATTAAATCGATTATTGTGAAACTCTTCTGACATGTGATGAAAAACCCATTCTTCTATGGTCTCTACATCGGGCTGAAATTTTGGGGGATTTTAGTCAACATAATTATCCATAGAATAATCTTAAAATATTACACATTTTGCATAAATAAACATTTTTAAGGGGGCAATAACTGTCGAAAAAATTGGCGATAATACGAATGTTTCATTAAAATTTTTTTTTGTGTTTTGATTTCAGACCAATAGAAAAAGCTGGGCGATGGCAGCCGTTTTACGACTTCGGCAAAAACGGCCTTGGTGAAGGGACTGTACCGCCGCCATTTTGTATTAAAAGAAAATTGTTTTTATTACCAGACACATGTCATTAAATTATGTCAAAAGTGTAAAATGATTTAATTATTTTATCACCCTCAAAATATTTCACGAAAAATTACTGATTTTCAAGCATTTACATGTATTTCTCTCCTTAAAGAAACCATTATTTTACTTTCAATTTCTTTTAATACTTTGAAAGCGTTATTCTCAAAATTACTTTTTTGAAGTCGTTGGTAACATAACTCAAAAAGTAATACACCGATCTTAATGAACTTTTGCAGCCTTCTTTTATATGATAAATACTTGCGGATGAACAATGGTTTTTGGTTTTTTAAATTTCGTACTATTTTTTATATGAAAATGGTGCCTCTTAATTCAAAACAGCGCAAAATGGTTCCCATCATATTACAAAGTTTAAGAAATCGGTGTCAATAATATTAAAAATCAATGATGCATGCTTGATCTTATAATGTCAAATTATTATTCGAAAATTTTTTTTTTTAGTAACGGTTATTCCTTAATTGAAGCACTGGAAGATAGCGTACTTATAAGCATTATTAGTGCAACATCATCAGCTGGTTAGATAACAAGATTTGGTGAAAAATTGCGAAAAAAAGTAAAAGTAATAAATAATTTATGTAATGTGATAAAAATGTGTCAATAAACAATTTTTTTACAAAATTTTTGTGCTGGTTTTTCAGTGTTGTCTTTATGTTTTGTTTAGTATCACATGAAGTTATAGTGAAGCACCCCCTTTTGCTTCGAGCTGATTTTTTTAACGAAAGATGAATGTCTTGGTCTTATTTTGGTGTTCTCTGCTTCACCCCTTTATGTAATGGTGGGGGGTTGGGAGGCCTACAAAAGTAAAAAATTGCTTTTTTTATATGGCACAAGTTAAATTTTAACTGATTTATGTAATAATTTAATATAAATTAACGGAATTAACATTGAGGTAAGAATTGTGAATGTTTTTTTTTTTTGTAATTTATGGTTCTTCAGCAGCACAGCCATGGCACAGGCAAATTTTTTTCATAGAGCCGTGTTCAAGGCACATGAATATTTTGCATGTATTATACGACAAGAGTGTTTTTCGGCGCTTTTTGGCGTGCTGAGCATTCTAGATGTGCTGGGTGCTGGGTACAGCTGGGTCAGTTATAATAAGGAAAAAATTAGGAATAAACATATATTTAATTTTTTTTATAATTACTTCCAAAAACATTGAATTTTGCCATAGCTGCACTAATATTAGGCCCGCGGCTGACTTGAGTACTCATTTCCCTATTTTCCATGTGAGAATTAACCAACTGGGTTGTCAAAATGGTTAAAATTTCACGAAATTTAACCGTTTTGCGTGATGATTGGAATGCTTCGTGAATAATAAATGATGCCAGGATAGCAACAAAACTCCCAGCAACAACTGGAACACTTTGTGCATGCGGACGGTATCTAACCGGTGTGTTCTTCATTCAAACAACACCAGCTTTGGATAAGTAAAATTCGCCAACGGACAATTGGGAATCATTCACAGTAAAAGCCTCCCCATCAACAATTTCCTCCTCTTCTTCATTGTCTTGCGGTAGATATCCACACCATTCGTCTCAATGAGACGCTTCATCAGGCGGGATATAGTATTCCTGATCATCATCATCACCTCCGATTGAATCATCTTCTTCATCGTCGCTCGAAATAAACGCGGCCAGTCTGTCCTCAGTGAGTTACATTTCAAATATACAAAAACACAGTAGAAATGCAACAAACAACATATTTACCCGATCAATGTCAAAATAAAATTGCATGGATCTAAAATAAATCTATAAGAAGTCAACTTTCGAGCTTTAATATAGTGAAAGCTCAACTGACCACGTGTATAAAAGAGCTTTATACATACACACATAGCATAATAGAGTCACCGAACGAGATCGATCGTGTTTGAAGATGTTTTCCCATACATTTAACGAACGGGCCTTGTGAGGCCCAGTAGGTACATTTACCACCTTGATACATAAAGATAGCAGGTTTGTTCTACGAAATCAATGCAAATAATCTTTAGCTGGTTTCGTTACGTTTAGAAAACATAAGCGGTAGTTGGCATAAGATATTTCGGCGCGCAGACCTAAGAAAAAAATGTGGCGACACCTCAAAGTCAAAATGGGCCTAGAAAAGCCCAGCCGCACATCCTAGGGTTAAAATTTCTATCTGGTTATATTATGAATAATCACCACGAACTCCTTTATATTTTATTTACCATGAATTCTGAAATATCCATGAGGTCATTATAATATATTTTATATCGCCGATTAACGAAATGTACGTTTGACATGATATCTCAGGTTCTAATAGGCCGATTTTCTTAAAATTTAGTGTTGCCCTTTTTATATATCCCTCTATGACCCGGACTAGAATTATTTAAAAATGTTGTTTTTTAATATTTTTAATATTTTTAAAAGATTCAAAACTTTTTTAAAAAGGACAAAAAATTAACTTTTTCAAACAGTTGCCATTTCGAGAGAAAAGTTTTTTCTTTCCTAGTCCGGGATATATAGCAACGATTCAGAGTTTTTGCTCTTGAAACTGCCAGAGAATTAATAAACACGTTTCCGTGGGTTTATCTTCCTCCTTCTATACATAAAATTCGTATGCACGGACCTGACGTTATAGAGAATGCACTTTTGTCGATCTGTCTGGGAAGCAAAAAATAAAGACAAAAATGTTTAGACTCCGTCATGCAAGAAAGCTGTCAAATGTCGTAACGAATACAGATTAATTAAATATTTTTTGCTAAGTTCAGACCCACTTTTTGGGTCAAGTAGTAGAAAAAATTATTATACGAAAAAAAAAATTGAATTTATTGAAGTCTACTTTAGATATTAGACTATATATACTTTAGATAGGTAGACATAATAGGTATCAATACGTTTATTGTTCTTTCAATATAATTTTTTGTTGTTTTTTAATACTGACTTTTAAGTGAATTTATGTTTTTCCACTATATAAAAATATTTTATGTATTTCTGTTACTTCAATTGTTTTTATAATTAACATTCTTTGAGTCAAATAGGCTTTAAAGTGGTCCGACCACACCCATTTTTTCCACAAAATTATATTTATCTGCCAAGGATCAATAGTTAAAGATTCAACTCAATATTCTCATTGTAACTATTAATGTCCCCTCTCCCATGCAAGTGGAACCCCTGTGCAGAGCTAAAAATCGGAAATCATACATTTTTAACAATATAATTTCGGGCTCTCTGCAAAATCCCAAAAAAAGAAATCTAAAAAAAAAAGTTAGAATCACCCAACTTTGTCCATCAAAATTTGGTTGACTTTTTATATGAAAAAACACCACAAAAAAAAATTGGGCGGTTTTTTTTTTTTTTTTTTTTGGGTTAAATTTTGTTTTTTGGGCAGATGGCCCAAAAAATATTATTGCCTATTTTGTAGAATAGAAGTTAGTGACAGTCAAAAATTCTTTTTTAAAAAAACACATCGACTGTAGAACCGTAATTTTCTTTTAAAAATGAACAATGTTTTTTTTTGTATTATTCCGGAAATTCCTGAATAATAAAATATTTAATTTCTATTTTATAAAAAACAAAAACGGCGTCCGTGGCGTAGTTGGTTAAAGTGCGTGGCCGCTATGTCAACGAACTTGGAGACCCAGGTTCGAACCCCAGCAGCGACAGCAAATTATTTGAATTAAAATAATTTTTCTGTACGGCCGCCACCTCTCTGCACGCAAAGAAATTTTTCGTTTACCACAACTGAAAAATTCACCAACTATACTTCGATTGCGAGTTGTATTTGCCGCAAACGAATATTCAGTTGTCACAACTTAAAAATATATCTTATATATATAAACCGCAAGCTATTTCGGTCATTATTATTTATTATATTAATAATCTTTCTCATTATGTCCGTCCGTGTTCTTATGGATTCCACCTCTGTTGCTATCTTCGTCCGCGTATTAAGCAAACTACCAATTTCCTTATATAGTAACAATTTGTCCAAAAAGTAACTCTAAACTATAAGCGTTATGTTTATACAACGAAGGGAAAAATAAAAAAAATTTTCTGTTGGGAAAAACGAAGTTTTCAATTGCTGCAATTTAAAAATCACTCGCGTTTATGACAAACGAAATTCATATCCTGCAAATAAATGACTCGTTTCTCACAACTGAAAATTTTGTTTATTCTTCGTTCAACGTTTATGACAACTGTTGAAACGTTTGCAATAAACGATTTCAAGCACGACAAACGAAGTTCGTTTGCGGCAAACTGGCGATAAACGTTTTTTTTCTTTGCGTGTGCAGACAATGGCAAACCTCAGAGAGTAATCAAAACGCCATGTAAAGATTCTTGAGAACGAGAACATTCAGTTCATCGCCGTTCGGAGTCGACGTTAAACATATAGGTCCAGTTCTCAGTCAATTGTGTACAAACTTAATAACACGCAGAACACAATTGATCATAAGAAGCTAGGTCAAAGTCCTTTCAAGGGCTGAAATGGCCAGTTACTTACTAATAAAACAAAACATTTTTTGTTGTTTTTCTTGTTTTTTTATTTTTTTGGTCAAGTCAAAGGAAATATTAATAAGAAGGCGTAGCGCGATGGATAGCACGTGCCATCTGTCAATTTTTTTTTTCATTTTGGGCGATTTTTCATAAATTTATGGGTCATTTTTCATTTGGGTGCCTTAATTTTTTTTTTTTTTTTTTTTGTTTTTTTTTTTTTTTGGGCGATTGTTTTTTTGATTTTGCAGAGAGACATAACATCGGTCATACGCACAAGAAAATAATATATTAAAGAACTCACGTTGATTATTTTATTTCAGATAACACTGAGGCCAGGTTTTACTCACCTCACGACGCCCTTCTTTCAAACTTCCCGGATCTACCACCACCACGGGGTAAATAATGAATATTTTCTTTTTTTATACAAAAATTTTTTGATACTCTGCAAAGATATCTGTTGAATGTGTCAAAAATTGAGTCATTATATTCACTCAGAACTAAGAAAGAAAAAATCGCAAAAGTCTGTTTTGTTTTCCACCTCGGAAACCATCCTGCCCCCTTAATTGGAATGAACTGCAAAATGTGGATTTCTCGCACATATTAAGCAGTGCATAAATTAATTATTAGAAAAAAAAAAATGCAAGATTTTTATAAAATAATTTAATAAAATAAATAAAGAGATAAACAAAATTAAAATTTCTTTTGTTTTCTCTTATAAAGTTCGTAAGATAACTTCTTATTAGCAGAAGCAATCGATAAATCCTTTTTGTCAGCCCTTATATAAAGATCTTTTAGTTGACAAAGGATCACTATTTGAATACTATTGAATAATCTCAGAACTGTCACAACTCTTCATCGGAGTGCATTCTCTGCACAACTACTGCTCTCAGCGGCAAACGTTCTGAAATAGCTTACTTAAAATCAACGATTTGTTACGCATTACATGCTCAATACGATTTGTAGGCGAACAAAGTTCGGTCATGTTAGCAGACCAAGTGCGATGTAAAAATAAGCCATGGCTTATAGCGGAGCATCAAAATAGGACAACAACAACGACAATAATAACAAAAAGAGCATCAAATAATTGATAGCAAAAGCAACCAAACAAATAAATGTTGAACCAGCTTGTTTGAGGGCACGCATCACACTTGTTGCCAGGCTACACGCTGGTCATCCGCATGTGGCCGGCCGCGTTAAAGAAGCGTGAAATTTACTCCAAGGATATGCGGCAGTAGTACTTTGACGTGGGCCAAGTGCGGAGTACAGCATAAAATTGCAATTTGTAATGCTAGATGGCGGTCATCGCTTCAAAATTCGTTACGCATGCGAACAAGATGAAACAAGCATCGATGTTAAAAAGTAAGAAACACAAAAACAGCGGATATAGAGCTTATGAGCGCAACCCCGTTGCTCTGCATGCGACGGAAGCGCGAGTTGCAGTGCTTGCCAAACAGTAGTTTTGGCCTTCCTGGAAGCATCAAACATTCTAGATGATGACTATGTTGCCGGAATTTTTTGCAGTAGTTAATAAATCCAGCAATATTTTTTTTTTTTTCTTTCAACTATAAATCAAGCAAATGCAAATCTATAATTAAGGTAACTTTGACCGTTAAGGTCAAACAGCTGCAGCTAGTTTGCAAAATTGTTTTTTTCGGATATTTTTTGCGGTTTGGGTACCTTTTTGTTATCATCTTTTGATGCCACGACCTCGTTTGCCATTTTTGCGCTTAATTAAAGGCTATTGTTTGCCAAAACTAAAAATCAAGGTCATTTTGGAGACAGCGCGCTAGACAAGGTAACATGGCAAAATTTCAAGCTGATGTCAGTTTTTTGTGTTTTTTTTTTTTCTTTACTTACCATAATAGATACATATACAACAATATATAGCTAGCTCTACAGCTGTAAATATTTACAGACTGTTTTCTTTTGTTGAATTTAGAAAACAAAGCTAGAGCGAAGGTAAAATCGTTTAATTCAAGATGTCAACATTATTGAGACGCAGCAAAAAAAAAATAAAACTAAAACGACAAAATATAAAAGAAAACACAATGGTGCGAAATAACTGTTTAGCGACACAGTCTTACACACTCATTCGCTCATCGTATTCAGGTGTTGAACCGAACAACAGCTAAAAGTACAAAAATCAGGAAATGTCTTTATTTGTTGCGTTGTTCGGAACAAAAAACAACAACAACAACAAGAATTGACAACAATTGTCACTAGAGGATATACAGGACACACAAGCACTCACTCATGTGCACACAGTCGTTGTCATTTGTGTGCATTACTGAGCATTGTTACATGCCACACAAGCTAGGAAGGATTCTCTTGTGGATTCTTGGCCTCATTCAATTGAACTTTTGTGCGTTTGTGAATGATGCGCTGGCGGGAGCAAACGGAAATGTCTTTACTTTTCCATTTTCGACATACATAAAAATGTATATGTGCCCTTCTGCAGTATTTGGACAAATAGACTTCGGACGGGTAATATTTTTGTCCCAGCATTGTTTGGTTTTCCAATCCCATTCCATGGTCTACAGTTTTGATCAGTTTTTAATGAACTCATTCATGTTTGTATTGCTTTGATAGTTTCCGCCTATCTCTTATTTTTTTTTTTCCTTTTTTTTCTTCTATAATGTAATAGTAAAAATATATGCTCAAACGTTATTGCTCTGTGAATAAGGAAAAACCAAGAGTCAACTGGTCAAAATGGATGCCAGATTCGTATTTAGTGGGAAGGCAGACCCAAAACACATGGGAATATATGGGTCTGCCTTCATGCACTCAAATTTTGAGCTGAGGGAAGATTTGAGGGAAGATTTTGAGCTACTCTGTCGACTCATTTAGAGGTTTGCGGTATATATGGACGGTTTTGAATATTTTTTCAACATATTCTTGTGGTTTTGAAAGCCAGGCTTGACTATCAGATAGTATGAAAATATCCGTAGATGACTAGGCTCCGTCTAGAAGTTGACGGATAAAGATTACATCGTCAATTTCCCAGAGAGATTACGAAACGTAAGGGTTGGAGAATTCTCTTGCTTAATGTTTGACAAAGCCAAGTGTAGAGTTGGCTCTACTCATAGGTGTCCGCAGGAATATTTCAAGGGGAGGAGAGGCAAAGATATGCATTGGTGTGCACGCATATGAAAATGATGATATCGCTCGTTTTCTGCAATAACGTTACAACTCAAAAAACTAGATTTTTCAGGAGAAGCATTTTAAGTTTTGAACAGATAAAGGAAATTAAATCGCCATTTTCAAAATATGGACAAAACATGAAATATACAAGTACTACTGTAATGTACATGATTTAATCCATACAAAGTGACAAAAAAAACTGGAGATTATCGATATATAATTCGATCTAATCGGAAATATATTGAGGTGAATGAATCACAAATTCTACTCTCCTGCAAAAATTAAAGAAGATATCGTTACCAAAATTGTACACAGCATAGATCATGATAACACGAATTAACTCAAATTTTATGTTTTTTGGATTGTAACGTTATTGAAGAAAACGAGCGATATGAAAATGTAACATATATACATAGGATATTAAAATATATAAAATTTTTCCAGTTTCTGGGGGAACTTGCCCCTCCCTCCCCCCTCCTGTGGATGCCTTTTGCTCTACTTATGATATTATTGATTTGGAACCGAAAATTTAAATTCCTTACCGCAAGTTACACTCAAGTTACGCAAGAAATTTACTGAGGGAACTGGCTTACTAAATATGTAATAAGTTCTTGAAGGAGATTGTAGACTCTTTTGAGAATATGTAATGGCTTGACATTTGTTGACTTTAAGCACAAGAAAATTTTGTTTTTGTCAAGTGAAAAACTGTGTCAAGTGAAAAAACTGTTCATCTGAAGGGCGGTTAGAGTCAGCAATAGTATCTATCTGTCGATAGATTTTCAGATCATCAGCATAGACAGAGAGATTTTTGTCATTGACGACACCATCTGCATTGGTAATTTTCAAGATGAATAATTAAGGAACTACCTTGAAGAATACCAGAAGGGGCTGTAAAAAACTAGGATTTAAAAAAACCAGCAGACGATATTATTTGACAATTTTCAAGATAAAATTTAACTAAGCAATAAACAGCGGTTGAAGGTCAATAACTTTAAGCTCAACATAAGAGCAGCCGCACACTACAGACTTTTAGTCTACCAATAGTTTGATTTGTTTTCATGTAGCCATGGTGCCTTATGGAAGTGCGCATACCTAAAAATCAAATGGGAGGTCAGATAATTTTAAAGTCTGGTAACTATCTGCAGACTACCCAGTGAGTATAGCATGCTACGGGAGTCCTCACACTAGCCGATCAAATAGTTTACCAACTTCTGGACATTTTGTTGGTTTTTGTTGTAATATTATTTTTCCTTGAAAATTGCTACTTTTTGCAGTTTGAATGGGGATAAGAGTTGCGTTTTGCAGATTGCAAAAAGAGATAAACAAGTTTTAATATCTGCTTTCAAGGATGCCGTTAGTAATACTGCTAATTATATAATAAACTAATAAAAAAAAATTTCATAAAATGAATAATTTAATTTAATACATGCACTAAAATCAGCAAAAAATACGTCAACAGCGAAAAATTTTGTAAAATTCAAAACAATCAAATATTTTAAAACTCCCCACGAGAATGTTTCGCAAATGCAACCCCGCAATCGGCAAAATATCTGGGTATAGTGTGCGCACCTATCACAAACTAAATAGTTGTTTTGTCGGCTGCGACCAATGTAGCATCAAACTATAGGCAGACTAAAATTCTGTAGTGTGCGGAATTCTCTAAGAAAGCCTGGTAGCCTGCGACATATTGTCAAACGCTTTACTAGAGTCAGTATAGATAGCCATCAACTTCATAATCGTTTTCCAAAAATTGTAGAACATTAGAGATATTTTCTATAAGATGGGTGGTAGTCGGTCTTCCCTTAAAAAAACCGTGTTGGTTAGGGAAAACATAGACTTTCAGTGGAAAATACTTACTTGAAAATACTTTCGAGAATTTTGGGTGCGCATGAAAGTTTTGCTATCGGTCTATAGTTTTAAATATAACTCTTAGCCTTTTTTTGGAGGCATTATGAATGAATTCTTTCATAAATTCCTGAAAACTGACTGAGAAATAGAGAGCTGGAAAAGACCCCAATGATGATAATCCAGCGTGTTCACAAATTTTTTTTCAAACAATAGCAGGTAACCCACCGGATCCAGGGGAGAAATCGTACTTTCAATTTCACAACTTTCGTCTGACATCGGCAAGTGAACACGCAACAAAAAAAAAAAAGACGTTTATCGCCAGTTTTCCGCAAACGAACTTCGTTTGTCGTGATTGAAATCGTCATTTGCAAACGATTAAAAAGTTTGTAATAATGGACAAACGCGAGAAACGCGTTGTTTAGTTGCAGGAAATTAATTTCGTTTGTCATAAACGCGAGAGATTTTTAAATTGCAGCAATTGAAAAATTTGTTTTTCCCAACTGAAAACTTTGTTTAATTTTCCCTTCGTTATATAAACACAGCACCTATAGTTCAGAGTTACTTTTTGGACGAATTTTTACTATATAAGCAAATTGAGTGTTAATGAGTTTAGTTGGATATGGACAAGGTAATTTTACATCCGGGTAATTTCATGTGGCGTCCGTGGCGTAGTTGGTTAAAGTGCGTGGCCGCTATGTCAATGAACTTTGGAGACCTAGGTTCGAACCCCAGCAGCGACAGAAAATTATTTGAATTAAAAAATAATTTTTCTGTACGGCCGCCACCTCTCTGCAGACAATGACAAACCTCAGAGAGTAATCAAAATGCCATGTAAAGCTTCTTGAGAACGAGAACATTCAGTTCATCGCCGTTCGGAGTCGGCGTTAAGCATGTAGGTCCGGTTCTCGGTCAATTGCGTACAAACTTAATAACACGCACAACACAATTGATTATAAGAAGCTAGGTCAAAGTCCTTTCAAGGGCTTAAATGGCCAGTTATTTATTTTTCTATTTTTTAATTTCATGTAAAAGCGAACACGTTTCTGACATCACTATCTTTGAAAATTCTGGAACTCTCTGAATGGATAGTTCTCCTGAAAAGTATTATACCTGCCTATTTTTTTTTTTATTTAATTTATTTTTGACGTAGAATACGTCATTTTCGGAGGTAAATAGGGTGGTTGATAGTGATCAGGTGTCGGTATTTATAAAACTTTTTGAGCCTTTGGTGGGCCTAAAGTACTGATCGTACTATGTTGATGTTGGCGCTTGTTGGTCTGCTTGATCATCAATGCGACAAAAATTCATGTTAGTACTCTCTAACTTATATAAATTTTACACAATTACATGAAATATAAAGCCAACATTTGATGTTTTTGTTTGCTTAAACTTGCTACCTATTTATCGACAGTTTCCGGTTTTATCGACAAAACCATAAAATTTGTATGGGAGCCCCCCTAAGGAGTGGTCGGAGGGAATAGGTGTCCAAGCAAAAATGTTCCTTTTGCAAAAGTAATGGTGGTCGGTCATACATATTAACCCTCTCCGGCACTCTCTTAAAGGTCATATGCTCAGGTGTATGGAATAAATAAACAAAAACCATAAAATTTGTATGGGAGCCCTTCTAAGGAGTGGTCGGAGGAAATAGGTGTTAACTGCAAAAATGTTCCTTGTGCAAAAGTAATGGGGGTCGGTGATACATATTAACCCCTTCCGGCACAAACACAATAAAATTTGTATGGGAGCCCCCCTAAAGAGTGGTCGGAGGGAATAGGTGTCAAAGGCAAAAATGTTCCTTTTGCAAAAATAATGGGGGTCGGTCATACATATTAACTCTTTCCGGGACTCTTTTAAAGGTCATATGCTCAGGTGTATGGAATAAATAAACAAAAACCATAAAATTTGTATGGGAGGCCCCCTAAGGAGTGGTCGGAGGGAATAGGTGTCAAAGGAAAAAATGCTCCTTTTGCAAAAGTAATGGGGGTCAGTAATACATATTAACCCTTCCCCGTACGAAAACCATAAAATTTGTACGGGAGTCCCCCTAAGGAGTGGTCGGAGAGAAAAGGTGTCCAAGGCAAAAATGTTACTTTTACAAAAGTAATGGGGGTCAATCATACATATTCACCCTCTACGGCACTCTCTTGAAGGTCATATGCTCAGGTGTATGAAATAAATATACAAAAAACACTAACTTTGTATAGGAGCCTCCCTAAGGAGTGGTCGGAGGGATAAGGTGTCAAACGCAAAAATGTTCCTTTTGCAAAAGTAATGTGGGTCGGTGATACACATTAACCCTTTCCGGCACTCTCTTAAAGGTCATATGTTCAGGTGTATGGAATAAATATACAAAAACCATCAAATTTGTATGGGAGCCCCCCTAAGGAGTGCTCGGAGGGAATAGGTATCAAAGGCAAAAATATTCCTTTTGCAAAAGTAATAGGGGTCAGTCATACATATTAACCCTCTCCGGCACTATTTTAAAGGTCATATGCTCAGGTGTATGGAATAAATATTTTGCTAAATAGTTTTTAAAAAAGATGTCATCAAAAGCGAATTGACTAATTCTACGTCTTGTGTTATGACATAGTCGAAACTACTGTATCTTTTTTGTACTTATATCATATTTTATTAAAGCTCTGGGCTCTGATATAGAAAATTATAATGGATTCGTATTTTATGACCTAGAATTAGTTCAAAATGGAATTTTTTTCAAAAATCTTTTCTATACATTAGAGGCTTACGTTCTTTGATTTGACAATCCAACGATTTTTAATAAGCTTATATTCGACAATTTTATAATTTTTCAAAATTAATTCTAAAATTTATTGACGACTTAAGTTAGATTTAGTAGTTAACTCTAGTCAGTATACTTATATCAAGGATTGCTAGTTCCCTAAAAGAAGACCCTAGTAATGAAGACTTCTTCATTTGGAACTGAACCTATGGATAAGGAATTTCCAGGTCACTCCTTTTTGAAAACTTCTATTTATGTTCACATCCTCACAACTGCCTGACTTTGCACAATATTGCACGCAAATTAAAAAGACCTACAAATCAGCCAACAGCAAATCAATAGAAAACCATAAATCAACCAAAAATTTCATAGTGAACATAAATGAAAATTTTAAAACTATAAAAAAAAAATATGGCAGAGCTGACCAAATGAGCAAGATCAGTAAAAAGTAAAGCTAATAATTGTGATCTTTAAGACAAGCTAGAAATTCAAAAGAATAACACCAAGTTTAGAGGTTACTCACAAGGCAGGCTCTCACGTACGCTCAAGTCGCAATTAATATGCAGACCGCGCACACATATACGTTAAATAGCTCGGTAGATATGGGCAACTCTATTGCCTGACGAGCGGGTGAGCGGGTGCAGCATATCCTTCGTTGGTGCAATAAATCAATTAAACACATTCGAGTGATATTTAAAGCGGTGCAGGATGCTGCATGCACTAGCATCAGCAAACACACAAACACACCACACATACAAATAAACGCAGCGCTCACCGCACAGATTCAATCGCAATTCCTGGAATGTAGGTCCATCTTTTTTTTTTGGTGAGATATTATTTTTTTTTTTCTCACGTTAAAACCTTCGCTCTCTTTAATCCCAGTGGCAGCAACTAAAAATAAAATCAAAACCATCTCAAAGTTTTGAACGGATTTGGTAAACGACGTACGCGACCGCTATAAAACGATAAAGTCATCGCTCGAGTTTTATCGCGTCTCATAAAAGTAGCAGATACATGCGAACACAAGCATTTAGATGATGCTCAGATACGCAGATAGTACTTGGCTGCCTCAGTGAGCGTAACCAATGTCGGTGCGTTTGTCAATCGTTTGTCGCCTTTATTGCCCCCTATAAAGCATAATTTCTACTGGCGTTTGTCTCTTCTCGATCTTTCACCTTGGTTTTTGCTTAAATGTTGCTTAAATGAATGCGTTTGATATTTAATATTTTTTTTTTTTTTTTTGTGGGCGTGTTTGTTAGGCAGAACAAATGCATTGGTTTTTGCTAAAAATTATTACGGATTGAATGGAAGTTCTACAGCAGCCGAAGAATATTTACTTTGAGTTGTTCAAATGACCTTGAGTTTTTTCCCTATCGTTTTATTATGTATATTTCTCTGAGAAATACGCGTAGGTCAGACAATGCGTGGCTTTTGGTGAAAGTATCTTAAGGTTTAGAATAGTAATTACTAGAAACGGAGAGTTTGCAAAAGTATTGCCAAATTTCAATGCAATTGCAGAGTCTTTCTGGCTGCTTCTATTGTGTCTATTAAGGATTTTCCAGAATGTTAATTTTTTATGGTTTTAAGACAGAATGGAAAGTTTTGAGTTTTCCAATTGTAAATGTGATCATGAATTTCTTTATTGTTGATATGTGAGGAATTTTGAAATAAACAAATTTTCCTTTTTTTTTTCATGCTAAACCAACGCTCATAGTATGCTCACATGAATGCGAAAGCATTGTGTTGATTCGGAAGACACGTGATAATTAGTTGGAGGGTGTAAAGATGGTGTAGTGCCGGTGACTATTTGACACGGTGACTATGCCTACAAAGCAGTAGAAATTATTAGCTGTGTTCGATTCGCCAGCCTATACTCAATTCATGTCGCTTATTCCAAAATTTGTATGTGAAAACAACAACAAAGTCTACAGCTAGTTGGGTATAGAGTAGGTCAATTATCAGTTGAGTTGAGTAAAGTTGCGTTGCCAAGTTCTTATTTTTTAGTTGGTTTGTGTACGGAATAAATAAAATGTAATAGATTCTGTCAAAATGTGATGTGAGTACAAAAACAAAATTATTTTCCTTTGAGGGGAGAGATACCTCATAGTTTCGGAAAAATTTCAAATGTTTTTTCTAATTTTTCTTTAAAACAAGTTTTAAGTCATTTATATTGGTTTGAAATTGCACAGTGACCCAAAGACACAGCGTGACGTGAATAGGGTTAAAAAAAAAAATATTAACCGGCTCGTAGTGACGATATTCGCACAAATCCTTTGCATGGCATTATTGAAATCTTCGAAGTTTTTACTGCACTATCAGAATTTTTAATTTGTTCTGTATGCAAGCACAAAATAAGTTTAGGGGAGTCAGGATCGAGAGGCCGGGTGAATATTTAGTGAAGGCTACACCACATTTCTAAAGCTTTTGAACGAACAGGGTATAATTATTGGCACCTATTGCAAAGTTTTCGCCGAAAATACCGATAAGGCACGTGTAGCGAAGCAGAACCGAAAGAGTCTCTCCAAGACAAAAGCAGCTCGTACAGCTCGGATGTACCTTCCGGAAGGACGTACCTACAAGTTGAAAGATATCGTGTGAATAAATAATTTTTTTGGAGTCAAAACTGTTGAAGGAATAGTCGAATCTGGACCTCTGATTAAACAGCCGATATAAATTTTAATTTTTAACTTTTTTTATTATATTACAGGTTTATCCTTCCCTTCAAAATATCAGTACTCGAAGAAAAAACCCTCTTATTGTTTCATATAAGTGGGAAAATTTTGACAGCTACAGGAGATAGTCTGCAGACCCACCATTTACTAAATATATAGGAAAATAAAAAAATTATCCAGTTATGTTATAAACTTGAAAAAAATTAATTAAACAAAAGTAATTTCACCCCGTCTAAGGGTATCTCCCCCCTTAAGCAGCTTCTTCGTTTTTAATTTAATTGATTGGCAGTCTTCATGTGGTCTGTCAAAACAAAAGTGTTGCCAACTATTCAGCAAGTAACAGCTAAGTTTGTAGCCGTTTTTTTCGTAATTGAGTTGAGCACTGGCGAATCGAACGCAGTTATTGTTATTTTTTGTATGGAAGAATGGAAAAAGGAAAGACGTTTAACTGCAAAAGTGGAGTAATGTTCAGTTCATTGAATGAAGACTACTAAACAATGGCTGATGAGGTAGTTTTAAAAAGCTTACAGTAGTACTTTTGGAGTGTTGTTGAAACGAAATAGTTGCTATAGTATTTTTGTAGTATCAGAGGAGTCAGAGGTGAGGATGCGAAGAAATGAAATAGTTAGCTCTATAGTTCAAGGTTTCAGATGTGTCAGAGAGGATGCAAAGAGATGAAAAAGTTATTTCTATGGTAATTTCAGAGGGTCAGCTGTGTCAGAGGTGTGAAAAATAGAAAGGCTTTTGGATGTTGTTTGGTGGCTCAGAATTGGCTTTGATGAAAAAAGTGGCGAGTTAAAAGGCGTTGTAGTCATAAGTGATATGCTATGTTTTTTTTTTTATTTTATTCGCGAAGGCGGAACCTTCAAAAGGCGCCACAGTGTAGGTGGGAGTGTGCAATTCTTACGCACTAAACCTGAACCTCCGCATTGAAACGTCGTACATAGTTACACTCCGTAGAACCGCCGTAAATCATCACTTCACGGTGCAAGGGAATAGCATTTAGCTGAAATCTGTTCGACTAGTGTTCGTCTTCTATATGGGAAGTCGTTATGGGGTAGCCTTACTTACTTACTTATCTGGCGCTTACAACCGTGGGTCGGTTATGGCCTGGTATAAGAAATTGCGCCACCCATTTCTGTTCTGCGCTTGCTGGCGCCTGTTGGAAACACCAAGCGTGGTCAGGTTATCCAACATCTGATGCTTTCAACGAAGAATCGAGGCACCAGGCACCGGGCACCAGGCACCGAATCGAATATTTTTTTCGCTGGAGCGTCGTTTTCCATTCCATCCAGGAACTTCGTTTGCCTACAACTCTTATATTACCTATTTTGTGGGCGCTCAACCCTTCGGAGTTCATCGATAATGACTCTTATTAGAGCGTTGGCCACTGACTAGTTTGCTCCGTTTACCAACAAAAGGGTAATTAAGTTTTGCCTCGTCACCGTTTCGCTGAGGCTCGCCAAAGCCTGTTCTCTGACATTACGGAACTTTGGACACTTGAAGGGGGTGCTCCGAAGCACCCGTGGCCGCTGAGAATTTGCGTGATGTAGAAGTTCATAGAGCCATGACTCCTGCCACACCAATTAGACAGGTTTGGGATAAGCTGCTGAGCCCATCGACCCTTCACTGATCTATCCCAGCGGTCTTGCCACTTGAGCATGATTCTTTCTCTAGTGAATTGCTTACGAGCGGTTGTAATAGCCACGTTAGTGTTACTGGTTGTAAACACCGTTTCGTCTACGAGGAGGTCGATGGAAATTGAGCTTGCCAAAACCATTGCTACTTCCCCGGAAACTGTTAGAAGGACACAACAAACCCTGAGTGCACCAAGTCTATAAACCGACTCAACACCACGTTCGTAGGACTTCGTTTTCATTGCTGTCTGTTTTCCATACAGTTGAGCCGTACATCGTAGTGGACCTGACTACATTAAGTAGCAATGTCTTTCGCACTTGCTTAGGGCCGCGTGTGTTTGGCATTATTCTGGAAAGTGCCATCCTGCTTCAGCTGCTTTTCTTGAAACATTAAGGTTATTTTCTTCATTAATTTCCCTCATAATTTGAATTCCCTCAGAATATCCGCGATTTCAGATAGTTTTTTGGCTTTTCGACTTAGTTCGTGAATTATAGACCTTTTTTCCGGAGTGCGATATTTGAAACGATCCATTTTATTTAGAATCGGCGAAATTAACTGAATACAACTCTAAAATTTTTACAAACACCCGATCTTGTTAACTTTTATTCACCAACTAACATGTGTGCTATTTATATGACCACAGCAGATCATACATGCCTATAAAGAAATAGAGTTTCTCGGAGTTTTAAACAACGTCACACTGGAGTCTTAAAAAATTATAACTACAGTTAATGACTGCGTTATTACACTGAAAAAAAAAAGTTAGCTTAAAATTAAACACAATGTGTTCACAAAATATGTTGTTAATTTGACTTTTTTTTCATATGTTTTTCAAAATTTTTAAATACATTTGCTCTTACTTTGACGAAATTTGTAGCAAGCTATTTTTTAAACACAAATATCGTCAAATTAATAACAATTGTCGTCAATTTTAAAACATTTTTTTTTCAGTGTAGATTTAAACGAAACGTTTAAAAAATAAGTTGACATTTGTGCTATTTATGTGTCCATGGCTGTATATCGCGGGTAGAGCAATCCTGCTCGGTATGAAATTGCATTCTCCACTCGAATGCTGTACCCTTAAGTACAGAAGAAATGTTAGATAGGCCTCCTCCACCCAAACCAAGGGTTGCGAAATGTCATCACAACATGGAGCAAAATTGGTACCTTTGAACCCTCAATGGGGCGTAGGCCGACGCAATGATTCGGTCCCATGCCATGGAGTAACGTGGAATTAAGCCTATACGGCAGGTGTCCACGTAAAGCACATTAGGAATTTCTGTCAGTGTAAGTGTATGGTAAGTGGTACATCGAGGTAAAACCCTATTGCCCAGGAGACTATCATAGAGCTGGCACTTCGGGAAGTAACGTGTTGACTATGGTAGCTCAACGTCGCAGGCATGACCTATGGTGGCCATACATACAACTGGATGGCAATGCCCATAAATTGTCAAAGATTTTGGATCGGTCTCGATTTCCACCAATAAATGTGAATGGTAATATCACTAGCCATTCATAAATTGATAGTCTTGCAATTGTGATCAAATACTAGTATTACCCGCACAGTATATTTATTAACTTAAATATACATAAGTAAGTTGTATATCCGGGATTGAAATTAAAGTAACAGGGTAGTAGACTCGTCTGGAGTCATGGAAGTGACGCCAGGAGATATTCAGACAGACTTTAATGGCATGAATTGATTATCATTAGCGTCCTGAACGAAGATCTATCTGGATATGTTAATGATGAATAATTTTGGACATTAACGTCTGGAAGATACTTTACCCAAAAAATTTCTTGAATCAAGACTCCATAGGTTAACGTAGAATTAAGTCTAATAATAGATGTTTACGATAAACAAAACAGAGCTTGGACATCAAGGCAATGATATTAAATTGGGCTTTTTTATTTGCCCAAATGGACCTGGAAAATACATGAGTTTATAGCGTAAAGTCAAATTCTACCTTAAACATTTCTCATGGTGGTATATATATATATACATAATGCAATAAAATTACTCCAATAGTTTGAACTTCACTCGAACTTCTGAAACTTAGGAAGGAAACAGACTTATATTAGGCCCTTTGGTTGCAAATATCCCTGAATATTCTTTAACAAAACCTTGATTTCCTCTCGGTTAAACTACACAAGCCACAAATCAATTGAAAGAGATATACTCTTCAATAGATGAATATCTCAAAAGACAAACGAAAGCAAAAACAAAAACAAAAAGCAATGCCACATCAACAACTAATGTTACATGAATGCAAGCTCAAAGTATGCCACAAGAAGTCCTAACAAAACAACAGTTATTCATTAAAGCCTTTGTCAAGTGTTTAAGACACCAAAACTATTCTATCCCATGACCCAGAGACAATTCTCTACATTGCAATACATTTATGTGCTCAATTGAACTAAATCAATCGCTCCGATAATAAACTCGGTGCTAATTTGTTGATTAAAATGTTGATTTAGTGGCTAAGCACAGATTTACACCCAATTTATTGTCTAATGCTTCAGTGTGTAGCTGGATAAAACCGTCATAATACGAGACAAAACACAGGATAAGGCCAACAAGAGGCCTTATTTCAAACTTGTCTTGTCTAAGCGAAGCAACAAAGATAGGCTGATAAGCGATGATGACATGTTAGCCTGGCTTAAGCTCAAAGACAAGTACGAGCAAACAGACAAGAATGGCTTAAACCTGAGACTATAAAAACAATAGCTTAAAAGTTATAGAATTGCAACAAAGAAAAACTAAAAATGAGAAAAAAAGAAAAACCTTAATACAACAGCTATTTGAGCAACATGCAGGGGCATAAAGCAGGATGTGCAAACCGTTATATGATGATAACTTCGGGTAAGGAGTTGCCCAACGAATGCTAAGGCGCAACCTCGAACAACAAGAGGATTAAAATTTTGCATTTTAAACAATGAAAAAGGTTGGAAACAGACTTTGCTGCGCTATTTGGCTGGACAATTTCTAGCTTGTGGTTGTAGTTGGGCAAAACAGCGCATTTGCTCAAAACGTTTATGGCAGGCGCTACAGCTGTAAGCCACTATTTCACTAGGTCTTAAGGTCAGCACCAGGACAATGCAATTTAATTCCTTGTTTCACTTAACTACCTGCATCTGCTTAAGTGTCAAGTGTCAGTCACTCACTCACTCACTCAATCGCTCAGTCAGTTATAATTTTATGATATGCAGGACATTCGGTCGCACATAATCTCACAATTACCAAAAACAATTGCTGCTTGGTACGAGCTGAACCGGATTAAAGTTCCTTTGAAATTTGAATATTTTGCTAGATGCACAATAAAAGTGAAAGATTAAAAATTTTAAATAACTCATAAGGTCCAGAGATAATTTTTTTTTCATACTTTAGACAAATGCTGCACAAAAGATTTTTGTTAATGAAATTTTCCATGTTTTGCTGCTTTGTTGAAAAAATTTTACAGCTACTCAAAGACTTAAGGCTCAAGCAGACAACAATAAAAAGAAATAAAAAAGGATTCCCATAGTCGTCATTTTTAAAGTATGCCGCTCAAATGTGGAGTGATAAAATTTTTAAGTGTTAAAAAAAAAAATCACGCTAACTGGTTTGCTTAAACTTCGAAATTAACAACTTAAGTTAGCTTCCAACATTTGCACCAAAAAAAAAAAAAAAAAACAAAAAAAAAAAATAACAACAACTACTAAACATGCCTCTGTTAAATTACATAATTTTTTTAATTACTCCATCACCAAAGAATACAGCCATCACCAAAGAACCCAGTCAAGTTAATAAAAATGTCGTTGAACTAACAATTAATGCCCCTTTTTTTATTTTTGTTGCTCTTGTCTTAAATGCTGCGTTTTTTGGTGTTGCTCATAAAAGCCACTAAAAAAATAATTAAATAATCATAAAATTTGTTTTTGTTAACCGGGGTTTTAACTCACATTGAACTTGACTGGCTTCTATGTGCGAGTCCGGTCTAGTTTAAGTTACTGCCAAAGGCGGTTCGGTCCTTTGTTGTTCTTGTAATGTTCTAATATATATTTTATTTAAAGTTTGTTTTACTTAACAAAATAATTGTATAACGCAAAATGAAAACTAAAGTGATATCTTTATTGTTGTTTTTTTTTTTTAAACACCTTTAACGCACTGAGAGCAACGAACCTTAACCACGTCTAATTATCTATTTAAAATCCGTTTAAATGCTTTAATTGTGCGTATGCATGTGTCTTGAAGCTATGACTCAGCAATTATTCACGAATGTTTTTTTAGAATGTAAAAAAATTAGTTATTGACAAATTTCTTTCAATAAAATGCGTTCACTCAAACTCTTTGAGTCAGGGGCCCCCTATTATAGACAACTTGAATGAATACCTCAAACTATACAGGCCAGTATTATCCATGTTGATACATCTCAAGTCAACTCAAACTTCTCCGTAGTGTCCTCTAGTAACGGCAAACTGGTAACCATCAGTATGACGACTATTTTTTTTTTTCGACCGAAAGTAGGGGGTCGCCATTCTATGCCATTCTCAAAACACCGAGCATTTTGTCCATATACAACATGAATCTTTCATTGCTGTTTTATATTGAAAATGAACCATATGGTACATTCTATGGCAAAATTAAAATATACCATATAGAGAAGGCCTTTGAGGTTTTGGGAAACGTCTCAAAACCACTTTATTTGAGTTGAGTCTTGGTTTTTGTAATTCATGTTGTCTAAGTTGATATCTGGTAAGTGCTAGAACTGGGTTCCTGACCCCACTGACCTTAAGAGCAAAAAATTTTATCCCTACTAGACAAAAATATCAATATACCATTCTTCAATATCGGTCTGTAAATGTCCAAGATATGACGAAAAATTTAAAAGAAGAAACCCTACTTTCAGCGAAAAAATTAAAATTTTTTTTAATAGTTCTGTTGGGATGATCGATATAATATATTCGGAAGAGTTCAATGATTTTTTACGAGCTTTAATTTGATGAACTTAGAATGGTACATTAGGATGGTAGAAACTGGGACCAGGTTGGTAAGTACTAGATAGGCGTGCTTGACCCCAATCACCTTTAGAGCAAAAAAGTTAGACTTCTTGTAACAAAAACAATGATATATCATTCTTTAAGATCGGACAGTAAATGCCGAAGATATGAAAAAAACTTAAATGCGTGAACCGTATGTTCGGTAAAAAAACAAAATTTTTTTTTACGAAATGTTCTTTCAAAAATGCTCATAGGTGATTAGATAAGATGGTGTGCGGCGAACGTCTTTTCAATACGATCTAGTGTACACGCTCCGACAGCAGACAAGGACGATACATAGTGCGCTTTTTTCGATTTTAGAATGACATTTCGACTTTTTTCAAAAACTATTAGAGCACCAATTTTGCACCAATGCTTCTTGTGTTAAAATACACTTTCTGACAAAAAATAAGAATTTTAGGTCAACTGCAACGCCTACCTCCCATACGAAGTGACTATTTTCAATAGCAAAAATCCCACTAATTTCGTACATATGTGAACTTAAAAAATAAAATTAATTTTTTTTAACAACAAAATAAACACCATGCAAAAAATAATTAAGATCGGACAACTTTTAGATTTTCCTCCCGCACAACAAGACAGTCAATTTTGATGATATTTCACATGTTCGCTAATTTACTTGTGTGCATGCATGCATGCTTAAAAAAAAAGATTAAAAAAGGTATCAATATTGTGTTATTTTCTGTTTATTTTGAATCAGAACTATCACTCAGGATTTGAAATGACCTATAGATCTATAGATCTAATGATCTATAGAACATTCGGAGTTATATTTGATTTTTTTATATTTAGGTGGTTGCCTCAAAGAATTTATAAATTTATCGGATGTAAACAGCAATCTGTGAATAAGGTCAACATTTGTATCTGTTCTTGAGATATTTCTTGTAAAAAATTCTCTGAAGCGTCTATTGTTTTTATTTCTGGCTTCTTGAGCCTCTTCGGAGAGCTGACCAATAGGCAATATACATGAAGATATTATTCTTTCACCATGGCAGAGAACCTACAAATTATAAATTAAATCCCTATAAAAGTAATGAAATAAGCCGTAATCTTTACCTTATGAACTGTGACTGGCATGTAATACCACGCGTTGTGAGCTAAGTACACATTTCTAGTTTCATTTTAGGCTTGAATTCCAAACGCCCTGGTAATTATTTAAAAAATATTTTTGTTTGCCTGCAGCTGGATTCGAACTCAGGTCCGCGAAATTTCTCAATATAGCAAAAAGTTTTACAACGCATTTGCACTCTTAGCCAAAGTCAATTTTGACTTTGTAGGAGAATTGGTCCCAGTAGGTAAATTTTCTTCTGAAACAAGTTTTACCGTTCTATTTTAAAAATATTAATTTATTAAAGCAACTATTATTGCTTATTTGTGTTGTGTTATGTTAGCTTTGAGAAACTCTACTACTTGGAAAAAACTACGTGCTGGTTTACAATCGATTTTTCTGTAACTTTAACTATTGTAAACGTTTACTGAAATGTAAACATCTAAAATAAAATCATACGTTCAAAATTTCAAGTCAAAAAATAACTTTTGTGCAATTTAATGCGGTCTTACCGTTTTTATGTGGTCACTTTGCATGGGAGGTAGGCGTGGTTTTCATCCGAATAGGCTGACTTACGACCTCAACCTTTATTTTTTGGATAAAATCTTATATTTTGAATTTCATTAAGATCGCTTCAATATAAGAGCTAAAATCGCTATGACAGACGGACAGACAGACAATCGGACAGACGGAAACGTGGCAATACGCGGGAGAAAACAAAAATATATTTTACTAATTTTAAGTACCTTTGTTAATTAACACAAACACGACATCTTGCACAAACATCTTTTAGTTTAATAACAGAAGTTGTCTTGAAAATTAGTGCGTTTTGAGGCGTTTTTTAAATGAAGTGTTTTTTCTTATGCGCAACTTTGCGCGATTAATTTTTTAAGAAACATAAGGCAGATATACTATATTTTATAAAAGTATAATTATTCGATTGTGATTAGGTTGAACTCTTTAGATTTTTTCCACTAAATTTTTGTAAAATAAAAAATGCTTAATAAATTTAGAGACATACTTCACGTTTTTTCTAATTTTTGTTTTTAATATTTTTTTTTGTTTGTTACAAACTCAATGGTAATTAAGTCAGTAAAAATACAAAAAAAAAGCAAATTTATATATATGCTTTTTCTTCTAAGTAATATATGTTTCAAATTGCCTTACTTTTTTAGCTATGAATGCGCTTCTTTTCGTTCAAAAAAGTTTCAACTTTCAAAAATTCCAAAAAATATCAGAAGTGAGCATCAATTTCATAGTAACTTTTCCATAATATTACATCATTAACTGTCGAAAAAAAATATATTTTTGTTAAATTTAAAAAAAAAAAAAACTTATGTCATCCTAAAATCGAAAAAAGCGCACTGCGCGATGTGAGCAAAGAAAGTTTCTTCAAACGCCTTGAAGATGCCTATGACCTCTACCCAACGATATCAAAAATTTACTTCAACGCCTAGGTAAGAAAATAAAACATCTTTGGTTGAAGTTCAGTCATCACGACAGTTCTTTCGATAACGAAATGGGGCTAATTTATTTCGCCATAGCACGAAACATGGGCGTTAGTAGCACTTAATTCCAACATTCTCTAAAATGTTGATCTCAACATTCATAAAGCCACCTGAGTGTTCCCTGATCAAATCAAAATCAACCAAATTATTCACGTTTTAATTGACAAAAGCCATTCTTCCAGTGTATACATTTACTCACGATTCGTGGAGCCAACATAGCCTTTGTTCACAGGCAGAAATGCGCGCATTCCAACATAGAGAAAGCTAGACATCGACAAGCTGGATTCAAAACGACCCTCAATCCCGCTGCAAGAAAGCACTACTTCGATCGACGATATATACCTATATAATATATATATATATATATATATATATTTCCCACACATTTCCCACTGTATGCGAACAGCTGCCGAAGAGGTATTTAGCAACCATAGCCGCCCCGAAACCTGTGTTATGACCTGGAGTATCGCGACGCCACTGCAGAGAAAATCTCCGTGTACAAGTATACGTACACTCTGTAGTTGGTTGAAACGCATGGTATAATAATACGAGGTAGCATTGACAACTGGTTATTTCTCTTCTACAAGAAAACATCTCCTGTCAAAAACAGCTTTTTGTGAAAACGCATCTGCAACTTCTGAGGTTGTTGTTTTTTTTTTCACTTCAACGTTTTCAACATTGCTTGTGTTTTCAATGGCGGATTGTGAGCGCTCTCTTTTTGAGTATATTTTTTGACAGGAGATGGTTTCCGAAGCAACTGTCAATGCTACCTTGTATTATTATACCATGGTTGAAACGCATGTTGCTAAGGAGCGAAACAGACATAAGAGAAGGGAAGAGAGACAGCTTTTTGGCAAAAAAAAAAAAAGAGATGCTGAAAAGAGTGAGTGCGAGAAAATTGAAATGCATGGCAAAAGGAATGAAGTCCACAAAATTTTCGAAAAGATTAGACGCCTACCCGATGGTTTTAGACTGGGTGCTCTTCCTGTGAACGAAAATGCAAAACTAGTGACGGATATGCGGACAACACTCACGTTGTGGATCGCTGGCAATAATCCCGCCAATGGGTATGATATCCATGAATCCTCATATAAATAAATATATAATAAACTGGCCATTCAGCCTTGAAAGGACTTTGACCGAACTTCTTATGATCAAATTGTGTTGTGCGTGTTTTTAAATGTTTATACACAATTGATCATGAACTGGACCTACTAGTTTTATGCCGACTCCGAACGGCTAATGTGCATGTTGTCAAGAAGCTTTACATGGCATTATTTACTCTCTGAGGTTTGCCATTGTCTGCAAAACTTTCTGTGTAAGATGGAAATTGAACCATGGTTCTCTGGAGAATGGGTCACGCACTCTACCCACTGCGCCACGGCCGCTGGAATCCTCATATAATTGACTATAATTTAGACTTGGCAGCAAGCTTGGCTTAACAACTCCGCAGGAGCCGAGCTTTTTAAGAACGAAGGTGAAGCTCTATTTAAATTAATTTATGAGTTTCTTTGCAGAATACGGAATACATTCTAAATGATTGAAACCGCAGTGTGTTCTGTCCAATCGACAAGACAGACGAACCAACCATTTCCACCAACAACCGTGGAATAAGCCTTCTTACCACATCTTTATGTGTTCCGAAAAGAAAACTCTCGTTCGCGAAAGAAACGAGCAACAATATTTTTTGTTACGAAAAAAATGTATTGCTTATTGTGTCCCACACGAACGATAGTGCTCTTTTTAGAATACATAAAGTAGCGGCTAATATCGCATAAAAGGCCCTTTTGAACATATAATGCCAAAGGTGGAAACCCAGTATAAACCTGATAATTGGTACTTATCAGTGTGGCTTCAGAGCTACGAAAAATTTTAGAGAACACTCAAGAAAACAAATAGACACAAATAACTTCTTTTGTCGTTTACAAAGCCATCTCCGAATGTCCTACGCCAAAATGTCTTAGTTTGGTATTCCTGCGGTATAACATCCGTCTTTGTAGAATGGCACTGAGCAATACCAGCAGCATAGTTAACTTTTGGAAGGATTTCACCCCTCCATTCGATACCAAACAAGGTTTCAGACAAGATGATTCCTTATTGTGCGACTTTTTCAATCTAATGATGGAGAAGATCATCCGATCAGAAGATCTGATATATCAGAGCACCATTTTCCAGACTAGTGAAAGAGTAGAGTCAAATGAGTCTTGAAGTTAGTATATCAACAACCTCTGATATCAACCACTAATATCAGCAAACAATCATCCCCGATTCTTGGAAACTACGCCACTGTTGACAATACCTCCTTAGAGGTTGTTAACGGCTCCATCTACCTATGATCCAGCATAAACTCCTTCAACGATGACAGTATTGAGATAAAACGAGGAATTTAGAAGTAGAGCCCTCTCTCGACTAACAAAACTTACTCTGTATAAGTCACTCATCATACCGGTTCTATTGAATGCAGCATAAACCTAGAAGTTGAGCAATTCTGATGAAAAGGCTTTGGGAGCCTTGGAGAGAAAAATCCTTCGTAAGATATTTGGTAAAGTATGCATCAATAGCAACTACCGAATTCGCGAATGCAATACGGTCCAACACCAACATTTCCATTGGAAGAATCAAGTGTTTGACAACCTGATGACGTTCTGTGTTTGCAACTGGCGCTAGCCAGTAGCTCCAAACAGGAATGGCTGGCGCTAATTCTTGGGTGAGGCCTAAACTGATTGACGGTTGTAAGCAACACATAGTAAGTAAGTAAGTATGGATGAATGGAACGAGATCAAAGTTTTCAATTAGATGGAAACTCTCATTATCAGCTTCTTACTCTCAGAGAAGGTATCTTCTAAAAAATAAATAAATAAATAACTGGCCATTTCAGCCCTTGAAAGGACTTTGACCTAGCTTTTTAGGATCAATTGTGTTGTGCGTGTTATTAAGTTTGTACACAATTGACCGAGAAATAGACCTACAGGCTTAACGCCGACTCCGAACGGCGATGAACGAAATGTTCTTATTCTCAAGAAGCGTTACGTGGCATTTTGATTACTCTCTGAGGTTTGCCATTGTCTGCAGAGAGGTGGCGGCCGTACAGAAAAATTATTTTAATTCAAATAATTTTCTGTCGCTGCCCAGGTTCGAACCTGGGTCTCCGGGTTCATTGACATAGCGGCCACGCACTTTTAACCAACTACGCCACGGACGCCACTAGACTAGAAGGTATCTTCTAGCAGCACAAAAATGACACTATTACTGAAAGAAAAAATAACCCTGCTTCAATAAACCAAGTATGATATTTTCTTCATCATGATCGATTTTTTTAAAAAATGCTATTTAATCACTTCAATTTTTATTCTGTGTACTTCTTTGTCGTATCCTTTAAGTATCTGTGCCAATTATATCATTTTGAATAAAACCACTGGATTTGTTCGTTGGCTTATATTTTGATATTCTTTTGGAAATATTTATTTTAAAGAAAATAGTTGCTTAAGCTAATGAAAAAACACTTACGAAGAATATCACAGAGAACAATTAAAAGCTACAGTTTCTTAATAATAATAATAATAATAATAGTAATAATAATAATAATAATCATAATAATATTATTAATAAAGATAATAATAGTACAATAAGTTACCATGACAATATATATGAGCTAAGATTAAAAACACTTTTCGTGTTACAAGTATAACAAATATACAAACATACATCGATCGAGCACTGTCATTATTAAAATACATATAATTTAAATACAAATAGGAACAAGAGTGGTAAAGGTATGTGTCGTAAATGAAATTGGATTAACTAGCTACTGTCTGGAGCTGACTAGAACATTTTGCAAAAAAAAAAAAAACTTCTACGCTCTGAAGAAGTGTTCTATGAAAATGTTGGATAGAGATAAATAAATGTTCATGATAATAAATAGTTTCAAAAATTACAATGAAATGGAATGTATTATTTCACAATTATTAAGGAATGACATATTAGTTAGAGCTAATTAAGTACTTAAGCTAACAGCTAGTTATTGTCTTCGATTAATTAACTTAGATGCTATTTTTATTTAAGCTAAAATAAATAACGTCAATATTATTCGAAATTTAATACTTGAGAATTCAACCTGATCGGATTCTGCAGTCGTCTAACTTTTTTATTAACTAATTCTAAATAATGCTAAATACTAAGCGTCAACTGCCTATAACTACGTTGAGTTAGTTGTCATTGTCGGTGTTGTTGTTATTGTTGTTGTAGTCGTATGCAGACTAGGCTCAGGCGTGCGAGGCTTACGCATGACTTGCAGCTGCCTTGTCATTTTATGCTGCGCATGTCGTTGTCTCTTATCCTGTCGATTTTGGCGTCGCTGTTCTTTTCGACTGATCGCTATGCTACCAAAATTCTTGGCCACTTCATTGAACTCCTTGCGATTTGTACCACGCAATGCAATCTGACCACGACGCTTCATATTCTTACGCAACACCTTCCACATGGTTTCTAGGAACTCGTAGTAGAAATATTTGACGAACTTGAGATCGATAGTGTCAGCTTCGTGCAAGACATCCGGACTGCGTTCATAGCGTCGTTTTGTGCGCAACTTTAGCCGCTTGTTCATCTGTTGCCGGCTAATCATGTAAAGATGGGGCTGCTGCAGTTGTTGCTGACCTCGTCGTTGATGCGGCAGCGTACTATTGATGGCCGTTTCTAATTCGCACAGAATGCTGCGTGAACTAAGCAGTAGATGTTTCAGTTCGCGAGCTGTGCGACTTTCACGCTGGCGCTTGATGTGATCCCATTTCAATTGAATGCGTCGCAAATAGGCGAAGGAAGCAACATAGGTCTGTGTATTGCGGTACCAGCGTTTCAAGGCGATCTGTAGAGGAGAAAGAGAAAAATGAAAAGAAAAATTAAAGAAATGAAGTGAGGTTTTTCATCATGGAACCTATTATATCAAAGAGAGAATAAAAATAAAAAAATAAAAATTTTATTAACACATTTCATCTGACAAACATGTTTTTTCTTAGCACTTTTCTTTTTTAATTTTTCTTTTTTACACTTTTTCTTTTTTAGGAAGAGTATTTTCAAAAAAAAAAAAAAAATACAACATCAATATGCTCTGAATAAGAACTCAGTTACTAATGTAAAAGCGTTCTCTCTGTCAAAAATAAATTTCGGGTAACTTTCTCGGCATAATTGGTAGTATAAGTAGAACCTAAGAAGCTTGAGTGGATCACAGTGAAAAGTCATGCAAAGACTACTGATGAGTTGGTGTAGCGGCCAACGAAATAGTCTGTATAGTCAAGCTGCGTGATTTGCTGCATACAGAGCCGTTGTGGTTGGTTGTTGCCTTCTTTATCTTAATGTTGTCTTGTTGTCAACATACTTGGCCTAAAGCTCAAATTTGTTTTCAATATAAATAATGAAAAGTCATATTCAAATTTTAAGAAGAGTATTTTCGATAATAAGGGAAATGGGTTGATTTCGATATTTTCCCTATTATTAGAAGAAAAAAATTCCAACATTTATTTTAAAAAAAAAAGTTACAAAAGGCACCGAACTTTCAACTCTTGAGCCACCATTTTGAATGATAGTAATTAACATTTTGAACTTTCCGCATGTACATTCTAACGTTTGAAGTCCTTTAAGATTTCGATGAGAAACATGTATGTACGTAAAAGGGAAAAAAGAGTAAAGAAATAATATTTTTCCATAAAAACCACGTATATCTTCTTCTAGTTTCTGAAAGTTTGGCGAATTTAACGTCGGATATGATGGGTGTGAAATTTCCCTAGTTCAGTTTTTTTTTTTTTAGAAACTGCGCTCGCGAAAAATGGTACCACAAAAAGTCAGTCTGGACCGTAATATATAAAGACCAAAATAGATATGAAACTAAACTAGGTGCAAAATGGAATACTTCTAGTTAAGTTAAAGAGGAGTTAAGTTAAAGAAGAAGACAAAGTAGGAGTTAAATTCAATCGAATCTAAGAAAGATTGAATAGAGCCATATCCCACTCCATCTTCAAAACAGGCACAACTCAAAATTTACAAATTGTTAGTTTTAAATGTTAAACTATTTGTAGAAAAAACCTCCATCAACTATAATCGTCCTAAACTCTTCCTTTTACTCTTTAAATAAAAAAAAAGAATCGTTTGAATTTGTTTTGAGAAGATGGAGTGTGGTATGTTCGATGAGAGAAAATACAACTCTTGTGATTGGGGCGTAAAGTACTTCCAGTACAGATTGAGATGACGGCTATTAAGAAACAATTCAGGGTCTTATATAGCTACCCAAAAGAAAATCAGTGTGGATGGAAAGTCAATAATAAGGTGAACGAGGTTTTTTTATTAAATGTCAAGATTCTGCAAGTACTGTATTTATACGATGTTTACTACATATCATATATTTCGGGAATACATATTAAGACCAAATTTTTTTTCGTTTTGAAAAAAAAAGAGAATATTCCTTGTTAAATTTTTGCAACGGTACCACATGAGACATGTAGAAAAATAAGAATTATTTCGTGAAATAAGGCAAACAAACCAGCGTCGAAGAATTATTCTTCATCAAGACCATGCTAGCTTCGAAATAAAAGACATCCCGAGTCGACACATCCTCATATAGGGTCTTTCAGAGAGAGGGGGGTTCTTTCAAGAGGTGACATTTTAATTTTTCTCAACTTTTTTTTTTAAGATGACAACACACAAAAGTCATTCGATGACGTTTGACAAAGAAAAACTAGGAGAATTTCAGATATGGATCGATACACACTCACACAACGCATTGAAATAGTGAACAAAAAAAAATTGTGACACATCGTGTGGAAAGACCCTTTGAAGATTACCTAAAAATTCCACAGTTTTATAAAAAGTCATAATATAGGGCTGAAGCACACTAAATTGGGATTTTAAAAGAACTTCTTTTATTTAAGTGCGTTAAAATTACGCTTCCGCTTGCTTGTCGTCGACTTTACAGTTGTCAGTCAAAGTAAATTCATCTCTGCTAGGAAATAACTGTAAAGATAGATCTTTGCCTTTTCCCAAGAAAATTATGATTTTCCTGTGGTGTTTATGCTGGTCACCAGCCATAAGAACCGTATAATAAGAAATGCACTCAAGGCCCTGCTGATTGATTCAAGAAAATATGGTTTCCAGCTTTACTTTCTTTCCAGTATCGCTCTTAAATACTGTAGAATGTTTAGGACGGATAGCTGAATACTATCTAGACCTGGAGGATTGATGGGCAGAATCTTTTTTAGCATCGTTAAAAAGACATTTGGTTTTTGTTTTATTTTTTTTTTGTGAAGGTTTACTTCTAATCCACAGCTTTTGTCACATTTATTAAGATCCTATGGTACTGACCTAGCTATCCGAAAGAGTAGGTTAAGGATATATGGATATTTTTCCTTATACTCTTTGCAGCAGCAGCAGCGTAGTTCGACTAGGCGATCACTTTGGCGACTTTGTTATGTTTAAATTTAAACTTAATTTATTGAACTTGAAATATTTAACAAATAAGGCAATGATTTACTTCTTACAACGAGCTTAGAACAGGTTACTAAATACCAAATTCAAATTATTATAGAGGTGTTTATCTTATCGACAATTATCTATACCCTCCTAGGAAAAATCCTTAATTTGTTTTAATTTTTTCTTTATCTGATACTATATACATACCTTTCACTCAAATGCAACCGGACAAGACCGGGTATATCAACTTGTTTTATGTACAGAGTAGAATGCAAGATGATTGCTTTTAATGCTTATTTAAAAATCTTTCAGTTTTATGTCTATTTTTTCACGGTCTTCTTCATATTAACAATTCCCGATTGCAGTATCAGAATAACTTACGACGACTATAACTTTGTCCTGATACAATCGCAAAGTCAGATGGTTTTTCAGGTTAAACTTGAAAGTTTTGTATTGAAATGAAGTATTTGATATTAAAGAGAGACTTTCTAAGGTCCTTTAATAATTTTCAGTCAATTTTCGAAAAAAAAAATCTTATAACAATAATAAATTGTAATAGCATGTTCAAACCGATTTCATTAAACGCGTTACTCGAAAAAAAGCTTTTTTTTTTAACATGATCGTTCATACTGCCTTAACTAGTTTCAAAATGTCAGTTTGTTTGTTTATATTTTGAAAGAAATAAAAAATTGTTTTTTGAAAAATATAAAAAAAAATAACAAAATAAAAAAAATTCAAAAATTTGTCAAAGAATTAAGAAAAATTACTCAAAGAATTAATTTCTTTGCACTAAAAACTTACAATTAAAAAGCTCTTTTCAGATTTGGCTGCGCTTAAAAAGCAAAAACAGCTTTTCTGACGTTAGCAAGACCACAAACCAGTGATTTAACGAGTTTCGAAACGTGTTAAATCATTTAACACGTTAAATTTCCAACAACAATTGTACGCATATAACTTCATTAGAACTTCATTTGAGAACTCAGTTTTCGATTTAAAAAATAAAAAAAAAGTTTTCGATTTAACTTCATTAAATTGATTTGACATAATCAAATGCTCGGTTTGAATCTGACAAGAGCTTTTTATTTTGATGTTTTGAATGTAAACAAATAAATTCTTTGACAAATTCTTCTTACTTCTGTGACAAATTTTTGAATTTATTTGAATTTTTTGTTATTTTTTTTTTTATTTTTTTATATTTTTAAATAACCAATTTTTTATTTCTTTCAAAATATAAACAAATAAACTGACATTTTTAAACTATTTAAAGCAGTATGAACGATGATGTTAAAAAAAGCTTTTTTCGAATAACACGTTAAATGAAGTCGGTTTGAACATGCTATTACGTTAAATCAATTAAATGAAGTTAAATCGAAAAACGCGTTCTCAAATGAAGTTATATGAGTACAATTGTTGTTAGAAATTTAACGTGTTGAATGATTTAACACGTTTCAAAACTCGTTAAATCATTGGTTTGTGTTCTCGCTAACGTCAGAAAAGCTTTTTTTGCTTTTTAAACGCAGCTAAATCTGACAAAAGCTTTTTATTTTGATGTTTTGAATGTAAACAAATAAATTCTTTGAAAAATTTTTGAATTTATGTGAATTTTATTTTAATTTTTTTTTTATTTTTTTTAATTTTTTCTATTTTTTGTTTATATTTTTATATTTTTATTTAACCAATTTTTTATTTCTTTCAAAATATAAACAAATAAACTGACATTTTTAAACTAGTTAGAGCAGTATGAACGATGATTTTTTTCGAATAAGACGTTAAATGAAGACGGTTTGAACATGCTATTAAAGTAAATTAAAAAAAAAAACAAAAAAATCTGTTCAAAATTCCAAAAGAGCTCACTAGGAATAAAAAGTGCATTCTAATCAGAGGTCGGAAAATATTAAGAAACCTCAAGAATATCTCTCAAAAAGGGGTATTGCTCTCATGCTTCATTTCGGTCTTAAAAACATAAATGGCTTAATTAACACTACGTGTGAATTGACTTCAACTTTTAGTTAAAATATATGTGAAAGAGAAAAATAACCTTCAGCCAGCATTTGCTAGATACTCAATTTATCTCACTTAGATCTTTCAGTAGCGCCACTGTGAGTGTTCTAAAAGCTTAACTGAGCTTAACAAATGCTTAACGAAGATGAGTGTTTCTTAGCAAATTCCACAGCTTGTGGGCGCTAATCAACCCCAGCTGATGTGCTTTAGCTAACCACCTTAACATGACTTGCAAACCAACAATAACTGATATGGGCGCAAAGTCTAGACTATTTTTGTAACGTCAGGCCGGTATGACTAACATGTTGTCTATACCTTCGATTACTAAAGACTTAGCTATTTTGTTGATATTGTTATTAAATTGTTTTCGTAATTTTGTTTGTTTTTTTTTTTTTTTTTCTTTCCAAACAAATCATCAAGTATGCCGACGAAGCGTGTCCACACGCTGAGATAGAAAATGTATGAGCTATTTCTATGACGTCAAAAGTTTATTACTATTGACACGAGAACAAGCGGAAGTAACACTGGGAGAAATTAATGGAGAGCTGTGGGAATGGTTTTAGAAACTTTGTTGTAAAAACAGATAAACATTAAAATGCCAGAAAGAGTAAAATAGCTAAGCTTAAATGGGTAATGTTTTTTATGAATAACTCGAGAGTAATAGGAAGAGTACCAATATATGACAGAAAAACTTGAAGGCACAATTAGATGGTGTGCCAGAGTAATCGGGACAGTACCAATATTTGACAGAAAACTTAAAGGCACAATAAGATGGTGTGCAATGCTAAAAACGTGTTTACAGACTGACCTTGTAAAAGCTCAGACGTAAAAGAAAAAGTAAAAATCATTTGATTTTAAAATTAGAGACAAAGCCATAGCACGACATCGTATGCTTGGGTTTTTGATATGTTTTGTATTGCATTAAAATTAAAAAAAAACTCTTTAAATTTTAAAAACAATTGTTTTTTTTCAGTATATCCTCTATTCAAATCTAACAATGTTCCGGTGATGAGCCCAAAACTAACGTCAATTATTGGTATTTCCCACATTGGTATTGACTCATTGTCAACGGAAATGCCAGAGATTTAAAATTATTTATTATGTCAACTGATCTAATGAGATTAAGTTGTAGCTTATAAACTTACGCTAGAGTTCATCTTTAATTTTGGCAAAAATTTGTAGGTATATTCGTGCAGGGACCAGATCTTAATATTGCTTATATCAATATCTTGCTGGCTGCCATTGAGTGTCTTGAATTCATTGCCAACGGATCTCTTCAAAATGTTGAAAATCTGCAAAGAGAGAGAAAAAAAGGAGGGATATAAAGATATTGAATTTTGTTTTGAAATATATGAAAGTAGAATACATAAAAAAGTAGGAAAAACTTAAAACATTGATTAAGAACTTAATTTTTGGACTCAGTAATTGAGAAGGTAGTGCGCTTGTCTGCTACCCCAGGGGTACTGGGCTCGAATCTCGCTCCTATGCTTTAACCTTTTTGCATTTCTTTCCTCATTTCTAGTTGGAGATAGAGAATTTTGTGGATGGTATTGTCTATTAACAGGAATTGACTGAGTTAAAGGCATAACACTTATCTGCGGTTAAGAAGAGTTATAATTCACATGTTTCTTCGATTTACCGCCATGCTTAGAACATCCTACACATGTCTCACTTGATTAACCCTTCTAACCAACTAATCTAACACCCTATTTCGAACCAAGGCTGACTTGACTGAATAGGTATAACACCTAACATCCTTGGTTCGAATCCAAAAAGAAAAAAGTTCCCGGCGAAAATTATTTCATACTTATCAAGGGGCGCCCAAATTGTAATGACATTTGACCCATTTGCCATCAGAAAGAATTTCGGAGTCAGAACTTAATTTTAAATTTTTTTAAGCTTGAATTTAAATTGTTTAATCACACTTCCTTGACAACTTAAAACCATATATGTATAAGAACCTGCTATAAAACATATTTGAAGGAGTTCTCCCATATTTGAAGTATAGCAACAGTATTGAGAAAGTTCTTTAGATTAAAGGGTTTTAATTTTAACTGTAACATTTTGAAAAGTCGTATGCATTAAAAATGAAATTAATGTATAAAATTTAAGCTATCACCATTTTCACTGAATAAACCAGCTTTCACTGAATATATACTCCATTGGTTTTGCACTTGAGATGAAAACCCAAAGAATTTATAAAAACAAAAAATAAATCCAAATTTTCGGCAAACTCGACGGAACGTATTTATTTAACTTTCTCAACAACATGATCATATAATTATCTTTTTGACCTACCTCTTTGGTTTTCATGCGCTTCATGCCTGCAAACTCAGCTCCACCCAGTTGCGTGGGATCATAGTAGCCACCACAAGGATTTGCCCATTCCAAAATGGTGGAATTTTCATTGTAGTTATAGTAATCATACCAGTTACTATGGCGTTTGCTATGACGTTTGCGCAGACGTGTGTTGTTGTTGTTACTATTACTGCTCTGGTTGGCGCTTGGAACACTGCTGGCGCTAGTGGGGGTAGCTACCGTCGTTGTTGTTGTTTTTGATATCGCTGTTGTTGTTGTTGTTATTGTAGAAAGTGGAGCTGCCCACGCACTGTTTAATGTGGATAACAATAAAACCATCAAAGTCAAAATGCTGCGATACCATCGCATGCCGTGGGCTCTTCTGATGCTTTTTAATAGTGACCGTCGCTGACACCTCACGTGACAATGGCGTGAGGTGTTTTTTGCTGTGTGGTTATTGCTTTGGTGCGCCGTTTTGCTTATTTTATTGGTTGCAATGCAACCACCTGTAATTTTTAAGAAAATTAAAAAGATGAGGTTAGATAAATAAATAAAGAGAGAAAGACACAATAAATAAGCAATAAAAACAATAGTATTTTGGTAAAATATATTAAAATATAAAATATTTGAGAAAAATATAAAAGTTGTACTAATAAAAAGCTGTTTGGAAATCATTAGTAATATATTTTTTATTGAAAATTTTTGCTGAAACGCATTAAATAATGCACTAAGTCACTTTTCCGGAATTTGTTAAAATAAAATTATCAATACTGAATGAGCACCCTTAGGGTCTACCCTTGGTTTACAATATCTGCACAATATCTGCAAAAAAAAAAACTCGGTTGCTGACTTATTAAAAAAAGAAAAACAATTCTGTTGAATCCATTCAACTCAAAATTCTACTGATAACGGGTAACTGGTAACTGTTCGTTACACGAAGTGCAATCAATTGTTTTCATTATCTCGGTGATAATAAAAATTATTGAACATTAATTGTACTCGTAACTCTTTTGATTGAATGCAAAAAGTGATTCTTCAATTTAATTTCTATCATAAAGTTTAAAGATATCTAAATTTTAATTCATAAAATCTAGAAATTTCAGAGTCTAAAATCGATAATTGTGTCTTAGCTTTGAACCAATGATTTTAGGTGTTTAGCTATTCATTTGGAGCAAAATATGGTGACAGATTAGTGGGAAAGAAGGGGCAATCAAGAGAAACATTAAGTAATGATTTTACCGTGACAGAAAGCCATTGAAACATATGACTTTGAATCTAAGGAAAGATTTAGTTTTAGCAATTCTCTCCAAAAACTTTTCCTACTACTAACTACAGCTTTTGAGTCGTAAGTATTGATGAATTTTTAATTTCAAATGATTAGAACTTAGGAAAGAAATGAAGAATTGCTTAAGAGTAGGACCATGCCTTGGGCTGGATATGAACTCAGGACCTCTGAGGTGATAGTCAAGCACACGAGCACTCTTTTACCAAGATTGTCAGTAATTTGAGCGATTGCCCTGATAGAAGGGTAGGTTTTTTGTATTACTATGTTATGCGAAGTTATAAGTATTACTATGTTATGCGAAGTAATGAAAATGATATCGCGAGATATAGTACTTTTTTAAATTAAAGGGGGTTTTTTACCCCAATGGGCGAATATTAGGGGGAAATACTGTTCCCAATTTCAAAAGATTTTAAATTTGCAGGAATTTTACTGAAGGTCTTAAATCAATATTTTACTTAGTTTAGGAGTTAAAGGAAATTAACTGAGGCCCCATAGTATAAAATCAGACCTTGAAAATTTGGGTTATTTGAGCTAACCCAGAAAAATCCCTTGGACGATATGTCCCTTAAATTGTCGCACAGTATATTAAATTCTCTATAAAATTTCAATGAAAACACTTTAATTTTTCACACATTTTCAAACAATCATCAAACTATTCGATTGATCGCATTAGTTCATATTTCAAATTAAAAAACACTAGTATATAATTGAACAACAACAATAATTTTTTAATTTTGATTAATTTTGGAAAATTATTTTTTGACAGTGCGTTTTAAATGCGTAGAATTTTAATTTTTAAGAATTCGTTTAACAGCATAAGTTTAACTAATGCGTGAGTTTAGTCTTTGAATTGCATATTCTATCATAATAAATTTTATGAATAGTTTCAAAAATTTTTGTGTTATCCTTTTAATTTTATGTTTCCCGATTTCTAGAAATAAAATTTTAACAAATTTTATTTAAAAAAATAAATAATTCATAAAGCAAAATTATTAAAATCATAAAAAATGTTAACCAGTCTTTAGAAACCTAACTTAATCTATTGTTAGAACATTAGTGTGCATTATGAAAGTGCATTATGAAATATTATCAAAAAAAAAAAAAATAAAAAAAAAAATTGGACTCAATAACTAAAAAAACAAATGTTTATATGGGTCATTTCTTGCGTTAGAGACAACCAATGAACTTTTATCACTTACATTTTATTTACATAGTTTAGAATATGGTACCACCTTCCCAACTTATCTAGAGAATTTTCGTCTAGTGTGCATCGTAGTTAACGAATAAAGAATTTTGGAAAAATATCTAATATCTAAATAAGACTTTTCGACAACATTGGTCAGTTGAAAAATTTTGATAAAAATAAAATTATAAATAAATTTTTAAAATGTTCTTATGGGATATAAGCAGTTCTCCCGTACAATGACAAAACATAGTATCTCCATTTTCATAGTTTTGATAAATCTCAGGTTTTGTGTTTTTTACCATTCCCTTTGTTGTTTTTGCCTAAAACCACTTATTAAAAATTCTTATAAGTAACAAAACTGCTCTAAATTCTGGAATTACTCCCTAAATTCTTGCAAAATATTGTGTAAAAGCATAAAATCACTGACTTTGTTTAGTAAACCTTTTTGAAAATAGAATTAAATCAAATATACAACATCAAAACATAGTATGTGCATGTTACATTTAACTATCAAGAAATATTTTATAAAAACGAGTTTATTTTTAACAGATGGTTTATAATAGTTAAAGTGTTGACAAAGGATAGTAATTAAAATATTTTTTACACAAAAACAAATAGCTAGGGTACAAATAATAATAAACTAATGGAATCAGTTTTTACTCTTTGAACAAAGTGCACATATCTTTAACTGAATCATTCGAAGACATCTCATTCTTATTTTCCTGGGTGGCAAGTGTGGTACAAGTTCTCTTTTAGTTTTATTTAATTTAAGGATATTTAGTCCTAAGTTGATTTCATGAAACGCTGGTATTTTAGTATTGAAATCCGTTTTTAAAGAGCAGCTTTCCCTTAATTCGGTGTTACTATCCATTTTGGTCTTATAAAAAAGATTCGAGAACCTTGCCGAGTTCGGCAAGGATTCGAGAACTCGTATTTTTCATTCTCTACTTTTCGGCGGATTTTTGCACCATCAATATGGAAAACAGACGACGTTAAACAGAACACTTCATTTTTTCTATCGCGTGAACGAACAACATCTACTACATCGGCTATCTTCAAGCCATCTCCAATTCTACCGTGCATCGAATTAGCTTTCATATATGAATGAGCCGGTTCAAAGTAATTCATTGTAATTTTTTTGGGTCCCCATTCTGGTTAACAATTGACACGGGTGTAGAAAAAATGTCAAATTCTTATTTTGGACTGGACAATTGTCAGCCCAAAATATGAAGTATTCCACTCTAAGATCTGCTCCCTTTATAATTTTAAAATAAGCTGACGCTACATAAGGAGCATTACGTCCTCTTACCCCTTGATGCCAAAGAACATATGTTTTCGCTTAATGTAAGGGAGCAAATGTTTCGTTCATAACTACTAGTCGGCTAGCAAAATAACTATTTTTTATGGTAATTTTTGGGATAGTAAATATTTTTTGCATATCAGCAGTAAAAACGTTATAATCATACGCCCACTCCGAGTTGCTGTCCGATTTGTATTCGGATCGAGCGTCAGTGTATCGTACTTTTTGAGTCTTGTAATTTTCACATATGTTGCAATTGTTCCCATTATGACCATTGCTCTTGCTTCAGGAGAGTCAACAGTTAGGCCATGTCGTTTGAATAATGAGACAGAATCGCGTTCACTTCAGATGCATGCTGCTTAAACTTTGAGCAAGCTGGGCACTCATCTTATATTATATACATATAAAATAACAACTTTTATATTTATGGTCAAAACATAGTATCTCCAGCACATGCTATGTTCTTATATTTTTTTTTGTACATACTATGTTTTGAAGTTGTAAAAACAAAATTATTGTGTACATACTATCTTAAGGGAGTTCAATATCTCAAAAACTATACATCGTAAGGACTAGAGAGTGACTTTTAGATAAAGCATAAAATTTAAATTGAAATTCCATCATAAAGTAAAAATCCAAAAAATGGTGCTTACCAAAATGGGAGTTTGCACGGTAGAGTTGTTCTTTCAAACAGAAAATTACTTTCATAAAAAAAACAAAAAATTATACAAAATAATTTTTTAACCTTTTAAAGTTTTCTCAATATTAACACAAAAACTTTTAAAATTAACTTGCCAAAATTATTCAGAGATATGCAATTGTGATTGCTTATACGGTTAGAAATCCTGGAATAAATTTTAATACAAGCGAAATATAACAAAGATTTTTAATACAATAAGTATTAAATTTATACTTCTCAATAGATTACAAGCTTTTTGAATATATTTTGTATTACGTTTTAATACAGTTCAAATTACATATTACATATTAATATTAATATTACATATTAATACAAAACAGAATTAAAAATCAATACGATCTGTGCATTATATTTTAATACAAATTTTAATTGAAAATTAATTTTAATATTTGACTTGTATTAAATTTTAATCCAGTTTTGGTGTGGTCATATATGTAAGCCCAAATGTATTAAAATTTATTCCAAAATTTCTAACCGTGTAATTTGACCCAACTCACTTATATATTACGAGCTGAATACATAAAAAATTATGAACCTTCTATAAAGCCTATATAAAAAAAATTTTAAAAAATTTAAAGATTATTCATAAACCTTCAATAGTGATAAAAATCTCTTTTAAATGCTTCATAAATGAGAGACTTTTAAAAATAGATGAAATCTTCAATAAACTATCGATAAAGCATATTGAAATTATTTTTTTTTTCTCATCTGAGCACAAATTTTGTCAAAAATATATAAAATTATTTCAAAAAATACCAACAACGAAGAAAATGTTAAAAAATGCTTCAAAATGTTTGTTTATAAATAAGAGGATTTTTAAAATGGCTGAAACGCGTTATAAACCTTTCATAAAGCATTTTTAAAATTATTTGCTCTCGCTTGAACACAAATATAATCAAAAATAATTAAAAATATTTAAAACATTTGAAAAATTTGATGAAAAAAATTAAGAATATATAAATAAATTAAAAAAAAAAAACAAAAAAATAATAAGAAAATTTGTCAAAAAATTTTAAAGTGTTTACAAAAATAGATAATAAAATTACAAGTTTTTCATTGCAGAGGGTAGCTTCGAAAAACTTTTAATGTTTTAATATCAAAATGTTGACGGAATTGTGACAAATAAATAAAAAGTCATTGAATTTATCTAATACACAAACCATTATTGTATTACATTCTTCCCACTTAAAATCGTAAATGTTCCTTTACAACATTAAAAAGCTTTTTAACTATTGAATGTTTAGTTTTTAATCCCGAGAAAAAAAAAATAATATTTTATCGACTGACTTATTATTTGATCTATTAATAAACTTTCTAACAGAACTTTTGCTGAGTGAAAAAATTATTGCTATACTCACAACACAGTTGATCTGTTCTGATTTCTTGATTGATTTCTTAAAAACAAATGCTTCAAAACTGCTTCAAGAATGAAAAAAATTGATTAAGTCCTTTAAAAAGTTTCTTATTCAAGTACGTTTCAGATTATTCATTAAATTAAAGGACAAAAGTTTACTAGTTTACTTTAATTTAAAATACGTTTCTCCTTTTATGTGTGGTTTCCAAAACTTCTGGAGACGAATTTCCAGAAATCAATACAAATTTCAATGTTGAAGTATTGAATTTTTCATATCTTAAAGGTGATACTGATACTGATATGGACATTATATAAAATTCAATGCTGCTGCAAAGTGCCACCATGAAATAAATAAGTTAACAAAAAAGCTTCTCATTTAATTTCGTTTTTTGAGTGTAAACTTGAAATAGTAGATATTTCTTGTCTTCGATGAACCTCAATGAAATTTTCTAGAGAATATTTTTGTAGAAGGTTTTAACCCTTTCCAAAGTTGACTTTTGAGAGTTTTTTAAAAAATGGCCATGCCCAGGGTCAGGGGATTAAAATGTTCCGAGAAAATATTTTTTGGAAAATTATAATATCGTCTCACGAACACAAGAACCAGCCTGAATTGAGTTTTACCCATGATTTTTCATATTATTTAATTCCATTTTGAACAAAAAATTCAAATTTCATATAAAAGTAAAAAATAATTGTGACTTAAGGTATAATATACATGTAAATTTTTCGAATTTTTTTTTTGTTTAATGTGTTTTTTATAGTTTTAAGTTTTATATGCATACAAATTTTTAAATCGATATTAAAAAAAAAAACAGAAGTTATAACGTTTTTCGTTAACCTATGTCTAAACTGCATACAATGTAAATAAAAAACTTTAAAGGCGGTTTCCTCGAAACTAGTTTTTTTAAAACGGTTCGATAGATAACTCGAAATTGATTGGTTCAATTTCAATGATTTGTTTGCATTTTGTTCGTTATTTTGTCCTTTAAGCATCCCCCTAAATTCAAGTATCTAGTTTTTTTTTTTTTGTATAAACAAAAAAGCGCGTGAAAATGTATCTTTTTTTTAACTTTTTACTTCAACTTCCGCCATAATTAAAAAAAAAACCCCGGGGGTCTTGCTTAGGGGGGATGCTTAATATAAGGTGTATGCTTTAAAATGTCATTTATTTTTTTTTGTTTCCGATACATGGGAAAGGCCATTTTCAGCGCAAAGTACGATAATTTTGCTTCGAGGGTAACTACATATAGTTTATTTCGGGAATAAATATAAAGACCGAATTTTTTAATTTTGAAAAAAAGACAAACGGTTTTTTAAATTTTTGCCACGATACCACTTGAGGAACGTAGAAAAATAAGGAATATTCCATGAAAATAGGAAAACAAACAAGTGCCGAAGAATTATCCCTTATCAAGATAATACCAGTTTGAGGCGTTTTTGATCACTCCAAACATTGATTAAATGGGTCATCCGCCGTACAGTTCTGATTTGGCACCTAATAACTTCTTTTTGTTGTCGGTTAACAAGAACAAACTGCGTAGATTATGATTTTTATTTTAACATCAGAAGAAGCCGTTTACGCGTTCAAAAACAATGATTTGAAGATGTCTCAAGCGGAATGGAATAAATGTTATGTTACAAATGGTTTGAAAGCAAGCAAATATGTTTAATAATAAATGAGACTATTTCAAAAATCAATCAAAAAATCGGTTTTTCTATTCTTTTAATTTATTTCCGAAATATATGTAGTAATCTACATATTATAGTTGGAGTTGAATGCAGTTCTTTATGGGCTTAAATGCTGAATGTAAGAAACGTGATAATTTTGATATTTTTCATCTAATTTATATTTTTAGTTAAAATCTATAACATACACAAGTGGTTTTTCAACAATATAAATACATTTGTGTTTCAAAACTTTTACTACAAAATTGTAAGTTTTCTTGAATATTTATCTATGGTTTCATATTTGAGAGAATGAATTTTGAAATAAATACACCATTATTTAAAAGTGCGAAAAAACAATTTAACAAAACTTTCTAATTTAAATCTAATGAGATCACAGAAACCTTTTCAAAATAAGGATTAAAAAAGCAGGCTCAAAATAAGCCAGTTTCTAGTTTGTATAAATAAATTTAATTTTTTGAAATATTTTGTATATTTTACGAATATACCGAAGTTTTTATAGTACTTTTAGTTTCTAAAAAGGCAACATCTCGTCGGAAAAATTCAAATTTGAAACAAAAAATCAAATAACATTGAAATTTTTCTACCTTCCAAACTGCGAGTTTAAGAAAACAGCTAAAAACTCCGAAACATTTCAAATCAAAAACTGTTCAAGATTCATAAAATTTTATTTTATTAATATTTTCATCAAACTACGATGACATTGCCGCCATTATTGCTGTTGAAAGCTAATAAAAATGCTTTTAGAGAGATACGAAATGTAGTTCGTAAGATGGTGAATGTGACAAAAATGACACTTCTGAGGTATACTCCACAGTAAAAAAAATCTTCAAAGTACAAATGTGTTCTTTGATTAATTTTAATAAATTTTTGTAAGAAAACATTCTAATTCGATTTAGATTCTAATCGATTCTAAGTCGATTTTCCCAAATTTTTACATTTTCAACCATCTTAGAGTCGTCATATTGAATTTTGAAAAAAAAAATCCAACGTAATTTTCAAGTACGGACAAAAATTTCAAGAAACTCAAACCTAATTGAATTTCATTTGATTAGAATAACCTGTTTAAAAAAGGATTTTAGAAAAAAAAACAAATAATCCCAACTAACAGTACAGATAGTTGTAAAAGTACTGTTAGTTTTAACACAGCAACATATTGTTGGTAAAAAAAAAAAAACAAAAATTAATGATCTTAATTCTTCGAAGTACTATGGGAGAAATTTTGAACCACTGAAAAATAAACCTTTGTGGTGTTATGTTGGGACAAAATTCAGAAGTTAATAATTATAACATTAAATATAATAATAATAAAGAATAATAAAAAAAGAAAAACATATTTTTGACTTTTATTTTTCTTGTACCTCAAGGCTATTTTTTATAATGAAATTTTCGGTCCTCAAAGAGTTAAGCGGTAATGATTTAACGTGTGTTTTATAACGAATTCAATAGACCAAAATTTCATATTGAATAATTTACTTTGTTGTTAAAAAGTGCTGCCATATTTTCTGTCAAGTCAAAATATTTGACCACGATCAATAGAAATTTTTCGCTTTCCCAATTTGGATCAACGAGAATAAAACTTTGCCATTTTGACATAGACCGTTTTTTTTTTTTCTATTTTTCTAAATCCAAAATTTCAAAATAGAATTCTTTACTTGTTAGGAAAAAATTCGCGCCATAAATTTTTGTCTATTTTCAGTTTTCAATATTTTCGATAAGTATTGGTTACTATGGTTACTATTGGTGGCGTCCGTGGCGTAGTTGGTTAACGTGCGTGGCCGCTATGTCAACGAACTTTGGAGACCCAGGTTCGAACCCCAGCAGCGACAGAAAATTATTTGAATTAAAATAATTTTTCTGTACGGCCGCCACCTCTCTACAGACAATGGCAAACCTCAGAGAGTAATAAAAATGCCATGTAAAGCTTCTTGAGAATAAGAACATTCCGTTCATCGCCGTTCGGAGTCGGCGTTAAACATGTAGGTCCATTTCTCGGTCAATTGTGTACAAACTTAATAACACGCACAACACAATTGATCATAAGAAGCTAGGTCAAAGTCCTTTCAAGGGCTGAAATGGCCAGTTATTTATTTTATTTTTTTATTGGTTACTATCAAAAATCGATAGAATTTTGTCGTTTTAGTCCATTTTACTAACCCCTATAGCCTTTTTTCGAAAAAACTCACAAAATATATCTCAAGACACTAGAATAGGGGTTTATACTGTTATGAGAGCAGGTTGAGCATCAAACTCGAACTATGCTTCATTAGGGGGTCTTCGAGCAGTTGCTCAAACTATTTCTAATGAAGTGAGAATAGCTTTGATTCTTTTATGTTTAGTAATTATGGTAGAAACCTATAGATTAGTAGACGTAGTTCCACCAAAAAAGCAAAAATGTCGGTTCGTTGTATGTTTAAAACAAAATGCTATAAACAAATTTTTTTCAAATTTCAGTTTATTTGTAAGTATTTTAGACCTTGATCTACTATAACAACTAAGTATGTATTTAGTTATTAATGAGTGAGTATCATGATTATTCGGTAAAAGCTTTTCGAGTTCTAAACAAAAGCACTTAAGCTTCTGAGGCTCTTTAATTATTATCTCTTATTATCTCTGCCTTAAACTAAAATGTTATAATTTTTATTTATATTTTTTTTTAATATAAAACATACCGCATAATAAACAACAGAAGTCAAAATAATCCAAACAGTGGGCCGCCAGCAAGATCTGTCTTGCAACTCGCATTGGTACAATAGCAGTTAATCGCTTAATTAATTAAGAGTTTGAATTGACACTCAATTCAATAACTTTCCGACACCTTTTTTCTCTTTTCGCCCAACAACTTATTTCACAATCTTGTTTATTTATTTGCCGGTAAATCTTAATCACTTTTTTTCACAACGTGTTGCTCGAGCGGCGTTCGATAACAATATGACGCGACTTCTGGGCTTTAATTAAACTCGTTTAAGTGTTTTTCATTCTGAGGGCATGAAAATTTCATTAATTTTTGCAGAATCTTCTGTGACTAAGTAAACTTAATTACGTTTAAGTTAATTTTGCATAAATTTGATTTTCGTTAAAAAAAGAATTGACTTTGTTTGCGCTCACCTCTTGACGCTAAGAGTTTTGAATTTAAACTGATATCTTAAAATTCGAACTGAAAAGAAGTCGCTGCTGATCGTCGTCGTGGTGTGGTGGGCTCTTCGTTTTCATCATTGTTGGTACTGCTGTTGTTGTGGCTGTTCTGGTAAGTTGTTGCTATTGTTGTTGTATTTGCTGCTTTTGTTTCCATTTCATATGATATCAATTGTTGTTGTTGTATTCTTTCATGTAATCTTCTTCTCCAATGATCGTGCGCGTATTTCACTCATTCCTGCCACTCACTCAACTCGGCTGCTGCATTTATTGTATCTTGGATTGTATAGCAAAGTGTGTGTGTGTGTGTATGTATGTCTGCTTATGTATCTGATTACCTGTGTCTGTTGCTTGTGCTATTGAGCTCCTACGTAGCCATTGCTTTTTTCCACAACCTACCTCTAGGCGGCTAACTCGGCTATATACTCCGACACATTATTTATTTACTACCTACTTTGAGTAAGTATGTGTGTAACTAGTTATACTGTTGATCTGTATGTATGTGTGTGTGTGTTTGTTCTTACCTGTGTTTTATGCTACCGCTGCTTAGTTAAGCACCTAATTAACTTTCGTTATCGTTGCGTGGATTGCGCCTTTTTTTTACTACTCGTTCCTAATCAAGCATCAGAATTTTGCACTCAAGCTCGACTATTTATGCTCGACACGATTCTGTTTTAATGTTTTTTTTTTTAATATTTTTAATTCTAACTGGCTGCTCTAGGTATCCTATTTCGTCTATGGCTTGTTTTATTACCCATCATCTAGGTGATTATTGAGCTACTTAAAGGGTCTTTTTTAAATCTTACCAATATAAGATTAGTAAGTTGAAGTAAAAAATATGAAAAGTTAATTTGAATTCATAGCGGCTATAGAGCGCTATAGAGCGCTATAGTCATTAAAGCACATTATTTAGTGCCCCAATTGCATGGGATGTTTATTGACAGCATGCTTTTCCAACCGGTCGGCGACATATGCCATACAATGTATAAAAAATCGACTTATTGAAGGACACATTTGGCAAATGCGTTATTTCCCGAAATGGACCAGTCAGTTGGTCACCAAGATTGTGAATTTAACGCCTTTCGATTATTTCATGTGCAATTTTCTGAAGTCACTCCCGCAACTACGGTCACCTTGGAAGATAACATTGTGCGAACCATTGCTTGAAAAAGTTTTCGAAAATTGGACTTACAAATTGCGTGACATCCGATCCAGCCACGGCGGTCACATGCCCTAAATCATATTTAAACACTCATGGCATAATTAAAGCAATTTTCAGTTTGAAATTACTTAGTCTCAGCATTTTATTGCAACTCCAAGTTCTACACATTTAAAAAAAAAACACCCTTTATCTGCAAAAAGCTGAATCTTATTTTACGAAATACGAAAAATTTTATGTAAGCACCTCGCAGGGGACTGTTTATTTATTTGCAGGGTACTGTTTTTATGAAAAAGCCCCTCTTTTATTGATTATATGCAAACAAAATAATCCAGCAAATTTTTTGCTAATTTTAAAATTGATCATACTGGTAGTAAGAATTAATTAACCCTCTAACCTGCAAAATTGAAACAATAAAAATGGAGGAACCAAATATTTGTTTCTGCTGGCGTTTATACCAAAAACACACATCTAATAAAGTCTTCTGAATTCAGTTGACAGTTAAGGTGCAAGATGACGATCTCTGCCGTTGAGTAGATAGCACTTTTTACTGTCATTCCAGGGTTCGTATCCCGACTAGGCCTTATTCCAGACGCATTCAACTTACTGCACTTCTTTCCTCATTTCTAATCAATTGAAATTGAAAATTAATCAATTAAAATTTATAGTAGGTAGTAGGGAAGTTTGTCGTAGGTAGTTGCCGATGGAATTGTTTTAGAACTTCAATTTAATGAGATAAAGCCATAACTCTTGTTTCAGATTGAAATTCATATGTTTCTATGATTATTCGTTACTCGAAGAACATTCACACATATTTCCCTTGATTGCTCATTCTTTCCCAATATCTATCAACTCAATCAGTAGCGCATCTCAATACGGGCTTAAAGGGCTTTGGCCTCCTTCCCCATTCCCGCTTGGAGAATTTTTTTGAGTGGGAAAAAAATCAAAAAAGCCCTAAAAACCGTTTCAACTACCCCCCCCCTTGGCTTCAAAATTGCTATCTTATCTTAATGTCTCAAGATTTTTTCGAGAAGCAAGAATTAATTTTACAATAACTATCTTCTTTACCTTAACATTGAATCCAAATGCTAATATTTGTCCTGAAAGTGCAACAAATAGACCACCCATTAAAATCAGCTTGGACTCTACATGAAGCTGATTGGAAGAGTAATGCAAGGATTGTCATTAATTACTTGCTGTGCACCAAAGGAATGTCTTGTTGTTACTAGAACATGACAAGTAAGACATCAAATCAAGGTTGTAAAAATGTCAATAGAGAACTAGAAGCAGAGAGAGAGAGAGAAAGAGAGAGGGTGTGTGAGGTGTTGCGCTGTAGAACATCAAGCACTAAGAATTTATTACTTGACTTGCTTTTAAAAAGTATTTTTGTAAATATTTGAATCGTTCTCCTTTCGATTTATTGTTGTGCTTTTAAGGGGGGTTATATACCCAGAATTTTGTTCAAATATTTTTTTATTATTATTTGCATTTTTTTAAAGCCTTGAGTCTCAAGAACATGTTGTAAAAATTTCAAGCTGATATCTCCAGAAATAAAAAAGGTTATAGCCTAGTGAATGAGCCACCTCCCAGAGCACGCAGTACTGGCCCTTATTTTCAAACGCGTTTTTCTCAAAACCATGTTTTCAAAGTCGGTGACCAAGATTTCTCGAAACTCAGTGAACCGATCGTTTTGATTTTTTTGCAGGCTTATTTTATTCATAATAATCTCGTACTTGTCATAGGATTATTTTATAGGCAAAATAATGACGAATTTTTGGTCGAAATTAGCAACTTTACGTTCGGAAGTCCACCATTTTGTGAAAAATCAATATTTTCAAAATCGGCTTTGACAAGTACGAGTTCTTGTATGTTTAAGTATCCATGATGTTTTAAGTATCTAGTTTAAAAATATTATTAATTTTTTTTGTTTCAGATGAATTTAGGAGGAACAATCTTGGTCACCGCATTTAACCATTTTTTTCAGAGCGCTCTACAAAAACTGCTGTATCTACCTTAATATTAAATTTTTTTTAATAAAAAAAAACTAAACATGCTCTTGAATGTGTATGTTTTAAGGTATAAATACCCTAATTTAAAATATCCCTTAGGTTTTCTAAAAAAATTCACAAACATGACCGTTTTTTCGGCCTCTGGGTATATAGTCCCCCTAAAGATTAATTTTTTAAAATTCTTAGACTTTTAATTCTAAAAAAAAATTGTACTTTTTTCGAGTTACCTTTAAATAAATTTGAAAAACTACATTTTTATGTTTTAGGAAAGATACTTTTTTGTGTGTCGATAATACCAGCTAACTTTGCACATTTATTTTGAGATTTTTGTCAATTTCCTTGAGAATAAGGCACACATCCTGACGAGAAAACTTCTTTGGCCGTCCAGTTCTCGGCCCATTTTCTACTGTTTTGTAAGTTTTATATTTTCTTATAATGCATTCTACGCATGTAAACGACATATTCAAAGTTTTGCCTCTACTTCTGTACACTGAACCAAATATTGTTCTTAAAATCAAAGAATCTCGTTCATAAAGCGAAATTCATTGATTTTTAAGAACTATTCATTGCCCCAAAGAACGAATTCTTTGGTTCAATGAATCGTTGTTCTTAATTTTAAGGAACAGTTCATTGTTCGTGTTCATTAAAATTTTGTTCCAGTTCTTGTGTTGTAATATCTAAAAAACCATAAGAGAATTTTATCTCAATAAGAAAATGATTTTTTAAAATATATCTTGATATTGTTTTAAAATTTCTAAGGACAGACTAACTTATTGTAACAGTTGTATGTGTCATTAATTAAACATTTTTCTTCATAACATATCAAAGAAATAACGTAAGAACAAAGATTCATTGAGTCAAGGAACTCGTACTTTGGACCAATTTTAATGTATAATACATTGGGACAAAGAACTTTTTCTTTGTTATTAAGTACGTTTTTGGTTCTGTGTAGGATTTGCCTAAATATCAAATATTTTGAACAACACTCGATTTGTTTTCCTTTGCCTATTATTTTGTATTTAAGCTTACCGACAACGATCGAATCACGACCAATACCGTAGATAGATATTTCATAAGGGGGGGCGTTTACTGAAACAAAATAAAATTATATATTATATTATATTTAATTTAATATCTGCTAACAAAAATAAGTAGTTAATAATACACTATTTACAATTCATCTTCACACAGAATATGGCAAAATTTAATATTTTGAAATATTTGCGTTTTTATTTAATATAGAAAAATATTCTGGATTGCTAAGGGGGGGTTTGAACCCCCAGAACCCCCCATATCTACGGTGTTGATCACGACTAATATTAAATAATAATGCATTTGAAAAAATTTAAAAAATTATTGCACTTTTTTCCAGGGAAACTGCAAAAGCACCTGCATCAGGAATTCTTTTTAAATTGTATTTAAACTTTTGTCCAACGTATTTTTTCGTTTCTAAAAAATTTACAGTTATCTATACTACAAAGTACAGATTTTTGGTTATTGTTGTAATTTACTAATGTACTGGAAAAAATAAAAGTTAGTTTTGTGGAGTGTATTTGAACTTTAGTCCATGACTGTAAATTTTCTACATGTGGAGTAAACCGCACCAGAACCACATACTCAAAATTTATGGTTAAATCCGAAGAAATTAAAAAAAAAATTAAGCTCAATCTGGCCAAGAGTATAAGAGTTATATGAATTAATGAAATAGTTTAAGAAATTACGATGTCAACTAGATATTTCACTAGAAATTTTTAAATTAAGTGTCGTTGCAAAAATTTTTTCCGGAAAAGACTATCAGAAGTTGTAATTTTTTCAAAATAATAAATTTACACAAAAAAAAAAATCCGAAAATTTAGAATTTTAAAATAAGACATTTTTTTAACAATATGAAAGTTGTTAGTAGATAAGCGTTTGTCGATGTATGTATAACCGTTTAAATAGATTAATTAATAAATGAAAATTATCTAAAAGCGCATAAGTCGGATGAAAATCACGCCTACATCCCACATGCAAAGAAATGTTTCGTTTACCACAACTGAAAAATTCACCAACTATACTTCGTTTGCGAGCTATATTTGCCGCAAACGAATATTCAGTTGTCACAACTTAAAAATATATCCTATATATATAAACCGAAAGCTATTTCGGTCATTATTATTTATTATATTAATAATCTTCTCATTATGTCCGTCCGTCTTCTTATGGATTCCACCTCTGTTGCTATCTTCGTCCGCGTATTAAGCAAACTACCAATTTCCTTATATAGTAACAATTTGTCCAAAAAGTAACTCTAAACTATAAGCGTTATGTTTATACAACGAAGGGAAAAATAAACAAAATTTTCAGTAGGTAAAAACGAAGTTTTCAATTGCTGCAATTTAAAAATCACTCGCGTTTATGACAAACGAAATTCATTTCCTGCAACTAAATGACTCGTTTCTCACAACTGAAAATTTTGTTTATTTTTCGTTCAACGTTTATGACAACTGTTGAAACGTTTGCAATAAATGATTTCAAGCACGACAAACGAAGTTCGTTTGCGGCAAACTGGCGATAAACGTTTTTTTTCTTTGCGTGCATATAAAGTGACTATATCGAAATGGTACAACCTCTAAAAATTCCACAAAAATTAATCAAAAACCTTCATTGTACATAAGCTTTAATACAAATATGAATTTTGGGTTTAAAATTTTTCAATATCAGATGAAAACGTCGCCTATCCTCCAAAAATGACGTTATCAACTTATTAAAATTTGCTCAACTTCCGATTTTAAATAATAACCACAAGTATGAGGTTATTTTGATTTCCGCCAAGCCGAAGATAATCCATTTCTTACTAGTACTATCTGTAAATCTGTTTCTTTACTAAAATTTAACATGAAACTGCTTTCAAGAATGACCCAAAATCTTTTGTCGAATTTGAAATATGCTTCAATAATACAATCAAACCATTTTGTTAGATCTTTGTTTATTCAACACGAGGAGATAATATTCTTACACTAAGCAAATATTTTGCTTGATCTAAGAAAATTTGAAATTAAGCCCCATTTGCTTAAGTCAAGCACAAAAACTTAAAATTAAGAAAAATAAATTTATAATGTGCATTTATTTCTTAAATTGATTAAAATAAATTATTGCTTGAAACAAGACCTGGAACAAGACTTGTATCAAGAAAATATTTTTTTAATTTAGGCAATCGCTTGAATCAAGCAAATTTTTCTCACTTTAACTTATAATGGCATGCTTATAATTCACAACATGTTTACATGAAAACATGTTTAAGATGGTGGGGGTTGACAAACTATGGCATGATTCGAAGGCATAGTCTCTTATATGTATGTTACTTTACCTGGAAACATGTTAGCTTCTATAAGCTATATTTGGTATATTCGAGTAGTTTTTTATGATCGGTTATCTTACATCCTACATCTTTGCTGAAGGATTTTCATTAGAATAAGAGAATTAAGTTTCTAATATCAAGCAAAACATTCTGGTGTTTAGAAAATTGTTTACTTGTATCAAGCAAATTATTCTAGTTTTCAGTAAATTCATAACTTAAATCAATCAAATTGTTCTCAAATCAAGGAAATGAATTTCTCAAATCAAGCAAATGATTCTAGATTTCAGCAACATGTTACTTGAATCAAGCTAATTTTTCTCACTTCAAGCAAATATTAGTCTTAAATCTACAAAAAATATTTTTGAGTTTTAAGCAAATGTTTCTTGATATAAGCATTATTTATTTATTTTTTTTTTGTTCTTCAAATTAAAAATAATGCTTGAATTGAGAAATATACGCTTGAATGTAAACTGATAGTCTATTTGCTTGATATAAGCATATAATGCTTGATTTTTTTCTCTCCGTGAATGAACCCAAAAAATTAATGACATAACTATTCTACAAAGTTGTAGCTTAATATTTCTATTTCAACCTGTGCAAGATATGAGTTTAACACGTTAACTGCCATGAGGGACATACGGTGTGCCTCAATAAAATGTCCACGTGGGCTCTGAGACACAGCGTATGTGCCTCAGTATTTGATTACACATTATAGTTCATGGTTTAAAATTAGTACCTCGAAATGCAAATCCGTAAACGTACTGGGGTATATTAATTTTGTCACTCCGTTTGTAACGCCCATAAGGAAGCGTGGTAGGTATAGAAAAGTATATATTCTTGGTCAGCATCATCACCCGAGTCGATTTAGCTATGTCCATATGTCCGTCCGTATGGCTGTCCGTCTCTCTGTGATCATGATTGCAGCCGTAATTTTCAAGCTATCATCACGAAATTCAATGTTTAAGCTTTTATCTAAAAAATAAAAGTCAAGTTCGAAAATTAGCCAAATCGGTACAAAACCACGCCTACCTCTTATACAAAGTGACTATCAAAACGGTAAAATCGCTGAGAATTCCACAAATATTGATATGTGTATACATTAGGCCGTGAGGTACATATGTTGGCCTCAATAAAATATTTCAAAATTTCACAGAAATATAAAAAAAACATTTTCTGATGTTTTGTACGGATTTTCTGATACCAAAATACACTACATCTGTAAAAAAAAAAAATGGCCCGGAGGACCCGATATTTTTTTTGTATGGTGGCAGTTAAAGTGTTAAATAAAAGCAAGAGAGCACTTAAGAGTGCTTTAACCTTTAGGAAGGTTAAGCATGATCTTTCGGTAGGCATAAATAACGATGAATCAACCAACATTCAAATCCAAGTTCTCTTTAGTGCATACTTAATTCATCATGTAACTGTACACAAAGATTTTAAAACTTTCTACAGTAGGTATCAAATTAAATAGTAAATCCTATTTATAATGCTCTAGCCACTGCTTCTTTAATTTTTAAAATTTGAATTAAATATATTCTATTCCAAATTTTAATACTCCTTATTTTTTATACTTCCCTAATCTGTGTCCTTTGCACTTTAATAACACAAACATGAAATTTTTTATCGCTTTGCATTTCAACAGCCTCAAAAGCCAAATAATTTTCGCCATTGTTTTAGGTACAATCAGAAATTTTCTGCCTCACCTTTTCTGCCATTCGGGCGGCTCAAGTTTCAGGTTTGTGTTTAACCGAAAGAATGGTTGTTTCAACAGTCATTGTTGTTGTTGTTTTTGTTTTTGCTTTAAATTGGTTGTAGATTGTGCATGTTTCTTGGCCATGTTGGTGAAACGCAAACTACAGGCAGCATGATTTTAATATTTTTTTTTACTTATTAACTTGTGTTCGACCGCCTTGGCCACCATCAAAGAAAACGTCAGGCAGGATAGCTGCAACAGGGGTAGCAGCAAGAAAAAAACAAGAAGAAGAACGAGCACAAGTAAGGCAACTGAATGGTCAAGACTTGCTGTTGTTGTTGTTATTGTTGTTGCTGTTGTCAAAATTGCCTGTTATGCTGTGTGTTCTCTGGGGATAAGAAACATTGAGTTAATAGTTGTTTTCGTACTTCGTCGTCAGGATGCTGTCAGGAGTAGCCAAGCAACAACAACAACAAGAATAATAACAAGAACAAACAAAGATCTTCATTACAAGAACAACATGATGATTGCTTTGATGAGCACTGATCCTGCTGCTTCTGGCGGTGATGAAAAAAGTGCGCAAACTCCGCAGGACATCATCAGCAACAGCAACAACAGCAGCAACGGCAACAAATATCGAAAGCATTCCTTTGGCCCTGCGTGCACGCTCAGTGTCTGCGTGTGTAAGCAAGTCCTTCATGCGATTCATGTCCAATTCGTTCTGCCCTCACCTTGTTGTTAAACAATTTGCTTTTCTTTTTTTTTTTTTGTGTGTGTGATTTCCAAAACCATTTTTTGGGCTAAATATTTTGTTCAAATAAATTGGCAGAAAATTGAGTTGTTGCTGTGTCGTCGTCTTCCTTGACGATTTCATCCTCTCGTATTTCTCAATTACATGCTTCGTCATGGTGCAATTTAATGCCTTCTCAGCGTAACGAATTGTTTTATTTGATTTTTGAAATTGATCGTTTCCTTCTCCAAAGCATTTTTTTGTATTGTTCTGTGGATTCGAGCAGAAATTCGGAGTTTAACAACGAGACGTTGCTCAGGTGTTGATATGTGTCTATTTGCTCGCTTATTACACGCTTCTTTATTGTTAGCATCAAACATAGAACAGCACGTTAAGCCAGCGAAGAGGTGTCAGTTTGGAAGCCACTGTTTACATGGTGGATGGTAAATATTTTTGGAATCGTTTAATCGACCATGAAAATCAATTTTAGCGGTTTATTAAAGTGAACTCGTAAAAAGTTCAAGACAACAAACTATTGTTTTAAATTATCTCTATCAATTTGAATTTTGAATTTGAAGATTGGAATTTCGAATTTTGAATTTTGAATTTTGAATTTTGAATTTTGAATTTTGAATTCTGAATTTTGACTTTTGACTTTTGAATTTTGAATTTTTAATTTTGAATTTTTAATTTTTAATTTTGAATTTTGAATTTTGAATTTTGAATTTTGAATTCTTAATTTTTAATTTTTAATTTTGAATTTTGAATTTTGAATTTTGAATTTTGAATTTTTAATTTTGAATTTTGAATTTTCAATTTTGAATTTTGAATTTTGAATTTTGAACTTTGAATTTTGAATTTTGAATTTTGAATTTTTAATTTTGAATTTTGAATTTTGAATTGATTTAATTTAATGTTAAAATTCAATTAAAGTTTTCCTAATCCTTATTAACAAATAATTTGAAATGCGCCTGAAATCTCTTAACTCAGAACTCTCTGCTCGCAGCGCTACTGTTCTTAAAATAATCTCAATACGAACACAGGGCGTTTCCGTAGTTCATATCGCTGTGTGTGTAAAATGGATGACGCCGATTGGTTGATTTAAAACAAAATAATAAAAGGTATCGGATAAAATTTATTTGATTGAGAGAGAGAGGCGAGAGTTGAGAGCGCCTACAAATTCATTGAGCCATTCAATATATATTCTCATTTTACGCTCATTCCATTAGCAGGTTGTTTCACACACTCACTCTCATGGAAATAAACAAAAAGCGTGACGTCATTGTTCATTCATAAATACATTGGCTTCATTCAAAGCAAAGCAGAGAGCTCGAGAGCGCGCAGTGCACGTGTTAAGACGAAGCTTTTGCTTAGAATTATTTTCACCTTTAATGGGCAAGTTATTTCACAACGCAGTAACATTAACTCAGAAGAGAATGATTTGAGTAAAAGAGCAAATAAACTTGCTGTTATGAGTGAGTATTTAATTAATGTTTGCATAAATTTCAAAAGAAATCTGAACTAGCTGTATGAACTTCGGTGACGGCATAAACATCGTGGGAATTCTACGCTTATTTGCATTTATTGAAAAACATAGCCAACGATTCATGTCACGTTGTTCAATGTGGCTTAGTTTTGAATTTTATTGCATATGAATTAATTAAATTAAAGCTTAAGACCTCATCGTTATGATGTCATATTCTTGGCTGGGTTTTCTGGTCTTTTATTTCGGCGTACGTTCACCGAAAGGGAAATTATTAATGTTTTTTTCGCTCTCAGCAGGTGTTGACTCGGCAATAAACATTTTTTATTTTAGGGATATGAACATTGTGGGCATATGGGGTTAAATTTTCACGTCAGCTCAATTTTTAATGTAATTATTAGTATTGCCTTAGTTGGGGACAGTGGCGTTCTTAGGGGGGAGGGGGGCGGTCCGCCCCGGGTACCACCATTTTAGGGGTGACACCATTTCGTTTTTTTTTTATTTCTCAAACAGAAAGAAAAAGGTACATATACATTACGTTAAAAAATTTGTGTCCCATTTTGTCGCATTGAAATTATTTCAACAATTTGTGTATCAGTATCTTCATGCGAAAATAGTTTTTCAAAGCTAAAATTAATTAAGACCTATTTAAGGTCTTCCATGGGACAGGCAAGGCTTTCCGATCTTGCTATTTTATCCATTGAAAACGAGCTTGCAAGGAATAGGGTCAATTGCATACAAAATCCTCCTCTGAGAGTAAAATAGCAAAGTTAACGCCTGCTGAAAGAGCACGAAGATATCGGGAAAAAATAAAGCTAGATAAGGAACGAAATGAAGAATATAAACGAAAGCAAAAATAATGGTACCTACGTATGACTTTGACCTCATTTTTTCTTTTTGTGTTTACTAACTGATATCGCCCATTTCACATTGAAGTGATCAGTTGCACTGACCATCTCCGATTTGTCTCAAATATTTTTTTTTGCATTGGTTTATTGATTTGAAAACCAAATTTGAAGTTATAAATTTTTAGAATTATTGTTCGCGGCCAAAATAGGGTCTATTTTGAGACAACATAGCTCAATCAACTTATGACCGCTATAACCGGTAATATAGTATCATTGGAAAAGTTATTTCATCTATTTTGAGGAAAAGTACAAAATTTTTGAAAATATTGCAATAAGTTGACTCATTCTTAATTTGTTTAAGTTCAATACCATGCCAGCAACACGAGCTTTAATTTTTTTTTGTTTATAATTTTAATTTTTTTTACGTTTCTACGTTAGGTTATACCTTTCCTATGATATAAAATGAAGATGTGGTTTAAACGGGTTTAGAAGTTATATTGTAAAACGTGAAGTCTTAATAAATTTTAAATACAAATTCAATTAGCTATTGAATTTTTTAATGTTTTGTAAAAAAATAAAGAAAAAAAAAATTGGATGAAAAGTTTATGTATAGCTGAATTATATACTTTAGATTAACTTTTTTTTTAAAAAAAGAATAAACCTGTTTTTTGTTGAACTGCCAATTTGATTTAAATTATTTGGTTAAGCGCAACAAAATGTATTGAACGTCACAAAATGTATTGAACGTCACTGTGTTGTTTTTTCTGAAATTGCTTATTATTTAACAGTTTTTTATTTTTTATTGCTGCAAGTCTACTACTTTGAAAAGAACTTCTATGTTGATGTCTTTTTGGAGAAATATTTTAATTTTTTTTCCGTTAAAATTGTAAAATATGTAGGGATTTTTGGTAAAAAATTATTAGTTCTGTAACTGAAATTTAATTTTTGAATTTTAACAGATATACGGGAAAAATTTTTAATGATTTTTCCCGTATATCTGCTGTGTGACGTTCAATACAAAATTCGTATAAAAACCATAAAAAAAATTATTTTTTGCAGGGCCTAAAAACAACTTCGAATTCTCCATTAACTTTCACTTAATTTGACTACTCAACGGGAAAACTTAAAAATCATTAAAAACAAAACATGAAAACCTCTTTGTGTACGTTTTTTTTTGCAATGGACCCAATATTGATTTCGATAAGGTTATTTCAAATTTTGAAGCTCTTAAAGTAAGAGAAGTTAGTTTTTTAGACAACGTCATTAATGAGATTTCTTTGTTTAACCTTATACCTACAATTACAAATATGTACCTGAAAATGTAATGTTTTTGTGCCGTCAGTTTTTAAGACTGCGAAGTTAATAAGTTTTCTTTTTTACCTTATGCCTACATATCTAAATATGTAGACACCTGAAAATGTAATATTATTGTTCTGTTTTTTACAAATTCTTATTGTTTGTCATATGGGGTTTGTTTTTTTTCGTAAAACATAAAGATATTAATAAAAACACTTAATCTCATCGAATTGGTTTCTTTTTGCATTTAGAAATTTTTTATAGGGGTGACACCATGAGTATCCGCCCCGGGTGTCACCAAGCCTTGGAACGCCACTGGTTGGGGAATAGTTTGGGATTTGAAAAAAAAAATCTATAGTATTGTTAACATACATATATTGAAGGATATGAAATTATGTCAAGAAATTTTAAGCTTAGGTGTAAATTTTTCAAAAAAAAAATTTGTTTTTTTTCTTTAATGTGTTCTTTATAGTTTTAAGAATATACATACACATTTTTAAATCGATATTTAAAAAAAACAGAAGTTATAACGGTTTTCATTAACCTATGTCTAAGCTCCATACAACAAATAAAAAACTTTAAACGCGATTTCCTCGAAACTAGTTTTTTAAAACGGTTTGATAGATAACTCGAATTCTATTGGTTCAATTTCAATGATTTTTTTTGCATTTTGTTCGTTATTGTGTCCTTTAAGTATCCCTCCTAAATTCAAGTTTCTATATTTTTTGTTTTTTTTTTTTTATATGAACAGAAAAGCGGTCCAAAATGAATCTATTTTTCGAACTTTTTACTTCAACTTCCGCCATAATTAAAAAAAAAACCACTGGGGTCTTGCGTAGGGGAGATGCTTAATATAAGGTCTATGCTTTAAAATGTCATTTGATTTTTTTGTTTCAGGTACATAGGAAAGGCCATATCCATCGAACCGTTTTGGATGTCTTTTTTTCAATGCCATTTTCAGCGCCCTCTATATAAAAGTCAGAACTGTATTTAAAAAAATAAAATATAATTTTTATTAAGTATTTTTTATGTACAATTACCTGTATAAATTAAAAAAAATAATAACTTCTTATATCTAAAAAAATTTTTTGAAAACAGCTCCTGTTTTTGGTTGTTACACGTATGTATATTATAACTTAAAGCATTTTTTTCCCCTTAAGTTATTTTTAGGGTATATTTTTAAAAACACTCATAATCAAAATATCCGTTTAGTGGAAACACTACGTTTTGAATAAGTTGAACATTTCACACGGAGGAGAAAAAAAATGTTAACTTTCTGATTTTGTGATAAGTTACCTATGTTGAAGTCCCTTACTTTTTTAAAAAATGATTGTACTGTGTAATGACACCAAGTTACCTTTGGTCTCGCAAAATCAGCTAAACTCAAAATATGAATATTTTCTAAGACGATTTCTTGGATGAACAAAATGTTTATAAAAACATTTTATCTTATGATTATTATGAATTTTCCTTTCGAATTGAATTTTCTTATTTCGAATACATATTTCGAATATATTAGTTAATTTTGAAAAACTGTTTCATCTAGTTTGTACTTATTTTTGATCATACTCCTTATTTTTTTATGAAAAGCTTGTTTACTATATTTTCACAAAAGCACTGTAACATGATATTGTTTTATGAGTAGAATTAATTTTTATTCAGCTCTACATTTCCTTCTTTGTGTGTTCCATCTTAATTCCCATAGATATGATTTCGAAAGGTCAAAGACTTTTTAAAGACATTTACCCAAAACATTATCGTATTATACCAAAAGCTTACAATTAATATGAAGACTTAAAAAAAAGAAAAATTTGGAAGAAGTTGTATCTGAAAAATTTCTTAAATTGATTACTACTCTGTTTAGACTGAACATTATTACTTTAAAGTAGAGGTCTCGATTTTCAAGCTTTTCGAGCAATCGGGCTACCCAGGTAGTTTGATTTACCCTGGCCATATCCGGGTAGTTTCGGAAATTTTGAGTATTTTGAAATACCCGGGCTATGTCCGGGGGCCTGGATATTTTCGGGTATTTCGAGTTAACGGAGCATTTTCGGGTATTTCATATATTTAAATGATGAAATGAAAAAAAATTACGAAAATTAACAATTTCTATGATATTGAAAACTTTTATTTTATTTGGTTTATTGTAGTTTTTAGAACATCGATTTCTTTTTGTTGTTTTATTTAGTGTTGTATTTGGTTGCACACTTTACAACAAAAGAAAATTAATACTTTATCTTAGGGCTTGGTCTTGGGGCATTTTTACGTGGTGAAAAATAAAGTTGTTTTATCTATACGATATAAAGGTAAAAGGTTGCATATGTTGGAAGTTGAATTTTTTCCACCTTTTGTAGCATGCTGCCAAAATCCAACTCCGTTGGGGTCCCACTGTAAAATTTCCTTTTTTTTTAAAGAAATAAATCAAGAAAATATTTTTTATTTTGGCGAAAATTTGAAATCCATAGATTTTTTCTCTTAATTAAAAATATTTTAAAAAATCTCTAAAACGTAATACAACACAAAAATGTTCACTCCAAAAGAAAAGTGTACAAAATTCTAAACTACTCGAAACTTTCCACGCTTTATTATCGAATTAACCGAGTAATGTGTGAGTACCCAGGCTTGCGAGCTAAAAAAAAAAATAAATAACTGGCCATTTCAGCCCTTGAAAGGACTTTGACCTAGCTTCTTATGATCAATTGTGTTGTGCGTGTTATTAAGTTTGTACACAATTGACCGAGAACCGGACCTACATGCTTAACGCCGACTCCGAACGGCGATGAACGGAATGTTCTCGTTCTCAAGAAGCTTTGCATGGCATTTTGATTACTCTCTGAGGTTTGCCATTGTCTGCAGAGAGGTGGCGGCCGTACAGAAAAAATTATTTTAATTCAAATAATTTTCTGTCGCTGCTGGGGTTCGAACCTGGGTCTCCAAAGTTCGTTGACATAGCGGCCACGCACTTTAACCAACTACGCCACGGACGGATTGCGAGCTACCTGGGCTTATATTCAAGTTCCGAGTGCCCGGGCGCCCATGTTTGAAAAGTGAACTTTAATAAATAGCCCCTGATTTTCAACAGGTTTAATAGATTGAGCTGCATTAATAATGGAGTCAGTAATCGATATGGTAATTTTTTTGTCGGAGAAACCTATGTACATGTAAGGATAACCATCTGGAGTATTTTACATACTTCGGTCTGAAATATTTGATCCTCTTGATCTTGTAACTTTTTAAGTAAATTATATCTGAGTTGTCTACAAACTTTAGTCCAATGAGAAGCTAAGTTTTCGTGACGTTTTAAGAACCGATTTTAAATCACTTTTATTGTAAATTTTATTATTTTTACAGTTATGATATCGAATTTGAATTGCGTTTGAAAAAAAAATATTAAATTGAAAATTTTCCTAAACGAAGTTTTTTATTTTTTCACAAAACTTGATTAAAATATGCCAAATTTTAAAACAGAATCTGTTGTGGATTGAAAGATTTGACTTTGTATTTGTTGAATTTAACCTGATTTGCTTAGAACTGTACCCAATAGTTTATCTCGTTTGATCAACTGTAGTGTCCTAATGAAAAATGTTATCCTTACTTATCGAAAATTTTATGAATTTAAAGTGCTTGTATTTGTAATTAGAAATAATTCAAAAAAAAATTAAAGCATATATTTTTCAAACTTCGACACTTTTAATCTTTTTACTAACTCAAAAAATATGTAAATGCCACAAATGATAGCTAAGTTTCAAAAGAGGATCTGCAGTGTTATTTGAAACAGGCTAATATTGGAAAAATTGGAAAAAAAATTTTAAGAATATTTAAATTTTTTTTTATTTCCAATTGAAAGCACTGGTTAAGAGGTGCTTTTATTTTAGGCTATGTTTATAAAACTAAGTTTCATGTTACAAACATTATGCTTCTTGCTGTTAATGGACTGTTATTAACAGAGTTCTACTCTAATCTTCATTTAAGACACTTGTTGAAACTGTTGACTTTCAGTTAGACAAAAAAAAAATCCCATTTAAACAAAATTGTCATTACTACTTAATGGAAATTCCTTCTGTCAGACAAAAAATAAAAAAATTTACCACAAGTAGTGTACAATGTACATTCCCACAGTGGGAAAAAGTGAGCTATGCATAAAGCAACATATGAGAGAGTCCAATGCTGAGTATTATTTCGTTGTGATTGTTATTGTTTTTGTTGATATTGTAATAGCTTACAATGGCTAAGCATAAACCGGTTTTTGCTGTCACGCTCAAGTTGTGAGAGCATCAGCTGAATGTTAAGTGGGCGCAAAGCTTGCCACCTTTGATGAAAACATTGCATTCACTCTGAAACTTTTAAGCATTGGGTTTTCCGAAATTGTTTTTGCACTTTTGAAACAATATTCAATTATAATTTTCAGAAAGTGGTACTTAACGTCAAAAAATATTTAATATTTTCATGTTTTGTTTTTTGTATATTTGGAATTTTACGGGGGGGGTTACTACATATGTTTCAGGAAATTTCATATTTTCGGGTTCAAAGAATTTTTTCATTTTGAAAAACATAGACGACAATCTTTTCCATTTCTCCCACTGTACCACGGTACCATTGAGACACGTAGAAAAATAAGAAATATTCCGTGAAACAAGCGAAAAAAAAAACAAGTGCCGAAGACAATGCGAGACAAATCTTCATAACGACTATGCGAACTTGAGAAATTTTTGAGCAATTAAAACGTCGAATTAATGGGTGATCCGCCGTACAGTCCTGATTTGGCACCCAATGACTTCTATTTGTTTCCACACATCCAGGAAAAACTGAGAGTATAAAAGATTTAATTTATAAAAATTTCTTTTGTTAAATTTATACAGATTTTTAACATTTTTAATTTATAACGTAACAGGTATTCAGGTATTTACGAATAAAAAATAAAAAGTTTCTTCTTTTTATTAAAAGTTTCATTAGGCGTAATATTTTCTAGAATTCTATGTGTTAATTTTTGTTCTATGTTTTTTTCCCTTAGTCTTGGTGTTTTCATTACAGGATGAAAGCTTTATTCCCAATTGGTCATCTATTGATACAAGATAGTTTATCATCAAAAATCTGAAAGTGAAGAGATAAGCTTCTCAGCAATGATTGGGTTGGATTATTTAAAAAGCTCGAGCTTAGTTGGAGTTTAGTACGCTCGACCATCGAGACAATTATATTTAAACCTTTACTTTATAGATAATTTTAATGATTTCTATAACTTTAATAGAAAATATCACCGAAGGAATGACATGAGTACATACCTATAATGCATACTTAGTTTTGTCAAGTTTTTCATGTCATAATGGTAAGGGGTGTATGTATGATCTTAATAGGAGTTGGCAGTATTACAAACTCAGATCAGAAGAAAAATGCGTACATAATTTATCGAATCTTACCCTTGATTGTTGGAACGCATCGAAATGTCATTAGAACTATTCATCGAAAAAATATACTACTTCCACACATCAATGCGTTAATTTGAAATTTGAAAAAGTGGTTAATTTATTGAGGCGTGGCAACTCCAATACGATTTTTGCAGTTCAATAGTGTTTTGTTGATATTTATGCAAGCTTCATATATTCTCATCATAAGAAATTAACTAAAATTCTAGGAGAAATATTGCTGGAAGCTGAAGGTAATACATTGTTACCCTCTGAACCATATGCAAAGGTTTAAGAATTTTTTTTTTTTTTTCATTTTAGATTTTTCATTTTGTCTCTTTAAAGTGCTTACTACAGAATATTAAATTCATGAAAACTTTTCCCATAGATAAAAACTGTATTTCTTTTGCGAAATTCATAAAAACATGTTTTGAATCGAAAAATAATAATTTTTTTTATCATTTTAGTAGGTAAAAATTGTTCGCAACTGAACCATTTTTCTTCATACATTTATTTTTTAACTCATTTCTGGCCAAAAAAGGTTTGTTTTTGGAAAGGCAATTCAGTCCGGCGATTGATACAAAAAGGGTTTATTTCCGAGTACCGAAATATAAATTTTATATGATTCTTTTTTAACTCATTTCCGAACAAAATAAGTTTCATTTTTGAGAGTTCGACGAATGATACAAAAAGGGTTCATTCATGAGTGCCGAAAATTAACCTTTCTACCAGAAAAGGTTCATAAATGAATTCGAAAACGATAGTTTTGGTTCACTGGGTAAAATTCAATAAAAAAAATTCATAAAATTCATTCCAGACAGTATGGAAATAAGAAAATTACACCGTTCAACACGAAACAAAAAAGAACAAGGTTCTGACAACGAATTCTGATAGAGGGTATGAAAAAAAATATTCGTGTATTAAACATAAGCTATTGCAACACCTCTCCAGATCTCAATAACTTTTCTTTTTTATTTTTTCTCTACTGTATTTTCTTTCTTTTCTTTAATCTTTCATTTCTATTTTATCAAATATTAAATTAAGGCTAAGTCAATATTGAAATCATTTGTACTTCATTAATTTTTTATATTTAAGTCTTAATTAATCTAAATCATGTTTGCATTTATAACTATTCCACCTTTGTAAAGTTAATTTAATGTTAGTACAACTTGAAAAGAGCAATCTTATTTGTACAATGTATACCTATCTAAGTAAATAAATAAAATAAATAAATAGTGTATCGGCGTTTTGAAAGTTTACGAATGAGTCTTATTTTAGGGGGGATTTAAGTTTCCCCCTTTTTGAACATTCTTATAGCGAATCGGCATAGGAAATCATGTTATCCTTAAATTTTGGGTATAGGAGGTGTTCTGAGGATTTATGTAAAATACTATGAGGAATATTTTTCTGCAACATTTTAACCCACTAACTTCTCAATTTATGGGTCTTTCTTGACCCTTTTTTGATAAAGGCAAAAAAGACCCATAAACAAGGATATAGCGGGTTAAAATGGTCCACATAAAAATTTGACCTAAAATTCTACTATAAGTCTTATAATACCCCAAAGCTGAAAATTCAACTTAAATTCCAGGAATTTTGACCCTTTATGATAAAAGGCAAAAAAGACCCATAAATTGAGAAGTAAGAGCGTTAAAATTTACCACAAAAATATTCTCCGTAGTATTTACTTACATAAATTCTCAAAACACATACTATATCCCAAAATGTAAGGACAACATGATTTCCTATGCCGATTCACCAGTGGCGGATCTAGGATTCGCCGAAGGGGAGCTGAAACTACCTTTTTGTGTGCCAAAGGGGGGGGGGGGTTGAAACGTCTTTTTTAACTTTTTTCATTTTTTTCCCATACAAAAAATTCTCCAAGGGGGGGAGGCTAAAACCCTTTCAGCCCGTATGCAGACCCGCTACTGCGATTCACTATATAAATGTTCAAAAAAGGGGAAACTTAAATTCCTCCTAAAATAAGACACATTTTTCCAAAATAACAAGGTTCCAAATATGGATTCTGGTAGAGAGGACGAAAAAAAATATACGTGTATCGGCGTTTTGAGAGTTTACGCATGAGTCTTATTTAAAAAAAAAAATAAAAATAAATAACTGACCATTTCAGCCCTTGAAAGGACTTTGATCTAGCTTCTTATGATCAATTGTGTTGTGCGTGTTATTAAGTTTGTACACACTTGACCGAGAAACGGACCTACAGGCTTAATGCCGACTCCGAACGGCGATGAACGAAATGTTCTAATTCTCAAAAAGCTTTACATGGCATTTTTATTACTCTCTGAGGTTTGCCATTGTCTGCAGAGAGGTGGCAGCCGTACAGAAAAATCATTTTAATTCAAATAATTTTCTGTCGCTGCTGGGGTTCGAACCTGGGTCTCCAGGGTCATTGACATAGCGGCCACGCACTTTAACCAACTACGCCACGGACGCCACAAAACTTTCTTTGTCTGTTCAAAACTTAAAGTGCTTCTCCTGAAAAATCTAGTTTTTTGAGTTGTAACGTTATTGTAGACAACGAGCGATTTGTTCGTTATCAAAAGTGGTATTGATTTTATGCCCCAATTTCGATTGAAATATTGATCAAATATCGATCACTTGACTTTCCTAGAGAATTTTAAAATATTTTCATCATCACTCTACCAGTTTATTTGACATTAATTAAAATTTTACTCTAAGATGTTTTTATAAAACACACAGGTACTTTCTAAAGAATATATTCAGAGTGTCACTATAGTTTTTATCGAACAATTAACATATCGTAAACCAACAAGCAATTTCGCAATGTGATTTAACATAATATAAAGATTTCGCAATCACGAAAGCCATCGTATTTTTATTATGTGTAAATGCTTATAAATTTTAAAAATTCCCCTTTGAATACACTTAAATCAAGCTACATTAATATAACTTTTCAAACTTAAAAGGTGGCATCTTTACTATTACCTCAGTTCATGTGCTGTACTCTATGACTTTATTATTTTAATTACTTACTTAAGATTGCTTTTAATGAGTTGCTGATATGCTTTTTGTTAATTAATTCATTGAAGTTAGATGAAATATTGATGAAAAATAACAGTTATAAACACTTAATAAAAAAAACAAAATAGACAAAACAAACAGTTGACAAAACGAGTTAAAAACTTAATTTAAGCAAACACGTCACAAACTTAAAACAGAGACTTTTGCAAAACAAAAAAAAAAAATATAGTGTATAAATAAACACTACATGAAGAGAGAACAAAATAGAGAACTGTCCATCTTAGAATAAGCCATGATACAATTATACAAGATAGGAGCGACAGTTTTTTCGTCTTGCACCAACTGTCAAAAATAGTATAAATTTGAGAATGAAAAAAGTAAAAAAGAAAATAGAAAGTAAAATAACAGGCATATGACAGTCGATGCAAGACACTCGTGAGAAAATAGACAGTTGTCACTCATACCTTGTATAATTGTTTCATGGAATAAACAATGTAGACTTGCTGCTGAGAGCCAAGATTGAGAATTGTCAAAATAACACTGAACAATGAACAACAGCAAAAAAAGAGGACAATTACTTGTTTTAATTGTGACTGAGACTATGAAGTTTGACTGTGATGAGGAATGATTAATCTCAGAATGTGAAAGAATTTTCAACCGCGAGACTACCTCGTTTATACTACCATGGAACAGTCAAATTATACTAACTTTTCTGACCCGAAATGTTAAATCGGTGATTCTTTAAACAATTACTTATTCTAGTTCTAAAATAACATTAATTTTTTAATTGAAAACTTGTAAATTGGCTTCAATTAATTACATTAAAATTTGTCTCAAGCTCTTCTTAATTCTCAATATTTGCTTTGTTTTTCATTAATTTTATAGAGTGAGTGTCTGTGAGTACTTCTAAGTATGCTGTTGCCAAGACGTCATCCAAATTTATCTCCAAAATTGATCTTATGTCAATAACCATGAAGCAAGTTCTGATGTTGACCGTGAATGAAAAAAAGGAACTCGTTGTTGCTGGCATTTTCGGTCTTCGTACTTGTTACATTAAATCTTAGAGCCAACAACTTTGGCTAAACAACTTTGTTTTTTTTTTTGCAGTCAAGTCTATGGAATGTTGACCTACTTTCAGCGCACAAATCGTGGCAATTGAACAAAAAAAAAATTAAACTCTGCTGAATACTCGCAGGCATTTCCGGAAGCTCACTTGCGATGACGGAGTGAATGTTTGGACGGAGTAAATTGTTACACCTTCTCAGCGTGTAGTGACTATGAATCATATTGTTAAGAGCAACAGTCTAAAGTTCAATGTTTTGAACATCTTTGTTGTATTGATGGTAATTTAACTTCCATAAAAAATTCACTTTTGTGAAAAGTGCAAAAGAATTCACATGGAATTTCACACTGGAGATATATTTATATAAATACATCTCAAACTTTTCCCACGTGAGTCAAAATTACTCAAATGATTATAAAAATATAATTGCTAAATGTGTAAGTAGCTCTTAGATCACCCATAAATGCTTCAACTTTTTGTATAAATCTTATTTGGAACACCTTGATTTTTATTTCAGCTTCCTTGTGGTCTTCGTTAAAGTTGCGCCTGTTGATTAATTTCTTGTCACTTTGCCGTCACAGCTCTATCAACAATCTGACAGACCTACGCTGCGGTGGAGCAAAACCAAAAATATAAACAAAAAAAAAAGGTCAGTTAAACTATTTGGTCAAATAAGGGTATAAAAAAGCATTTGGATATATAAAAAAAAAAATAGAAAAAAATAAAAAAAAAAACAAAGAATTAACTTAAAAATTACAAACACATTCAAGGTTTATCAAGTTGAACCATAACAGAGTTGATAGTCATCAAATGATTTCTTTGCGGCAAGGATTAGTATGAGGATTAATGTCAGCTCATTTATCACAAGGCTAATTTATGTGACCCTTCAAAACTCCTAATAGCCTTAAGGTGGAAATAGTCTATTTGTGTTTTATATCTTCCGATATATTTTATGTATTACTATTTTATTAAAATTTTTGACATGATTTTTTGACATTGCGTTTTACCGCGCAGGTTTCAAAAAAAAATGAAAAACGCATCAGCTTTGCATGGAAATTGTATCCAGGAACCGCCATCGTCTGTATGTGAATATTGAATAACTAAAAAAAAAAAACAGCTAATACTTCTACTTAATTTGGTTCTTTAAAATTTATTTCGACTAGACTTGGGATACAACATCAATCAAGTGGCCGTCTCTATTGTCCAAAGCAAAATGTGCCCTTTTTGCTGTGTTTTCCATCACTTTTTCGAGCATATTGGGCGTTATAGCGATGATTTAGGCTCGAATATTTGCCTAGAGTTCGTCAATGGTCAGAGGCTTCCTGGCGTACACTTTGCTTTTAAAATAACCCTACAAAAAGAAGTGCGGAGGTGTCAAATCTAGAGATCTAGATGGCCAGCCAATGAGGCCATTTTTTGACATCACGCGTCAAGGGAATTTTCGTTGTAGAAACTGCATTGTTCGATTTGCAGTGTGACATGTCGCACTTTTTCACACATTTGTGAGCAGACATAATGAGCCAACATCCACCGAAATCGATTCACATCAACGCCGGCTCAAATAGGCACTTTTTGGTCATGCAATGGTGTTTCATTGATCTCGTGTGGATTCTCCGTTCCTCAAAAGCAGCAATTTTGCTTGTTAGTGGCATTAGATAGTGTGAAAAGCCTAATCGGTCATCAAAATTTGCTTCCAAAAATCCGGTTAAGTGTCAACCATCAGAAACAGTCGCTCTTTATTTGCCCTTTATTTGTTCAATTAATTTTAAATGACTAATAAAATAAAAATATCTCGTACAAAGAAATCGAATATTTTTTTTTTTGATCAAACTAATAAAAAAATTAAAGACGTCATCGGGACGCGGACTGAGTCGATTAATCAACGAAACTCCTAATTTGTTACATGGAGCTATAACGCGCTATGTACAGGGAGGGCCACATAGTGGTTTCTTTTTATTTCATACGTTATTTTGACACTGACAATTGTTTCCCGTTCCAAATCTTGACATAAAGCCAGTATCATACCTCCGCGGAAAGAAACGAGTCACTTTACGCTTGAACAACGTTCGGAAATATTGGAAACTTATTTCCAAAGTGAGTACTGTTCGGTAGCCCAAAAAATTCGTTATTTGAAAAGAAGTTTTGGCCGAAATGAAGCGCCTGCTGTAAGCAAGTTTGTGCACAAAGTTCTTAAGACTAGTATGCTAGTGGACAACACTCATCGTCTCCGTCGTCGTACCGTGCGCACTTACGAGAATGTGGCTGCTGTAGCCGAGAGTGTGAAACTCGCCACAGCAAGAATCATAGAAACAAGATTACGTTCCGCAGTCCCGTTATCTAATGATCTCTTTCTCAATTGAATGCATGACGTCACGCAGCGCTTCTGCTTAATAAAAACAAATACAAATGTGCGATCGCTTAGGCAAATTGATGAAATTGAAAATAAATTCTTGCGGAAAAGTAAAGTAAAAATAGCAACGCTTCTGTTTTAAAAATATGGATATTTTCGTATACGAAAAAATATAAACCTTTTAAGCTTTCACAATTTTTATCTCTTAAACCATTCGAGACCGACAAAATTTTATTGCATCAATAGGCTTAGGAGGTTCATATACATATTATAAAAATAAGAAAAAAATATTTAGGAGTGCGCCCCAAAGTAACATTGTTCTAAAGTCTGACAATAGCGCCGGATGACGTCATACTATATCTCTCTCATTTGTGGAACGTGTAATCTTGTTTCTATCATTCTTGCATCGATCTCAACATCTCAACATTTCACGCACTAGCCTGAGGAAAATTCTGCACAAAGATCTCGGATTATTCGCTAACAAGGTCTAATTTACTCATCAATTGAAGGTTCACGATCATCCGCTTCGTTATCGTTTCGCAGTTTGGGCCATAGAGCAGCTTGAATTGGACAATTCATCTTGGCGGTTACGTTAACAAATAAAATTGCCGCATCTGAGACTCGGAAAATCCGCACGATATTGTCAAGAAGCCGATGCATCCACAGAGAATGACATTTTGGTGCGGATTGTGGAGTGGTGTCATCATTGGACCATTTTTCTTCGAAAATGAGGCAGGGAACAACGTTTCGGTCAACGGTAGCCTTCACAGAGCCATGTTAACCGACTTTTTTTTACTGAAATTGGAGATATGAATTTGAATGACCTCTGGTTCATGCAGGATGACGCGCCATGCCACACAGCCCATGCCACAATCGATATTTTGCGCACCAAATTCCCAAATTGTGTTATCAGCCGTCTTGACGATATCAATTGGCCGCCTCGGAAAAGCGATTTGACCCCTTTGGACTTTTTTTTTTGTGGAGAATCGTGTAGGACCGATGTAATGGCAATTCGTGAGCTATAGCCCGAAACCTGATGGTTTCAACAAGGTCTTGGAAAAGTGGAGAGACAGAATGCGCTACTGCGCAGCCAGCCGAGGCAGTCACTTGAACAGCGTTGTGTGCCATAATTAATGGGAATGTTTGTTCTTACTAATAAAGCCATAATATGTGGTAAAATTTAGATTTATTCATTTTATTGCATTTAAAAAAAAAACCCACCCTGTGTATATCAGTGCCACTTTTTCGTGTATAAATTTCCGCCAATTCTATTAAAAAATTCGTAAATTTTACCGCAAAAATATTTCATTTGTATTTTCTACTTATGGTGGGAAAATATTTTAAGGCATCACATCTCAAAACGAAAAAATTTCAAAGGAAAAATCTTTTTGTAAAATTATTTCTATTTCAAGTCTTATAGCTCGACTCTTCGCATTATCGTATTAATCTTATATGTATGCCTCAACACCTAAGTGGATAAATGATATAATTATAAAAAGAAGTTGGCTGTATCGTGGGCACACCCGTTGTTTTTGATCTTTCTTTGAGCGTATCTATATCCTTTTCCTTTTTCTTTTCCTTTCCTTTCCTTTGATCCCAAACTTGTCCTCATCCTTATCCTAATTTAAACTTTTGTTTTACCCAATTATTTTTCCGATCTTTGTCCTGAATTTTGTCCCTATTATGTCCAAATCCTTGTTCAATTTCTTCTCCTGTTCCGAAACTGATTCTGAATATTGTTTTAGGTGTGTTTAGATTTTTGTTATTATCCTTGTCCCAGTCCTTGTGGAAGTGCTTTTCCCAATCCTTGTCTTAATTCCTGTCCTTATGCTTGTCCAACTCCGTGCTCTATTCTTTATCGAAATCTTTCTCCTACTCCTTGTTTGGTTTCTATTCCTAATCTTTGCCCAACTTATTGCACTCATTCTTTTTCTTAAACATGTCCTAATCCTTTATTTTACTCTTGTCCTTATCTTGTCCTCTATTTAATATTATTTTTTTTATTATTTTTTTTATTTTTTTTTTTTTTTTTTTTTTTTTGTTTTGCATTTGTTATTGCATATGGTGCCTTAAGGTTACTTTCGGGGGTTCCCTGAGAGGACTCATGAAGACATTAATTTTTTTTTAAAAAACGTAAAAATTAATTTTGTAACTCCGTTTGTAACGCCCATAAGGAGGCGTGGTAGGTTTAGAAAAGTGCATATATTTTTGATCAGCAACACCACCCGTGTCGATTTAGCCATGTTCGTCTGTCTGTCTGTCTATCTGTGATCACGATTACAGCCGTAATTTTCAAGCAATCATCAAGAAATTCGATACTTAAGCTTGTATCTAAAAAATAAAGATCAAGTTCAAAAATGAGCCAAATCGGATAAAAACCACGCCAATCTCCCATACAAAGTGACTTTATCTAAAAGTTGAAATCTGTTTAAATTCCACAAAAATTGATATTTAATATACACTCTGAGAATGAAATTCAACGAAATCGGGTGAAAACCACGGATTCCTCCCATACAAAACATTTTATTGACTGCTTAAGACTTTGAATATATTTACTTTGCTTCGGCCGTGGTGGTATTTCAACTTTGGCTCAGTCGAAGATCATTTCTTACTAGTTTTTTTTTTTTTTTTTTGTTTTTGGAAAAACTTATTTTCTGAGGACAATTTTTTTTTCTTTTATTTTCTGAGGACAATGCGGAGAAGCTCCAAGTCCAAAAACCAAAATGTATTAAGAAATGTTCTAATTGTAGAACTCTCACTTTTCGCCAAACTTTCGCTTGTGTTTCAGTGGAATATCCAAAATGATATCTTATCGAAAGTAATTGCAATCTAGGCATCCAAACATAACAATCAAAGAAGAAGTGTTGTAAATAAGAAGCGACACCCCGCTGTATAATTATTTATACGAACCAAGCTATTGCAGAGATGAGCAATCGGATGAAATAAAATGAAATCTTAAAATATGAAGTCAAAGATCACTCAAAACAAAGTAATTATCTGCATTCCTAACTTTGTATTAAAAAGTGGCATTAGTCATATTTCCAATGCTGAACTTTTTTTATCAAACAATAATACAATGATCATTCGCAGGATGCGTGATCAATTTGCTCGTTGGCACGAATCAAATAATAGACAAACAAGCACCTGATCGCTAGAGATCAAATGACTGAAAAATTTCCCTTCGTATTAATTACTAAAGTGTGATGATAGATCTTACATGGCACACTTTAGAAAAATAATAGAGAGTTTAATCATCGCTTGCATAAATTAAAAAATGCTCACCAACTATTTTAATGCTTTAAATCAAGTCTTAAATTAATTGTAGTAAATTAAAGCTAAGTTATAATTTACGCTGAATTCAAATAGATTTCAATAAAATGTACCTAATTGAATAAAATTTAATGGTTAAAAATTCAACCAAACCAACAACCAGTTTGAGTTGAAAATAACCTCAAAGTGCCACGCAACAGTTAGGAACCAATACAGCTCCTGCAGCCAAACAAGTGTACCTATTGCCGCTACACTCAGTCTAAAGTATCCTTCCACCATTTTTGGCATTAATGCCACGCGTGGGTTAGGGTTATTTGATATATGTAACGGTTTGTGGGTATTTTTATAATTTTGTAACGTTCACTTAAACTTGATTTTATGTCCACTTCACTTGCGCTCTGAAATTGTTACCGATATTCGTTTTATTGGCTGTTATATAAAATTGTTTGGTTCTGTTTTTTTTTTTTAAATGGCGCCAAGTGGAAGAAAACCTGTTTTAATGCAGCTCTTAATTAAAGCCACAAGGATTCGGATCAAATGTCCATGAAGCATGACACGCATTTCTTACACTGACATGCATAGCATGTATGCAACATTGTGCTTGTGGGTTGAGTTAAAATAATTCTTGCAAGCTTTCTGGTTGTAATTAAGATTTGATAGAAGCAACTGTTATTTTTAGCAAAAAACAAACAAAAAATAAGATAAGAAAGAACCATACTCTGCAGATCTTCAATTAGATGACGAGGGGTTATATACCCAGAACTTTTTTCTCAAAATTTTCTTAAATCTTTAAGTCTCAAGAATATGTGGTTGATATCTTAAAAAATAACAAAGTTACAGCCTAGTGAGTAAACCACCATCGAGAGCGCGCAGTGCTGGCCCTTATTTTCAAATACGTTTTTCTCGAAACCATGTTTTCAAAGTCGGTGACCAAGATTTTTCGAAACTCAGTGAACCGATCGTTTTGATTTTTTGCAGGCTTATTTTATTCATAATAATCTCCTACTTGTCAGAGGCTTTTTTTTTTTCGTCGCTTGTTTCATTTTTATAGGCAAAATAATGACGAATTTTTGGTCGAAAATCGTTAATCGTTTCACCTTTTTTTTCACAGCGCTCTATAAAATATGCTGTATCTACCTTAACGCTAATTTTTTTTTTTTATTAAAAAAAAACCAAACATACTCTTGAATGCATATATTTTTAGGTATAAAAACCCTCATTTAAAAATATCCCTTAGGTTTCCTTAAGAAAATTCACAAACATGACCTTATAAATGAACGTTTACTTATAAATGAGTTACTTTAAGGGAGTAGTACCAATCTTTTGGTAGAAAAAAACATATACTTTTTATTTCTATTTTTATCATATACTGAAATCAATCTTAAATCGAACTCAAATATTACTTCAAACATTAATTCTCGATTTGATAATGATTTGAGAATCACATTTGAAATCAAATTTGAGAAAAAAAAATTCTCAAACCTTTGACTTGCCTTTGCTTGGATACCATACCGTACCATTCCATTCCATTCCATACCATACCATACCATACCATACCATACCATCTTTCCACGATCAACCATACCATATCATCATACCATACTATCATCCTAAGCGGTCATTCTATATCATAAAACTATGATATGAAAAACATACATTACAGCTCTGTTACTTAGCAACAGTCAGTTTGCTTAAGGTTGATGTTTTCAATATGAATATTAAAGACATGCTCCATATGCGGTGAATTTTTTTGGCAATATTATAATTATTCAATGTATGAACCATGCAGTTGAAAAGCTACTGTGTTCATACTATATTATAATTATTTAATTCTGCGTAACACTATGTGAAAAACATGGCGAAGTGTTTCATGGCAAAGTGTTCATCGGCGAATTGATTCATTGGTTTTACTCCCCAGCCCCATATTCGTAAAACTATTTAACAAAAATTATTAAATAAATAGTAGAAAAAACAAAATAAACAAAAATGTTTACAAAATATATAGGTAAAAAATAATAATCATTAAAAAATGTGGCATCATTAATTTCTAGCCCGAAAAAAAAAATCAAATGAAGTCCTTTTGAATTAATTTTAGATGGGGATTCATGACAAAAGACTTTTTACTTATTTTTCTTTTAAACCTACTTTAGAGTCTACTAAGCTTATTTCTTTCCAAACAGCAAACATAATGAGAAAAGCTGCCCAGTAGTATTTCCAACACTAAAAAACGTTTTTGAAAATAATAGAGTATCGACAGTAAAAATAAAAAAAAAAAAAAATATATAAAATAAAAAAAAATTATTTATTTACAATTTCTATGTAATATTTAACCAGAAAATGACAAAGATTAGTACGCATCTAAAATTTATCATGGCACCCACACTGTTCGAGTAATAATTCTTTGCAACTTTTTTGGAAACCTTAGCGGTAAAACATTTATAAATATGTCACAAAAAGTTTAAAATTGATATTTAATAAATATGATTAAAAAAAAAACAATATTAAAAATTTATGTTTTTTCTACCAAAAGATTGGTACTACTCCCTTAAATAGCGACATCAGTGCATTATTAACTACTATATTTTGACGTAACAACGTTACGTTTTACCGCTAAGGTTTCCAAAAAAGTTGCAAAGAATTATTACTCGAACAGTGTGGGTGCCATGATAAATTTTAGATGCGTACTAATCTTTGTCATTTTCTGGTAAAATATTACATAGAAATTGTATATAAATAATTGTTTTTATTTTATATTTTTTTTTGTGTTTTTTTTAATGTCGATACTCTATTATTTTCAAAAACATTTTTTAGTGTTGGAAATACCACTGGGCAGCTTTTCTCATTATGTTTGCTGTTTGGAAAGAAATAAGCTTAGTAGACTCTAAAGTAGGTTTAAAAGAAAAATAAGTAAGAAGTCTTTTGTCATGAATCCCCATCTAAACTTAATTCAAAAGGACTTCATTTGATTCTTTTTTCCGGGCTAGAAATTAATGATGCCACATCTTTTAATGATTATTATTTTTTACCTATATATTTTGTAAACATTTTTGTTTATTTTGTTTTTTCTACTATTTATTTAATAATTTTTGTTAAATAGTTTAACGAATATGGGGATGGGGAGTAAAACCAATGAATCAATTTGCCGATGAAACACTTCGCCATTTTTTTCACATAGTGTTACGCAGAATTAAATAATTATAATATAGTATGGACACAGTAGTTTTTCAACTGCATGGTTCATACATTGAATAATTATAATATTGCCAAAAAAATTCACCGCATATGGAGCATGTCCTTAATATTCATATTGAAAACATCAACCTTAAGCAAAAAAATAAACACTGACTGTTGCTAAGTAACAGAGTACAACATGTACAACATTTTAAAGTATATTTCAAACTTTTATGCAGTAATTTCAGAATATCGAAACGAGTACTGTACAACATTCGGCTGGTTGCGCACTCTCTAATTAACAGCAGAAGAGAAGATTGCAGTGATGCCTGTTTAAACAGTGTGTTCACCAAGAAATAAAGAGTACACAGAGTATATTTCTGTATTGCATTTATTTTTCTTATATCTTTATGTTTTTGATACAAAATTCTACATATCACATAGTTTTATGACACAGAACAAAACAGTATGGTGATGGTATGGTATGGTGGTATGATGATCAGGGAATGATGGTATGGTATGGTATGGCATGAAATGGTACGGTATGGTATCCTAGCAAACACAAGTCAAAGGTTTGAGAATTTTTTTTTCTCAAATTTGATTTAAAATGTGATTCTCAAATCATTATCAAATCGAGAATTAATGTTTGAAATAATATTTGAGTTCGATTTAAGATTGATTTGAGAATAAATGTTTTTTTTTAAACATTTTGAAAATCACGTTGGAAACAGGTTTGAGATCAACGTTTGATATCAATTTGAGAATAAAGTCTCCTTTTTGTTGAGAATATTATCATTCTCAAATCAATCTCAAATCGATGTCAAACGTTTGACATTTGAGAAATACATTTGATATCAAATCATTCTCAAATCATTCTCAAACCTCAATGTTTGCTGGGATGGTATGTTATGGTATAGTATGATGGGTTTGGTGTGATTGTATGATTTTAAAATTGTTCTTATTTGTCTTATTAACATTAAACTTTTCGAAATTGTATTAACCCTTTGACGACCAATGGGACACCGGTGACCCTTTTACTTTCGAATTTTTGCTGGAAAAACTGTGCAAACGATTTTTCTTTACAAGATATCATTCAACAGGGAATGAATGTGGCTTCCAGAAAGTACTTAATTTTCAAGGGTAGATTCATCCCTATGCCTACCAGACCACCCCAAAGTCGATAACTCTTTACTTTTTCTCCCCCTTCTTCTTGCTGCAATATTTTGGGGGTAGGAGGAGCTATAGGCAAAAAATTGTTGGGAAAGTTTCGGGCAACCTTTTAAAAAAAAAAGGTTAAAAAAGGTTAAACCTGTTTTAACAGGTTAAAAACAACGAGTTCTCATGAAGGAAATCAAAATTTAAGCTCAAACTTTTCGTTCGCATACTGTCAACGAGAGAAGATAGTGGTATACATTTTTACCGTTGACGGCCATTGGGACATATAGGTCCCATGATTTTTCACACTTTTGCAGGTAAAAAAAATTGTTTTTTGCGACACTTTTCTTTAGTAATTTGGAGTCGCTTAACACGAATCCGTTGTCGGATTAACAAATTTTCCAGCGGTTTAGGAGCGGTCGTCAAAAGGTTAAAGCAGATTTAATTAACTCTTGCCATAATATGAAATGGGACTTTTTAAGTAAGATTATATTAAAGAGTAAATCAATTAACCACTTAAAAATCAACTTTTTATGGGTTAAAGTTTAACTTTTACCATACGTGGTGGAAACATATGTACATATTTATTTTTGTTTTTGTTTTTTTTTTCTTTGTAAATGAACAATGCTTTTTATATTTTTTTTGTAATTGCAAATTTTGTAATTTTTGAATAAATTGTTGATGAACAAGAATTTTAAATCTTTGAAAATGATGCTACTATAAATTTATGCTGAGACAGTCAGGAAATCCTATCGTACAGTTTTTGAAAAAATTGGCTTCAAACTTTAACTTCAACTTACTCAAAATGTGTTTTTTGTACAAAGAGCATATGAATCCCCGGACGTCGATATGATTGAGAACTGGACCTAATAGTTTTATGTCAACTCCGAACGGCTAATGTGCATATTTTGAAGATGTATTGCATGATATTATTAACTCCTCTGAGTTTTGCATTCGTCACATCACCGAAACTCACTCGAACATTAGTCGGAATTAGGTATCAAGGAGTTTTAAAATTTGATTCACGTTTGAATTTTTCATTCAATTCTGTGTTCCAAACACATAACGGCCTATAGAATAAAATTCAAATCTAAATAAAAAATGCAAATTGTTCCAAACACAAGATAAACTTTCTGTTTTAGATTTATTCAAATATATTTGATATATATACATATATATTTATTTATTTATTTATACATATATATTGCAACAAAATCACAAAAATATACCATTATTTTTAAATTGTTTTTTTTATTTTTATTTTATTTTTATTTTTAGACAGCAACACACGCTGTCTTAACGTCAATTAACTACAGTGTTTAATAAATTATAATACAAACTGGACAAGATGTGTGTGTGTGAGTGTGCGTATATGTGTGTATGTGTGTTTATATATATGGACGTATCTTAAGAAGCGAAATTAATAATATGGCTAAAACTTATATGGCTAAAATGTGCGAAAAATTTTAAATAAATAGAAATGTGATTGTGCTTGTATGTGTTTGTGAATGTGTATTTGTGTTGTAGCAAGCTTATTGGCTACATTTTATACAACGAATTACAACAACTTGTTGCTTCAATTACATTTAATAAGTTAAATACCAAATTTTTATTTTTTATATAAATAAAATTTTTCTTTTTTTTTACTATTGCATAAATTCATAAAAATTTTAAATTCGATCATTTCGTAAATAAATTAAGAAACTAATTTAATTTGTAAATAAATAAAAATTTACTGAAATATTTAGCTTCACATCAGAGAGAAAAATTTTATGAAAAACAAACAAATTGGAATTTAATGACAATCAGTTGTTATGGATAGACTATTTCATTTTTTTTCTGACAGTTCAGATCTAAATTTGTGCAGCTTAGAGCTTAGACCTGTTAGCAAAAAACGCTTTAAATGTCTGTTATCAGTTTTACTCTTATGTCAAAATTGAACTAACATCTTTTTATACAGGTATAAATAATTAAGTGTGTATAAATTAACTTAAAATCGAAATAAAATTGAGCTTAAAAATAAACAATGATAAACAAAATGAGGAGCCTTTGAATGAGGATGCATTAAATAAATTAGTCAAAACAATTTGCGCACAGTGTTGAGCAAAAGTGTGGCATGCTTTGCATTGAAATGAGTTCTTATGAGAAAATACTTTAAATAAAAAACAAAATAAAACAAATAATTAAAATTTAAAATCTTATAAATGGCGTTTTTGAATTAAAGAACTAAGTTGGTTTTTTTTTTTAGATATAGGGTGTGGCTTAAAGTCTTAAATATTTGGCATAACTATGAAGAGATGCTAAGCTTTGAACGTTTATTTTTACTAACTAATATAAATATAGATATAGCTATATAGAGAGTTAACAATATTTATTTATCTTTTCTCTATAATAGCAATTTTGTTGGCTTATGCATTGAGTCGCTAGAATTGATTGATTTATGTTTTTGTTTTTTTTTTTTTTTGTTTTTTCCTTTTAACTAATTTTAAAATTTTTCTTTCATCATAAAATTTGCTACACTATCATAAAATTTGTGTTTAAATCAAGAACAGAAAAACATGTCTATTCTTCAAATTTAAGTTTCATATTTTTTTTTTCCTTTGCTTTTGTGGTTTTTAATTGAAAACTTTTGCATTTGCAGTAATTTTGATGTAAATTTACTCTGCCGCCTCGGGACATTTTTCCAGCAATGTCATATAGAGTACTCGTAAATACTGAGTTACACTTAAATGTTCACTGGCCAGCAGCCAGTCACGCACTTCCGTTCGCGAATGATACTCATTTTGACTGTCCACCTGTGGCAATGGTATCTGTAACTTTTCCATAAATTTTATAACTTCATGCATATCGACATTCACCATGGTGCTGACTGCTTCGAAGAACTTGTCGATCTTGTTGAAGTTCGAATGATTATTGTGTAGATCGTGCAACAGTTGAATTTTGTTATCTTTGCGATTTTTGATGACATCTTCGAGAGCAATTTGCAGTATTTTCAGTGTGGAATAGACTTTTTGCATTTCATTGTGTACCTGAATGAAGCGAAACGAGAAGAGAAAAGAAATAAATTTATGAGATTTTTGTTCGAAATTAGTTCGTAAATAAGTCGGTTTAAAATAATGATCTCGCCAGTTTATATCAGAATAAATGAATCAGTGAATTTTTTTTTCAATTGGATTGAATTGGAGTTTCAACTTCAATTTCAATTTCAATATCAATATAAATTTCAATTTCATTCAATTTAAATTTCATTAAATTTCAGTGTAAATTTCTTTAAATTTCAATTTCAATTTTTGTTTCAATTTCAATTTCAATTTCAAATTCGATTTCGATTTTAATTTCTATTTAAACTTCTATTTCAATTTCTATTTCAATTTCTATATTAATTTCAATTTCAATTTTAATTTTTTATTTCAATTTCAATTTAAAAATCGATTTGAATTTCAATTTCTATATTAATTTCAATTTCAATTTCAATTTCAATTTTTTATTTCAATTTCAATTTCAATTTCAATTTCAATTACAATTACAATTTCAATTTTAATTTTTTATTTCAATTTCAATTTCAATTACAATTTTTTATTTCAATGCCAATTTCAATTTCAATTTTAAGAATTCGATTTTGAATTTAAATTTGAATTTGAATTTGATTTGAATTTGAATTTGAATTTGAATTTGAATTTGAATTTGAATTTGAATTTGAATTTGAATTTGAATTTGAATTTGAATTTAAATTTGAATTGGAATTTGAATTTGAATTTGAATTTAAATTTGAATTTGAATTTGAATTTGAATTTGAATTTGAATTTGAATTTGAATTTGAATTTGAATTTGAATTTGAATTTGAATTTGAATTTGAATTTGAATTTGAATTTGAATTTGAATTTGAATTTGAATTTGAATTTGAATTTGAATTTGAATTTAAATTTGAACTTCATTTTCAATTTCAATTTCAATTTGTATTTGAATTTGAATTTTAATTCCTTTTCGTATTCGTATTCGTATTCGTATTCGTATTCGTATTCGTATTCGTATTCGTATTCGTATTCGTACTCGTATTCGTATTCGTATTCGTATTCGTATTCGTATTCGTATTCGAATTCATATTCATATTCATATTCGTATTCGTATTCGTATTCGTATTCGTATTCGTATTCGTATTCGTATTTGTATTCTTATTCGTATTCGTATTATTATTCGTATTCGTATTCCTATTCGTATTCGTATTCGTATTCGTATTCGTATTCGTATTCGTATTCGTATTCGTATTCGTATTCGCACTCGTATTTGTATTTATATTCGTATGCGTGTGCGTATTTGTATTCGTATTCGTATTCGTATTCGTATTCGTATTCGTATTCGTATTCGTATTCGAATTCATATTCATATTCGTATTCGTATTCGTATTCGTATTTGTATTCTTATTCGTATTCGTATTATTATTCGTATTCGTATTCCTATTCGTATTCGTATTCGTATTCGTATTCGTATTCGTATTCGCACTCGTATTTGTATTTATATTCGTATGCGTGTGCGTATTTGTATTCGCATTCGTATTCGTATTCGTATTCGCATTCGTATTCGTATTCGTATTCGTATTCATATTCGTATTCGAATTCATATTCATATTCGTATTCGTATTTGTATTTGTATTCTTTTTCGTATTCGTATTATTATTCGTATTCGTATTCGTATTCGTATTCGTATTCGTATTCGTATTCGTATTCGTATTCGTATTCGTATTCGTATTCGTATTTGTATTGGTATTCGCACTCGTATTTTATTTATATTCGTATGCGTATTCGTATTCGTATTCGTAGTCGTATTCATATTCATATTCGTATTCGTATTCGTATTGGAATTCATATTCGTATTCGTATTCGTATTTTTATTCTCATTCGTATTGGTATTTTTATTCGTATAATTATTCCTATTCGTATTCCTATTCGTATTTGTACGCGTATTCCTCTTCTTATTCGTATTCGTATTCGCACTCGTATTTGTATTTACATTCGTATGCGTATGCGTATTTGTATTCCTATCCGTATCCATATTCGTAGTTGTGTTCGTATTCGTATTCGTATTCGTAATCTTATGTCTATTCGAATGTTTATTCATACCAGTATTCGGTATTTTGTATTTCGTATTTTGTACTTCGTATATCCTATCGTATCAGTATAATAATTATCTCTCTTTTATGTTAAATGGAGGAATGATTTATGATTAATATTATGTCGGGAAGAAGTTCTTCACTTACCATTTCTTTGGTGAGCGGCTTGTTTATGATGTGCAAAAAATTCTCCTTATCGGGTAGTTTATAAAAGTCACGTTCCAAAACTTCTCTCAAAGGATGATCCAATTGAAACATATGTTTCAGCCAGGTAACATGAACTTCTTCAGGTGTTTTTTTATATTGACTATTGGTCTGCAAAGAAAAGAAAATATTCAAAAAAATCTATAAGATTTGTTTAAATTTTAAAACAATTTATTTGAGACTTATATCTACGTCCATAACTGAATTGATCACTCTGTTAAAACCCTGTTTTCGTTAAGAATTCAGATTCTTTTGCTTGGGACAGTCCTTTATTACAACGATTAAAAGTCCCGCAGAATATATTTTTATTTCGATGAACTTTATGTTACTTGGAAACAATATGAACTTTACTTCTAGTCCCTTTTCACTACTAATTTTGGATTAAGTAGGCGTGAGTCTAGCTCCGCACTTCAAAAGTTATAACTAAAAAATATATGTGCCATAATGTTGGCTGTATGTGTTATCATGTGCCGCCTTAAAGTTTGATTTTAAAAAATTTGTACCATGGCCGTAGCCAGAATTTTCCATGGTGGGGTTTTGATATCGAAAATATATAGCCAAATCGGGCACTTTCGAAGAAAACATAATTTTTAAGTGTGTCCAGTAGACAGACCAACTCATGACAACAACAACTCAGCATCATCAACAAGCAAGATTTATACTGGCATGCCATTTATAGTTATAATTCACAACATGTTTACATGAAAAAATGCTTCAGGTGATGAGGTTTCACATTCTATAATACAGCTATAGGACAGAGTGTTTTCTTCGTCTGATTTGCTTTGTATTTTGTGTCTTTTTCGACTCTAGTGGGCGAGTTTGAAGACCAAAAATCCCTCTTGGCGACGATCATTTTCGTAGGAATTCGAAAATTGTGCTATGTTGTAGTCAAGCTGTGTTACAATGTGCCGTAAAGAAGTTTAAAGAGTTCACCTTGGATTTCCAATATTTTTAAAGTTAAGGGGACATACAGGTTAAAAATATAAAAAAAAAAATTTTTTTTGAGATAGAAGGAAAAAAGATATCGTTTTCACCGTCGATTTTGTAACCTCGAAAATCGATTTTTTTTCAAATGGCCGTAATTTTGTTTTTTTTCGGCGGATAAAAATTATCATAGTTCAGGCGGTGGCCACTTAAACAAGGATTAATTTCTTTTTTTATGTTTTGTATTCTTTAAATGCTAATAAATATATGTGCAAAATTTGAAAACGATATCTTTTTTCCTTCTATGAAAAAAAATTCTCAAAAATATTTTTTTTTAAAAAATTTGTAACCTATAATATGTCCCCTCAAAAATAGTATTTTTACAAAAATATGTTGCTATAAAGATATTTTTAGGCTTTCCTTTTTCTCTTAAAAATACATATAATAATAAATTTTTCAACACTTACATATTCGCCCAGCAGACTATAAATGTAGCTGTAGGTTTTATTAACTTGCACCAGCATATTTTTCAGATGATCGGTATTTTTGCAGAAATCATTGCTGATATTGTTGTAGTCACCGACATTATTATTATTGTTTTCCGGTAGTGGCTCTGCCATATTGGATACCGAACGATGGTGCAGATGATGATGATGATGCGCTGGTGTTGGTGAGTCCACGTGCTGTCGCTGTTGTTCTAGGAGTTTTTGATGATGTCGCAGGCGATATTGTTGAGAATGCAGGATAAGTCTTTGACCAGATGCTTTCACTGGATAAGCGGAGGATTTTGGAAATACTATGGCACAGAGAAATATGAGCAGGAATGCATAAGATTCTGCAAGTAAAAGTAAATAAGAAAAAAATGAAAATTAATAATTTTTTTTTTAAATAAAAAACAAATATATGCTAGATATAATGATGTGGAAGATTTTAAATTCTAAAGCATTATTTCAATGTGAATCAACTAAAAGTTAATGCCACCATCTTCAAAAACTCAAGCAAGCAGAGACACAACAGCATCTACGAGTAAAAAATTCTCATTGAGTCAAGTTAACAGCATTTAATTGTTGCTAATCACCGTCAAGAGCAATACATTCAATTTTCTTTGTTGTCGCTGTGACTCTGGTGGCTTAGGTTATAAATGTTGCAGTTGTTGTGTAGTTGTAATCTTGAATGCAACTTTTGTGAGCAACTGAATGGAAAATATTTTCACGCATATAAACAGTATTTTTTAAACGGTACAAATCTGTATCTGGTATCTTGTAGCCTATCAGGTAATTGTTTGATACCAAAACTTTTTTTTTTTGTTTAATAGCCAACCGGTCGGAATACTGGACCTCCAAGGATGTTGCTGCATGCCAACAAGTCAATTTATACAAGCAGCGAAATGTCGCTCTGTGTGTATGTATGTCTAGCTAGCTATGCGTTTGTCCAGCTGTTTCTCTTGTTATATTTTACAAGTTCAAGGTGTGTGGCCGTGTATTATAGATTGATTTGAAATGAGCGATGCACTGAGCAATGCACTTCAAATAACTAAACATAAGCTTTAATTTAATGACTTGTCTGGATGTCTGACATTGTTGAACATTAGATATTTGCTACCAATAATTTGTTGGCAGAAAGTAGAGAGAAGTGGTCTATATATATAAAAAAAGGTTGTAATTGCTTTTTATTGAGTAGAAATTTTTTTAAATAATTTAGAAACATAAAAGAACAAGTAAAGTAGCAAAAAATAACAGCGGAAATGAAGAGTAGCACAACTTTTACATTCAAGAATTGCTCAGATATAAGATTGATTAAGTATAGTTTTTAAGTTCGCAAATATTTGATATGACAACGTTTTACCAAATGGTAAAAATTAATTAAAATCAAAAAAAAACATATTTTAAAATAAAATCTAATGCATTCGGCACAAAATTATATTTTTTTTTTAAATAATGCTTTAAAAACAATAAAAACAATACTTAAAAAATAATCCCAAAATGCCGGCCAAACTTAAGATGTGATTGAGAAGTTTTATCTTCAAACAAAACAACAATTAAAAAACAATAATGAATCATTTAGTCTCTGAGTCACTGCGTTCTTAAAATAAACATATTTGTTGGTCTTATAACCAAAATATATTTTTCATTTTTAAGTGTGTCCAGTAGGCAGGCCAACGCATGACAACAACAACTAACCATCAGCAAACTGCAAGATTTATGTTGGCATGCCATTTATAGGTATAATTCACAGCATGTTTACATGAACAAATGCTTCAAGAGAATAGGTTTGACATTCTATACTAATACAGATGTAAGACAGAGTCCCAGTAGGGGAAGTTTTCATTATAGAACTAGTTACTTAATAATTACTTGAAAATGGGAGGTAATTCCCTACTGGATTACAACACAAAGAAATAATATATTATTTTATCATGGGCTTGTCATGGGCGGTAATGTGTGGTGCTTACAGGTATCACCGCTTAGGTTATGTCTGTGGTCAAAAGGAATAACAGCACAATTCAAATTATCGTAAATATGGGATGTTTTATTTTTTTTACCTCGTCTGTTTCCTGGAAGTTAGTGGAATAATCGAACATGAAATTTCTACATAGATGAATGTCTTTTCATTTTGCACAGATACCAGATCGCTTTTTTACCGGTAAACAGGTGAGGTAAGGAAAATAAAACTTCCCATATTTACGATATTTTGAGTTATGCTGTTATTCCTTGTGACCATAGATTTATTTTTAAATCGTAAGCGAGGCTGTAAGGTTTTGAGTTGCTCGTGGCTGTTTGACTAGATTCACGATGGTTGTTACGAATGATGGTTGTTTAGAAACTGTAAGCAAAGGCGTAACTTATGACATGTGCTTATGGGGTAATTAGTTACTGAGTTCGTTATGACAATAATGACTTCTCATTTAACCACTGTGGTGTTTTCTTCTTCTCCTTGCTTGGAAACAAGTAACGATTTTTGAAACAAACTTCTGAAAAGTTCATTGCTGCTCAAACTTAAGTTCAACCATAGGTCTTAATGTCCCAGCGGGCTACATTCCCATCTACATTGTAATTTTAACATAATATGTCATTGGACAAATGCCATTGGTGCTTCAAATTATAGTGAAAGTATATCACTCAACACTATGCTCCGTTTGTGTTCTGAACTGCAACAAAAGTATAGCACTCAATCGTTCCTTAAATACTCTCGTTATATAGTGCTCTTTGAGCGCTCTTGTTGGAAGTACTCCGATTTTGGCCCATTTGAGTATTGCGTGAGTTACACACATAGATTAGAAATCCTACTTTTTCGTTCAAGTGGCTTTCAAGTTGGGTTGGGTCAGTATTTCCAACATCTTGAGTATCTAAAAGCATAGTAGAATAAACAGGATAGACTCGCGGTTGGGAGCCAAGACTCAGAATTGTCGAAAAAACACCGAACAATGATTTATTTGTATTTATTTTGACAATTTCGACGTAGAGCGAGAGAGGATTTTTAGCAACGAGACTACCTTGTTTATTCTATCATGTCTAAAAGCTTTACTTTAAATTTTAAGTCAGTTTGAGTCGGTCTTTATACGATCTTTAGTATATGGAAATCATAAAATTCGCTCAGATGGTTTGTAAATCAGCTCTGGAAGGTTCTTCTTAGGCCGAGTGTTAATATCAGTAGCAATTATCTGCTCGAAGGATATATAATATTTCTTCAAAAGCACTTTCAGTTCACACAGGCACTAAGTCAAAGCGTGCAATACATACTGATGGTAAGCCCTTTTGCCAGCAGTTATAATTTCCAAAATAATTTTTTTTTTATATCAATTTAATTGCTTACTTTTATTTAACAAATTATTTTTGAAACGAATTATAATAAGTTGTTCATTTTACTTTAGAAAAGCTGTGTGTTACTCAGAGTTAACAAAAAACTTAACAGACCGGAAAAAAGAAAAAACAAAAATATGTACTAAAAAGGAATGGCGAACATAGGGTTGCCGTCAATGACTGCAAGTACATTTAAAACTGTAAAATATCACAGTCTTATTACTGCTGTTCTGAACACTATACCAAAAATTCCGAGAGCAGAGTGAGCGATCGTTGGACTTACCTGTAGTATCGAACCAAGAATGATAGAAACAAGATTACGCGTTCCGCAAATTAGAGCGAGAGAGCATGACGTCACAAGCGATATTATCAGACTTTGGAATAATTTTACTTTGGGACACACGTCTAAATATTTTTTTCTTATTTTTATAATATGTATATAGACCTCCTTAACCTATTGGTGTAATAAAATTTTTCGGTCTCCAATGGTTTAGGAGATAAAAATTTTAAAAGTTTAAAAAAATCATATTTTTCGTATACGAAAATACTCATATTTATATACAGAAGAGTAGATATTTTTATTTTACTTTTCCGAAAGAATTTATGGATTTTTATGGTGGCGTCCGTAGCGTAGTTGGTTAAAGTGCGTGGCCGCTATGTCAAAGAACTTTGGAGACCCAGGTTCGAACCCCAGCAGCGACAGAAAATTATTTGAATTAAAATAATTTTTCTGTACGGCCGCCACCTCTCTGCAGACAATGGCAAACCTCAGAGAGTAACCCAAATGCCATGAAAAGCTTCTTGAGAACAAGAACATTCCGTTGTTCGCCGTTCGGAGTCGGCGTTAAACACGTAGGTCCGGTTCTCAGTCAATTGTGTACAAACTTAATAACACGCACAACACAATTGATCATAAGAAGCTAGGTCAAAGTCCTTTCAAGGGCTGAAATGGCCATTTATTTATTTATTTATTTTTTTTTTTTTTGAAAGAATTTATTTTCAATAACGTCAATTTGCCTAAGAGATCGCCCGTTTTTGTCAAGCTAAAGTACTGTGTGACGTCATGCACTCAGTTGAGAAAGAGAGTATTGGATAACGGGACTGCGGAACGCGTAATCTTCTTTCTATCATTCTTGGTATCGAACCTGATACACACGAGAGCTATATTTGTGTGCTTTTAAGAATAGAGTGAAAATTAATGTAAATAAAAATAAATCAATTTATATCGCTAATAAAAATTATGTGTAGACTGAAATATTGAAAACATACAGAACATCATTAGGCACAGATTCATGTAGGTCTTTGTTGATCCTGGAGTTTCAGGCTTTGAAATAACCTTTTTACACCATTTTTATTGAATTAAATTTTCTCTTAGGAAATCCAAGAGCATCTCTGTTAGAAATCTGTTTCAACCTCTGCTCTCAGAGTTGTTACTTTTTTGTTCAGCATGCATTTAACTCATGATAAAATGGTGAATGATGAAATGGTGAAATATAGTTAAAATCATGAATAAGCTTTTCTATGACGATATTTTATCAACCTGACTTTTCATCATCTAATTTTTAACTAAATTTATAACTTTTTAAAATCAAAACAATTTCTTATGTTTTCAAAGTAACTGTTTTTAAAAATGAACTTTGTTTTTTTAAGATCTCTATTTGCATTATAATCTGCAAATTTTAAGATTAAAGAACATAATGCCTCGGGAGGAATGTTAAAACAACACAACCGTGATAGGAAGCCACGAAAATTGTAGTAATATAAAAATTAAGAAAGCACTACAAAACAAAAATTAAGTTCTTTTGGTGAAAAATACCTTACAAAGTGGTGAGTAGCTACCATTAACTTCTCGCAACAGCATAAATCAATTTTGTCTTAAAATAAGTTAGTAAAAAATTTGTTTAATTTTAATCACAAGCACCTTGAAAGAAGTTTATCCGATAGAAAGAAATTTTTTTCGGTGAATCAGAATATTACATACTACGCTAGGATATTGCATGGAAATAGTGGAGAAAGGTTAAGGAAATTATTGGTATAGGAAGTAATGTAAGTTTACTAATAATTAAACTTCCACCAGGAATTTTCATTTTCAAAATCTAAGAGATCTATTTCCACATTTGTAAGTACAGGTTCGATATTTTCTCTATCGATAATACTTATATTTACTTCAAAAATAAGTTTTAAATTATGTATATTTTTATATTGTTTGTTTCGTAAGAAGCTCTGGCAAAGTATTTTGTACAGAAATACAGAACTTTAGAGCATAATTTCACAAAATCCTCATAAAAATGCTTCTGAAGTGAAGCTGAGACATGAAACATCTCCGATATAGTGATTGGTAGTATCAACACTGACACATTCTTCTCCATTTCGTTCAATGGTCATATAGTGGGTTTCTGAATTTATAAAGATGTTGCTCAAGCACTGATGACAAAAGAGGTCACAACTGTAAAAGTTATCGAGAAAATTCATTTATACAAAAATTCGTGGTAGAAGAACGCAGACTGAAAGTGAGTAATTAAGATAAAGTGTAGCAAAGAAAAGATTATATTTTCACCCTCTCATTCATCAGTCGTTGCGATCAAATTGTATCACCCTACATCGCAATCCCCAGACCTAGCCCCAGCGGTTGTCATATGTTTCCTTACCTCAAAAAAGTGTTCGAAGGTAAAAATCTGTTAAAAGAAAAAGGTATTAAATTCGAAAATGCGACCATCGAGGGAACCATCAATGCTGCCAATATCTTTATATTGCACTCATTATATTGAACCATCAATATTTTAGGCAGTTTATATCCCTATCAATGCGTTAAAGTACCGTTATGATAAATAATATATAAGTCTTGATGGTTATTATATTGAAAACAGAAAAACTCCAAGAATATTTTTTTTTTTTGACGTGACAAGGTAACGTTTTTAATAAAGTCGGAAACTTTCTTGTTAAATTAAAAATAACAAAAAACAGCAAAACGTATTTAAATTAAAATATAAAATATTTCTAGCATAATAGAGTTCAACCAGAATTGTTTTTAAATTTTTTTTCACATTGAGATGCTTCGAAAAGATGTTTAGGGCCGTTTTCTCAATGTCGGGTTAGTCTAGTTTTTAACCAGGAGATAGCTAACCATACGATAGCTTATAAAAAATAATTTCGGTTTCACCATGTGCTGATGACGCAACTTCGGTTAAATCATAAATTGTGAATTTTTACAATTGTGAATATGTGAAAACTACATATCAACTGTCTTGTGTTTACGTTTTTTTTTTTTTACTTTTAAACGTTTACTTTTTTACTTCATATGAAGAAACTTTACTTATGTGTGAATTTGTATGTAAAATGTATATCAAATTGTTTTCTCTTCCAGCTGTTCTTTTGATAAGCAGTTAACCGAAACCACAACTTGCAGTTAATTTAATCAGCACTTAACCGACAGATAAGCACTAACCGGACATTGAGAAAAGGCTTTTTTGCTAACCGCTGGTTAAAGTTCTGGTTCGTGCTTAACTGGACATTAAAAAAACGGCTGTCTTAGCTGCCAAGACCTTATATGACCTTATATGACTTGTGAAAGTGAATTGTTGCTGAAGTTATTGAAGCTCAGACTGCTATCAGAGATCTTTCATTTATTTCTGAAAGCATAGCTGTCGATATCAGACCGGATGTTCTTGAGGCAGCTCTATAAATAATAATATTTCAAGTACCTTTTCAAAGCTCAAACAGCTTCAGAACAGCTTCTTTATTACTTGTGACAGAAGTAGTATTGAGGTTTTTTCAGAAAAGAACTCTGAGCTTTCAAATAACAAACAAATTTCGATATTGCTGCACACAAGTATTAACCAGAGAGTTGAATTTTTCCTTGCAATTAGCCACATAGAATCCAAATTATTAGTTTGGTTAATAAATTAAAGCCAAGCACGTAAAAAAGTAACACAAAAGAAGTAAAATAAATATTCAGTTCTTTGACTCTGTAGGTAATTTATAAAGAATACTATAAAGTTTGGCAAAATAATAGCAATATGGTTAAAATGCAATAAGAAACACTTTACTCTTGCTTTGTAATGATTGGATATTAGCTTCATGGATTAATGGAATTTATTGCTTGTACGAACACAAAATATACCATCTTTCCTCCAAGGAATCATCAACTTACTCTAAAAAAATACAAATAAAAAGTTTGCGCCGCTGTTTGGGGACACAGTTATTTTGAACAGTAAAAGTCGAGCAATTATATACGAATATTTGACAATATTAAATTATAACAAAGTATTCCAATATTACAAAGCATAGTAAAATATTTAAAGAATACTATAAAAAACTTACCTCCAAACAAATAATGCTTTAAATAAATTTAAAAACAAAAATACCGGTTAAGTCTTTACAGTCTACAAGTCTATGACTTACTTAGTTGGCTCTTTTTTTTCATTTTCAACATATACCTACACAATATAATTATTGGAAAAAAAAAATTTAAATAAAAAGCCACGCTAATAAAAATTCTATGCATACATTTAGTTTCGAGCATTTTCACTTTCATTAAGTTTATGCATTATTTATGGCATCTATTTATAAAACTATTAGAAATAAAACTGCTGACAAGCTAGCTGCTAGACAGAGAGAGATTTAAATAAAGCTATTGGCAGCTTTGAGCACATTGCAATAGCAAATGTTTAAACAATTAACAAGTTATAGCATTTTATGATATCGGGGCGTATGAGTTACAGACAATTGCGCGAAGTGTTGAAGTTTCCACAGACGAATTAGAGGAGGCCCGATGGGAAATTCCCCATTCAAATTTGAATGGATATTGAGCACGCTGCATGTATTACCATGGCAGGTGCTTTTTTTTTTTTGGTGGTTGCTATGCTTGCTTGATATCCTTTTAACTATAACATTTAGCATTGAAGCCGGCTGCCCACATTATGCAACAAGTTTATATGGCACCCACAACAGCGCGTCAATATAAGCGCGTAAGCAACACAGGCGTACCTCTCACACAAAAAAAAAAAATATCTATATTTATATATGTATGACGGCATTTATGTCACGCTGTAACAAATAAACTGCTGCTAATTGCCCTTTTCTGCTACAAATAAAAGGCACCAGCAAAGGTAGAAGCTACACACACACACACACACATACACATACACTCTTCACGTCATTTTATGATCTTAATGAAGTTAATTCATTAATTGCGAAAAAATGCCCACACAGTCACAACTGTTGTCACACTTCCATTCACACACACACATACACACAGATACATGCACATAACAATTGAAGTGATACCCAATAAACATACAGCCGCACGCTTATTTTTCTGTCTCTAAAAAAGCGGGCGAATTAATGACGTTTTATGAGCGCTGCTAATTATGACACATAAAAGCGTCAAAATTTAGAATGACGCCTCTAAAAAGGCGTCATAAAGTCATTTAATTGATGACGATTAAATGAGCGCTCATAATTATGACTAAGTTGCTAAATTTAAACAAATTAATTTAAACAAAATTTTGAACATTCATGATTATGTCTCCGATAAGAGTTTGAATGTTGAAGATTTTCTACGTGCTAAGAATTATGACTACTAAAAATGTCGTATTAATGATAGTTTTTCATAAACTCATAATTTTGAGCTTTTAAGACACTTTTATGGAAAAATTGTGAGCGCTCTTCATATTTCAAACTGATTTTTGAGTGATAATTTTAAGCTATTTAGAAGTGTTTATGAATATAATGATTCACTATCATTCATTGGTGTATTCTAATAGTAGGGGAACACACACATAAAAGTGTCTTAATTAAGCTCTTTATGAGCACTATCCATAGCTCATACATTTGAGTCTAGGAAGAGTCATAAAAATCATACATGAAAAAATTATAAAACTTGTTTGCATGTAAGTCCGAAAAGACTTTTAAATACGACACGAATAAGAGTCACATTTCGAACTCGAATCGACACTCGAATGTCGAATATAACACGTAAAAGAGTCATATTTTGAACTCGAATCGATGTGATGGGGAAACGCTTCATATTGAAGTCTTAAATGGGCTCATTTTGAACACTCAAACTCATAAATTTGCGTCATATAAAGGTAATAAATAACTCTAAATGTTTGCTGGGTATAAAATTCTTTTCAGTTTCGTTTTCTATTGTGCGTCTTTCTATGCTGCTTCTTCTTCATTGTCTTCTTCTTTTTATTCAGCTGTGATTACTCAGTGACCTGTTCCAATTCATAATCAATAAATATTGTGTATGTTATAATTTTTAATTATGCTGCTTGTCTTTTGTCTCTAATTAAACAGAGCTTCTTCTCCAATTGTGCTAAATAAAGTCACAGCGACAAAAAAAAAACAAAAAAAAAAAATATGAAAAAGAAATGAAAAAAAAGTAACGCAGTAACGCACGCTGTGCTGCTTATGAAGGTGTTAATCTTTTAATTGGTGAAATTAATTCATTCACAATAATAATATTGAACATAAAAATAACTGCACTGATCAGAGAAAATATACTGGGGCAAGTAAAGAAAACCAAAATAAAATTTGTGAACTTTCAAAGATTGTGCAGTAAGAAAAAAACTTAAGTTGGGAGTCAAAACGCGAAGAGACTTTTTTAAGCCAAAATAGGTAGCAGGGGTATTATTATAACAAAAAAGAAAGAGATCCTTTTAGAGGCGTATGATTGCTTAATGTTGAAGCGACATTTTTTTTTCGCACGTCAAATATTGTGGGCGTTTTACAAACATTCATTGTGTTGGTGTTGAAAGATATTTTAAGATCCTTGACCTAAATAGTTGAATTGAAGCGTTGGAGTCCGTTGGAGCTGAAAATAGAATGAAGCAAACGAACACCTCTTCGCATGCCAACGTTTTGTTGCTGCGCTGTGTGGGTGGATAGAAACGCCCAATCAGCTGCTTCCAGGAACGCAACCTTTGCTTGTCCACCTAAACACAAATATTTTTAATATAATTAACATAAGGAGAAGATATTTATAGGTGATGTTCTTGATGGTGGGCAGAAAATAATTTTTCTTTCTGTCTTCTATACGAGATGATGTTAACTAGCTAATTAAGTACCCACAAAATTTTCAAAAACTTGCAACAATTTAAGAATTGCAATTAAGTAGAAATATTCTTTTCTTTTTTTTTTGTTTTGCTTATAAAATATGTGATTTTTATGTTACATTTTTAATAATTTTTCTAGCAAGTTGACATATGACGAGATGCTATGATATCTCATTTATTCTGGTATCATTGATACTTATCAAAGTAGTAAAAGGGAAACGAAAAAAAAATTTTGTTCATATTTTATGTATGCTTTCTATAAAACTTAAAACCTATTAAACCGATTAGTGTGAAACATATTTTTGAGGTATTCTGCATTCAATTCTGAAACACATGGGCTTTGTAACAATTTGATTTATAAAATCGATTCCGAGAAATAACGGTTAAAGTAACCGAATTCTACTTGAAATTTTGAAGTTTTTTATTGGCTTTGCCAAAAAAAACAAAAAAAAACACTAAAAAGCAAAGAGCGATTGTTGCAAGTGAAAGGACCTGGAGAAACTATTAAAATGCATTATGATTATTTTCAAGAAATATCCTATATAAAGCATTTTTATTTTAAATATATCTGTTGAAATAACTCCATGGCAATTATTAGCAGAAGAAAGATCCGCATTAAACCCTCAACAATTTATGTTAACATATCACAGAACACTACAAGAACAATTTAAATTTATGAATTGACATTTTTCTAAAACAAGTCCGATCACAAAAAGTTAAAGATCACAAAAGAAAACAAATTATAATTTGTGGCACAAGGAAATAAAATGCCAAAATTTATGAGTGTATAATAAAGAAATTATTGAAGAATATAAAATTTACTTGAAATACAAATAACCAAGGGACGATCTTTACAAAGTTGTATTTGAGAGAAAATATTTAATACTTTGCTAAGAAAATCAGAGCTATTCAGAGGCAAAGAACAAAGTAATGAGGAGCTAAAAGCAAGTTTATATAAGGAAGTCAAGACATGTTTCAAAGCAAGCATAACAAACAGAAGCCCGTGCAAAGCTGGTTACTCTCTACTAGTGTACTATGTACAAAAATATTAAATTGAGAAAAAAACTTTTTGGCATATTTTTGATGAGCAGAATGATCTTGCTTGCTGAAGGACTGGTCAACAAATCAACGAAAGAGAACATTATGCCATGTCTACACACAGAGTTTAGTTTGAGTTAGCAGTACAAAATTGAGTTTTGCCTTTGAACTCAAAATAAGCTCTTGAATTCCCAGTACAATTATGCAGGATTAAACTCAACTAAACTCAATTTGTTTACTGAATTTATAAAAACTCAATTTGAGGAATGCCTAAAAATATGCAATTGTTTTTCTGAATGACTGCTTCCTGAATGACTGGTTAACAATTCAGGAAAAGAGAAGCACACCTTTTGCCTTATGTCTACACAGAGGGTTTAGTTTAAGTTGCCAATACGAAGTTGAGTTTTAAAAATTAAATTTACTAAAAATTAACTCTTGAGTTCCAAGAACCATTATGCTGGATAAAACACAACTAAACTTAATTTGTTTTCTGAGTTTATCAAAACTCAATTTGAAAAATGCCTAAAAATATGCTAATGTTCCGATGAAAAGGTACGTTCAGATGCAATTTTTTAGATGAAGAAGTTAAGTTTTAGACAAGAAGTTAAGAGTACGATTCAGAGTATGTACGTTCAGAGTATTGGACGATTTTGTGCGAAGAAATGTCAAAAATTGCTGATTTTAAAACTGTGCAATTGTTTAACAAGAAAGCCAAAAAACAAAAAAAAAACAAAAAAAAATTATAACAAAAAGTGAAGAAAATAACATGGGCAAGTGCAGAAGATGAGGTCTTCATATCAATATGGAGTCTTCATATCAAAATTCCAATAAAGGAATAACTTGAACGCATGTGTACACAGAAATGGCTGCAGCCTTGTCCTCAAGTGGAATTGATATCACGTTAGTGGAAGTGCAAAAAAAATGAGGAAAACGAAAGTAAACAAAGAGTTTCAGAGTTTCGAGTTTTGGGTTAAAAAATAAAGGCTGTAGAGAAAACCATCAATGTGGTGATGAAATAAGTTAACAGAATAAATATTTGTATGGAGTGGATATAGAAGTTTATAAAGCTCGACTTAGTGCGGATGGAGAAAATTATGCACGTAGAGCAGGTAAAAGAACAGCTGTGGCTAAAAGTCAAGAGAGTTGTAATAACAAAGTAATTATATGACAAAGGCTAAAAAAGAAATGTATTGAAACAGTAATATTTACAATAAGCTTCGGGAAGTATTCCAATGGCACAACTCAGCAATAGGAAGGCATAAGATGATACAATCCATTTTCTTAAATAACTTTACAATTAAAATAAAATACAAAAATACTGTATTTTCAGCAGAAGTATATACATATTTTAAGTATTCAACAGACGAGGGAAATTACTGTAACGCTCCCAAACTACTCGTATTTTATGAAATATACAAATATTTTTTAAATATTTGCACTTTGAAACAATGACACCACAAAAATAAACTGAAATAGACTTTTTTTTTATATGAGTTTATTCGAAGTACATTAGTAGACTGTTCAATATGTCCTTGGTATGACACATAAATGGCATCACATTATCATCACAATAATATGGCATTATATTATTTTTAAGATTTGGCATCTTTCAAACGATAACTGTCGAAATTGGGGCCAGTTTCATGCAGTAATTTCTGAGTGACAGTGACACTTGAAGTACATAACTTTTGTTCTGCGTTTTGAAAAATAATTGTTTTTTTATAGGAAAAAATACTGTGAAAGCAAAGGGATGGATTGACATATTTCATAGTGAAGAGGCTTCATTGAAATCAACTATAATTGATTGGTTTGCTGAATTCAAATCTAGTTGTATTAGCATTTCAGATAAAGAACGTTCAGGTCGCCCAAAAGAAATAGGAACTGCAAAAAATTATCAATAGAACCCATGATATCGTATTGGACAAGCCTAAAGTGAAAGTGTGTATGAAAGTTGAGGCTTCAAAGATATCAAGTGGCTCGATGGTTTTTATTTTACATAATAATTTGGGTTTGAAAAAGCTGGTTGCGATATGGGTGCATTGACAATCGACCAAAAAGGACAACGGGACTGTGATCCTGAGCACCGTTTAGCCATGATTCAAAAGATTTTGTGCGGCGCTTAGTTACATGTTATTAAACATGGAAATCCACATGTTTCTTTGCTTAGAATATTCTACAAGTGTTTCACTTGATTGATCTTTCTACCTTCCTACTAATCTATCACTCCATTTCGAACCAAGGCAGACTTGACTGAATTCCACCAGGAATCCTTGGTTCAAAGCTAAAAAAAAAAAGACACAACAATCAGACGGAACATTTTTTGTTTGGGTTCTCAGGTGACCAAGGATTTCAGGTGTTGTATCTTTTCAGTCAATTAGGCCTTAATTCGAAAGGGGCTGATAGATTAGTGGGTAAGAAGGGTCTTGTTTATTTCATAATCAGGTAAAATATTTGTAGAATGTTCTAAGCCTAGCGTGAAATCGTAGAATCTGAGGCAAATATTTTACCTTGACGTCAGTCAATTCCTGTTACATACTAACTTTTATGTAGCTAATATTGATGAATTTTCAATTTCAGTTGATTTGAAATGAGGAAAGAAATGCAGAAAGGTTAATGGATTGGTTGGGATTGGGATTGAAGCCTGAGACCTTTGTTATGCCAGTCAAGTGCGCTTTCTGCTCAACTACCGAGGCCGCCCACCGAACTGAAGCTATAAATTTATATCGCAACCTTCGTATCCTTAAGTATCCTACTGAACCATAAGCGAAGGTTTTGGGTAAGGTGAGAGTTTTGCGAACGTTTTTGAGTATAACTATTTTTAAATTTTGGATATTTTATTTTAACGCTTAAAAGTGCTTGATGTAGAAGATTAAATTCAAATTTAATCAAATTTTGTGATAAATGTCTTTTCCCACTGGACCATATGGGAAGTTTTGCGTAAGGTGAGAGTTTTTTGAATGTTTTCGGGTAGAATTTTTTTTAACTTTTAATTTTTTATTTTGTCGCTTAAATGTGCCTGATATAGAAGATTTAATTCGTGAAACGTTTCCCATAAATAAAATCTGTACTTCTTTTGCGAATAATTTTTCTATGGTTCATTTTTTAATCCATTTCCGAAGAAAAAAAGGTTCGTTTCTGAAAGGCATTTTCGTCCGGCGATTGATTCAAAATGGGTTCATTTCCGTGTGCTGATAAATAACTTTTCTATGGTTCTTTTTTCAGCTTATTTCCGAACAAAATAAGATTAATTTTTCAGAGGCATTTTAGTCCGACTGATACAAAACGAGTTCATTAATGAGTGTTGAAAATGAACGTTTCTACCCGTAAAGATTCATAAATGAATTCGACAACGGTAGTCTTGGTTCATTGGGAGGCTACCCAGCGGCTATTGTCTTTTTTTTTTTTTTTGACTTTAAAAAAATTGCTCGCTGGAAAAAGAGATTAACATGAAATAAAAAAGTTGAATTGGAAGCCGTTATGTCTTTTAAAGAGTTGAAAAATCCATACTTTATAGTAGGTATCGAAACACTGAAAGATCACTGGACTAAGTATATCGAGCTCAAAGAAGGTTCAATTATAAAAGTAATTCAACCATTGAAGCAATATTTTTCATTTGTCATGTACCGCAGGATTTTGGGCTAAAAGTGACTTGGATTTTTTTTCTGCTACTGGTCATGGCAAAGGCTCTGTGGATGGTAGCGGGGCAACTGTAAAAAGAACATTATGGACAGCGATTAAAGCCCAAGAATATATCGTTTTCATGACTGGACCTAATGTCTGTTTCAAATATCTAGTACAAAGAAATAAATTGACTAATATTATCGTTTTTTTACCCATCTCAAGACGAAATAGTGCAGAATAGTTATTTTTTAAGCAACAAGTGGGAAGACGTCAAAACAATACACAATATTAAAAAAAAATGTATAACTTGCAAAGAGCGGATATATGTATATGCTTGCGGTACATATTTATCTAAATTGCACAAATTCCCTTAAAACATGCTCGCCTGGAGTATTCTGCTATCTATGATAGTACATATTGCGATTAAGTAAATGTCTGATTATATTGTTACGTGTTTATCTTTATTAATGATGTCAATAAAAAAATGTATTTCTTCAAACTTTTCGAGTTTTCATACTAGGTCACACCCGTTACGTTTTCTAAAAAGTTTTTTTTTAAAGAAAAAATTGTTTTGTGTAGGCAGTAAGTATTGTTGTGCGTGTTCTACGGATAATTTTACAGAATATATCCTAAAAGTTATAATTCTTTAAAAGCTCAAATTTCTAAGGTCACACCCGTTACCGTTTTCTAATGGCTATTCTGAGCAGAAATCATGATCTATCAGTGTATACTTGTTATTAAATGTTTTGCAACCTTACAACCTTGGGAATTGAAACCATTTTTTTTAATTATAAATTTTTTATTTTTGAATTATATTCAAAAATGTGAGTATCATGGTCATACCCGTCACAATGGAATTGCCCAGAAGACATCTTCAATAAAAATTTAAATTTTTTTTCATAATTTTTTAAGCAAACAAACACAAATCTATAGCTATAAATTGAGTCACTGAAATTCTCGACAGGTTACTGATACTAACAGCATTCATAATTTTGTCCGTCTTTTAAATATATTTATTTAGGAGATGCATTTTTTTCTTTTATTTTTATTTTTTCATAAGCATGGATACATTATTTGAAACAAACTTTAAAATATTTGTTGTATCAACAAGAGGTGTAAAGTTGCAAAGGCTCATTTTTAACAGTTGGTCGCTTGACAGTAGTCAAATGTTGATATTTATTATTTATAAATAAGGAAAATTTACCAGAGAATGCGACTCACTGAAAGAAAGAACAGAGTTCCTTGAATATTTTTACTACAATTCGTATTCAGTTGTAGGTACGATGCGAAAAATTCGAGCAAATTTTTATCGTAATTATGTACCTTCTGAGTTGAGTGTGTGCAACATAAGCAAAAAGTTTCAAGAGAGTGGCTCAGAGCAGGATGTGATAACACCGAAAGGATTTTGCCCCTGACATTCGACCGAAAATTTCGACGCACACAAGGAAAGACACCGAAAGGATTTCGACAAATTACTTCGATTCCTCCCCGTGCTTGTGAACTTAAGCTCTCTATGTCCACACTGATTTGTGCAAAAAAGTATACGAAGCTCATTTTCACATTGGCGGCTACGTTAATGAGAAACATTACAGCATGTGTGGATGCAAAAACCTACGAGTAATTCAGGTGACGTCAAAGCCCTCACATCAAGTGACCGTTTAGAGCGGATAAATTTTTACCTAATCTCCATGTTGCAACTTTATAATCTAATAAAAATTTGAGAGATATTTAAGCAAGTGTTTGTTTTATTCAAAAAACAAATTATACATCTCTTGTTGATGCATCCGTAATGTAAATCAGTGACTTTTGAACTTTTTCTTTTCTTGTATTTTCTATTAAAAATGGAAATAGAAACGGAAATTTTTGAAATTTATAAATTTATGTATATTCATACACCAAAAAGTATGTTGCCTATGTATAGAAAATAGTCCAAAATTTAAACCCTAAACACAACACTGAATAATATCAACAAGATTTTTTCCATCTTTCGACGAAAGAAAATATGCTTAAGGATATGTGTTCAAAATTGTATAGCATGTAATGAATTTTTATATAAAATTGGTATAATTTTATTTATAAAAATGTTGCATAAAATATTTAATTATTAACCTGCAGGAGGCCGGCATTTCAGAATGTCCAACAGTGATACTTTGAAAAGTTTTTCCATTCAAAAAGTTCCCAATTGACTAGCAATGTGGGCCGACCTTGATATGATGCCGATAGGCATCATCCCGGCTACCTGCAGGTTAAATTCAATAAAAACACACTTGAAGAAAACTTTTGTGAAAACCAAACAAAAAATATTGATTAGTTAAATTGTTGAAATTAAAGCAAAACAATTTCTTACAACAATTTTACAAAATTCATTAAAAATGTTTGGATGCGCTGTATAAATGCCATGTTTTTTTTAAGTGTATTTTTTACTATTTTGAAGTTTGTTTCATTCTTTTGAGAGAATAAGAAATTAATTTCTAATTTTAAATTCATGCCACGGAAAATGCAAAACCTTTATAGAATCGTGCTCTTCATAAGGACATAGAAATCCTTCAAAAATTAATACGAACCTTATGAGAAACTACATAAATTCGCAATATTTCTGCAGCATGAGCTATTAACAGAAGTCAAACAACCTTTTTAAAAAAAAATCCTGCAAATATCTTAGTCCTTTTAAAAAGTAAACTCTCAGTGTATCATTACGATTTATTGAGTTCTTTATAATCCTACTTTAATAACTGAAAACTTACGCGTTTTGTAAAAATTGCAATATTTAGTGCGGGCGGTTTTTTTGCAGTCAGTCGTCCTTGTTGAGGGCAAAAAATCTATAGACGCACAGTTACTGTGACATGTTGCATGAGGCTCCGCACGCTTTCGCTGTATGCTAAGCGCAGTGCGTGGATCCTGATGGTGCAACAGTAAATAGTTTTCATCCAGCATTTTATTTTCGTTAAACATTTTTACTTTGTTCGGTTTTTTCAACACTTTTAAAATAATGTCCTCAATCACAGTCTTATGTTTTTTTTTTTTTTTTTGTCAACACCTGTTTGCAAGTGTTTTGATTAGAAAGTTTTTTAAATTTGTTTAATCCTTTGATAATAATTCCCTATGAATTGCTTCACTGGGTTAATTTTTTTATTTAAACTCTTGTTTATAACTTGAAATTTTTATCACAAATTATTTGACTGTTCTTTTTTGTTTTTTTTTTATTTATTTTTTCTTTGCTTCTTTTATTCGCTTGTTTATTCTTAGTTAAAGCTCTTTTATTTTATTTTTTTAATTTTTATCAATTCAATTTAAATTCAATCGATCTAGCAACGAGATCACACTCAAAGTTAGGTCTTGACTCGTCCGAAACTAAAGAGTTAATAAATGCTAGTCACACTGAGCGGAAGCCTTAAATGCGCGCTCATCATAACATCTTCAGGCGGCACTGATACAAAAGATTTTGCAACAACAACACCAACAATATTATATATATACATATATATAAATATATTACAAAAAACACCTCAAAGAAAAAAATAAGAAACAACTAAACATCTCAAAATCCCAACAACAAACCGTAAGCAAAAGCTAACAAGCTACGACGACAACAACGTCGTCGTTAATAAACGGAGAAAAATCGCAACGGCCAACAGCAAATCACTTGTTGGCAACACACACACACACCGTTAGAGTTTTGCACCAACACGAACACATAAGCAAATTAATATCAACTAGTTGGCGGCGTGGCTGTGCTTGCTCCAGCTTCGGCTCGGCACACTCCGTGACGCATGCCATGATAACGTCTCGGTAAAAACTGAGTTAAAGCAATTATTCTGAGTTCTACTTAATTTAGTACTTCATAAGCAGCAGCAAAGCGGGCCGTCACCGCCTAAGCTATGACCGTCAAACTAAGCTTGAATGTCCCCCACGTATAAAAAGCACTGAACGCCCGTGTTTTTAGTACTGCTTACAACTGTTTGTTTTGATTGAGGCTTTTGGTTGTTGTATTGTTTTTGCCTCCACGCGTCCAGACATGCGCTCAAACTTGTTCGATAAGCGTGCTGGGCTCAAGTAGCCGATAATCTGATCGGCTAGCTAATTATTTTTTTTTCTCTATTATTGTTGTTGTGAGCGCATAGCAGCCATTTACTATTCCAGCTAAAAGTGAGCTGGGGAGCAGATACTTAAGCTTAGGAATAATCAGAAATAATTATCGATTATTTGCTGAGCGCGCTGATTAACGTGTTATTTGTAAGAAAAAACAAAAACCGGCATTCAACAGATCGCTGGCATAAATCACAGATTTGAATTTCATCATTTGAGAAAAATACCTTGGCATTTGAAGTTAGAAGAAAGTTATTGAAATATAGAGATTGCATATCTTAGCAAACTATTGAGGGCTTTTTTCACAGGGCGTTTTTGATGCATGCATCGATCCGAGAATGCAACCCTTTTTTGTTGAGTTAAACTTTTCATCTAAAGTCGGTCACGCAATGTGAACAGGCTCCTTGACTTTGTAGAGGGTGTAGAATATCGATAACAGCGTATGATCAAGGCAAGAGCAAAAACTCATGAAGATAGGGAGAATGAGTCAAGATAAAAATGATCCAACTAGTTTTGGAAAAAGGCGTTCAATTTTTTTATAACTGCTGGTAACTAGAATATATTTGATATTGAGACAGTACCTAATAAATAATTTCTTTCTCCTTAGTTTCTGAAGAAGCCATTTCTTCCGACTGTATGACCGCATTGTGCAAGAACTAGTTAAAATAATGAAGCCAAAAGTTGCAGTATGGTATCTTTTTTTAATATAAATAGAATTCATGAAGTTATAAGAGGGAATACAAGAAGTTTTTTTTTTAAAAAAAAAAATGTTCTTTTAAGGGTCTCTGTTGCATTTTAGACCAAATATTTTTTACATTATTAAAGAATAACTATTAAAGATTTATCCTTGAAATTTCGGTTGGTATCCCCGAAATGAAAAACCTTAAATTTTCGGTGGGCAATATATCTAGGAGACTAGTTAATCTGACAAAAAATAAATCGGTTTATTGAAGAGTTCTTGGGCGTTTAATCGTTGATTTTGTAAAAATATTAATTTTTGACAAAATCGTGGGCGTAGAAAGAAAATTTTAATTTTTATGCACAAAATTAAGGTAATTTAAGGTAAAATATAAAAAATATGTCTCCTAAAAAAATTTAACGTTTGACCCAAGAACTCTTTAATAAACAGAAAAAAAACTTTTTTTCAGATGAACCAGTCTCCAGATATCTTGCTTACCGCAAACTTAAGGTCTTTCGCGGCAAAGCAGTTTTTTCTATTTTCGAATTTTTTTTTTTTTTAACCGAAATTTCGGGGATAAGTCTTAGTTATACTTTAATAACATAAAAAACAAATTTTGTCTAAAATTAAATACAGCTTAAAAAAAATTTTTTAAAAATATGTTTCTTTTTTTCGAAAGAGGACCAAAACTAAACGGTCCATACATTTCTTTATAATTTAGATTTTAATTGTCCCTTTAGATTTATTTTTTTATTGCAGAGTTATCATATTTTATCATTATTAATATAAGTCTCCTTCTTATAACTTTTTTAAATCCTTGATCTTATATACATAAAAATAAAATAAACTGGTCATTTCAGCCTGTGAAAGGACTCTGACCGAACTTTTTATGATCAAATTGTGTTGTGCGTGTTATTAAATGTTTAAACACAATTGATCGAGAACTGGACCTATTAGTTTTATGCCGACTCCGAATGGCTAGGTTAATGTGCATGTTCTCAAAAAGCTTTACATGGCATTATTTACTATCTGAGCTTGCCAATGTCTGCAGAGAGGTGACGGCCGAACATAACAATTAATTCAATTAAAAAAACTTTCTGTCCCTGTCAAAGCCCTTGTCATTAATGTTCAACATAACATTGCTTTAAAAATTGTTTTTGTCATTGTCTAAACCCTATCAAAAATTTATTACAAATACTATGTGTTCTTGTTTTTTTTTTTTTATTTTTCTTTTGTTGCTCTTGCTTTTTCTTTTGCTTTTGCTTTTGCTTTTGATTTTGATTTTGATTTTGATTTTGATTTTGATTTTGATTTTGATTTTGATTTTGATTTTGATTTTGATTTTGATTTTGATTTTGATTTTGATTTTGATTTTAATTTTGATTTTGATTTTGATTTTGATTTTGATTTTGATTTTGATTTTGATTTTGATTTTGATTTTGATTTTGATTTTGATTTTGATTTTGATTTTGATTTTGATTTTGATTTTGATTTTGATTTTGATTTTGATTTTGATTTTGATTTTGATTTTGATTTTGATTTTGATTTTGATTTTGATTTTGATTTTGATTTTGATTTTGATTTTGATTTTTATTTTGATTTTGATTTTGATTTTGATTTTGATTTTGATTTTGATTTTGATTTTGATTTTGATTTTGATTTTGATTTTGATTTTGATTTTGATTTTGATTTTGATTTTGATTTTGATTTTGATTTTGATTTTGATTTTGATTTTGATTTTGATTTTGATTTTGATTTTGATTTTTATTTTGATTTTGTTTTTGTTATGCTTTTGTTATACTTTTGTTTTTTGTTTTTTTTGCTCTTGCTTTTGATTTTGCTTTTGCTAAATGAAATTAAATTTGTATAAAGAATTATGTTTTGAAAATTTCCCAAAAAAAAACAAACTTTCTGCTCTAGAAACAGCAATAATTGACGGCAAAAATAAACATTTGAAGAAACGATAGAAAAACCAAGAATATCTCGCTTTAAGCACAGCGACGGAAAAATGTTATTCTTAATAAATGAAGCAGAACAAAAAATTAACAAAACCGTCTCGAAAAATTAATTTTGATTTTCAAGAGTGAAGAAATATTTCAAAAGCAAGAAAGCTGGATAGCAAAGCAGACTTTTTACCGGAAGAAAGGGAAACTATGTCAAGGACAGCAAACTCGTTCCATTTGCATGCGTTTTTCAATATATTTCTTACCTTGTGAAATAACCACTCAACGAAATTGTAAAAAAGCACAAGAAAGATAAGTTTAAAATAATGGCTTAGTAACAAAAGAAGTAGTTCAAGAAATGCCCAAAAATAATGACCAAACATTGAATCAAAAGGTGAATCATAATGAAATTCTTCTTTTTTAAATTGACTTTGCTTGGAATTTCCTAAAGCGCCACTCTGATGAGTTGCCAAATATATAAACATATTAAGCCAAATGCATGAAATTTTTTACAATAAATTGAGTCAATCATTGCAGAGAAGACAAAACAAAAACAACAATAATAACAACAATAACAGCAACTAAAACAAGCTATTGTTAATCATCAACTGGCCATGCGCAACAGCGGTGACATGTTCTGCATGTCATCGGCACGATAAGACTTTGTTTTTGTTATGTTTCGCTTTGTGCTCATGATTTAGCCTCTCTTACGTTTTGCAGTCACTTCTTTAACTTTGGTTGTTTTTGCACTTTTTTTTTGTTTGCTTATTCGCACAGCCGCCTTCCAACTGCCTACAACAGACCTACAGGCCGCACGCTCACTCGCTGATCACTATCAAGACATTAAAACGGAAATCATTTATGCGTTTTACTTAGGTGTTTGTTGTTGTTGTTTTTCTTTTTTTTTCTTAGCTTTTATTGTTTTTTGTTTTCGATTTTCAATTGATTTTTTTTATTTTGTTATTGTTTTGCATTAAAACGGAAGTAAGTGAGCCGCCGCCGTTTAGGCTGCCAAAGCAGCATAAGCCAGACGCATTTTATATCCAGAGGCACTATGGCCAGTATTAACAAAAACTAGGACTAAAAGTGGAAAGTAAAGAGATCTTGCTTGGGCTTTGGACTGAAAATTGCAATTGGTTCACATGAAATAAAAACAAAAGACTTAAGACACCAACTCGAAAACTTAAAGGCAAATTTACTTTTAAAACGAAAGACTTAAGACACGAACTTCATTACTTAGACCAAACAAACGAAAGAATTAAGACACAAACTCGATAGCTTAAGTGGCAAAGACGAACAAACATTAATTAAAAATACGAATCTTATAAAAAACTTATCACAAAAAGAAGTTTTACAACATAAACGTTAATTTGACGAACCTTTTATAAAACAAACAAATGAAATAGTTTGAAATAAGAATGTTGACACATTTACTTTTATTTTATAGCACATAGACATAGTAGAGACATAGTAGCAATATTTATACATATTTTTCTGATAAGTATTAGAAATAACACTTTCCTTAAATAAAGTGATCAAGGCCGAGACCTCCATTTTAAGTTTCTAAGCTCTGTACGCAGTTTTGAATTAATTAATAATTTATAATTAATTAATAAAAGCAAATTCTGTTCAAATCAAATGTTTTTAGATTACGTGGTTCAGACCCATGGCATGTTTTACACCCAATTGTACCAAAAAAATATTTCAATATCTCATTCAACCCATCAGTATTTTCGTCTTTTTGTAAGTTCGCAAATATTTAGCCGACGTGTAAAAAAAGCAATCCCACATGCTCGAACATCAACCGTCTCCAAGGTCATGGAGAGTGTAATAAACTTGTACCTTATGAATTAGTAATAGTTCATTGAAACACTCAGTGACCGTTAATATGGCTTTCGTAAAGCCCAGTTACTCGTGACGTTATGGCGTTCCTCACAGAGGAATAAACCGATTGTTTTCACTTCTTCAATGAAAGCAAGGTTGTTGATCTGGAATTTTTTAAGGTATTTGAGCGAGTGTGTCATCAAGCTCTTGTGTCAAAACTAATTGCATTTGGTGTTAGTGGTAACTTTGTTCAATGGATCACGTGTTTTCTTAAGGACAAATCCATACGTGTCGTGATCGATGGCATTTCGACCAGTAAATACGCAATTTAAGCTGGACTACAGCAGGATTTAGTTCTATCGCCAACTTTGTTGCTAGTTTTTCTAACAACAGAAAGGTTTTTGTTCTTTTTTTCTTTTGTTCTTTTAAAAAAGGACCCGAGCTCTTGAGAGAAAGAATCAAATTATGAACGGCACACTTTCTAATGACTGGGAAAAAAATTTGGAGTGAGGACTCGACATATAAATTTAACATTAATGGCATCAAATTTAATGCCAGCAACACTCAGCTTTGCCTGTTAACTCACAAGCAAATGTATTGCTTCTTAGTTCCTCTCAATATGAACGGTGTAAATATTATGGAGTCAAATTCTTTTGACATTCTGAGCATATCGATTTAATCCGATATTCGATGAAATGTTCAAATTTTTTAATTTCTGGTTTCGAAAGAAGCAGCCAAGTGCCTTGGTTTTTTAGAACGTTACAAAAATGAAATTCACTCCTTCTGATCTTCACATGATCTATAGCTCATATCGACTCATAACCGCCAAAATATCTTAAGCGCCTAAAAGAAAATTTTACAGGAGAAGGTTTTTTTAATTATCTTTGCTATTAATTTTATCTTTTATCTCTTATCTCTTTGCTATTAATTTTATTTTAATAATTTTATCTCTTATATTGATTAATTTCTTTTAGAGAATTTCATCTTAAGCGACACTTTGCTGTCATGAAAAATGTAAACAAACATGTAGTGTGTACTTAAGCTAAAATTGCTTTTGGTTTAAATTCATAATCTAATTTCGTACACCTATGAAATTTTGACAGACGATGTAAACCATCGCAAATTATCGATTTTCATCAAAAAACATAAATCGGATATTATGTCGCTTAAGATATTTTGGCGGTTATGAGTCGATATGTTAGGACAAAAATTAGGTACAATTCACACATTAGGGCAGTGGCTTTCAATATCTTATTTGGAGCTTCTGAACCGAATGCAACGAAGTGCGATATGTCTGATTGGAGGAAAAAAAAATTTTTCTCTGAACTCTCTTGGTCATCAATGTTGGTTAGTTAAGTCTTCCGCACAACCAAACTTTATAAATTTAAATAGTGGATTTTTTAAAAAAGGATTATTTTTCACATTTAGTGATGTTAATTCAATTATACTGAGTACTTTTTGTGTTTTTAATTACAGGAAATAGACCTGTGATCTTAATTTTGAGTTCCAAATTTTGACATTAGATATGCAGTAAGTAAATACTATGACAAAAGCTTAGTAACGCAGACTTCGTTTAAATCAATTTTTTTTTTTTTAATAAGTAGGTCTCAGCCACGAATACATTTTTTGATTTCGACATTATGATCTTGAGTTTGAAAAAAAGTACTGCTATAATTATTTGTTAACCGAATTCAGTTCATATTGAATAAATATTCGTTAAATGCAGCGTCTGGACCTGGTTTTAAGAAAAACAATTTTCAAATTATGATTATAAAACTGGTTTTGAAATTATAAACTTTCAAAATTCATTTGATTTGCACAACAGCTGAATTAAACGTGACTTTCGTTCCACTTTGTCCCACTGTGCGTTGGTAAAAGTCAATAATAACGTTAACGTTGGTTTATTGGTTAATACTAGCTTATTTTTATTTGTTTTAAATAGTCAAAATTAAATTTATCATTAGCCATTAATGAAAGCTTCTATTTGTTTATTTTAAGTGAGCAAAACTATATTGCTTCAAAATATTTTTAAGAACACCTAAAATCATTTCCATTTATTTTCTGTCATTCAGCCGGAATTCGGTGTTTGCTCGTATTTTGCACTTATTATCAAGTTGATGATTAACAAAATTTTACCAGCTATTCTTGGTTCCATAGCTAGTCAGCACTTTTCACTTGTTGATCAAACTTTGTTTACATTTTTATGTTTATTTTGTTAAATTTGGCCGCTTTTTAAAAATTTTTGTCAACACATAAATCTATTAATCTCTCAAAAACACTAATAAACATTTATTTATGCAACAATTAGAAAAACAATATCTTTAGAAGCGAAGAGACGCGAAGCAACGCGCACCCACAACCGCAATGAAAAAAACGAAAGACTTAAGACACAAGCTTGTCGAAGTTAACGCAGCGCAGAAATGTTGCGAAAAATCATATGAAATAAAAAGAATGTTACAATACAATAAAAAAAACAAAATAAAAAAAAAAATAAAAAATAAGAAAGAAAAAAACAGCGGATACGGATTTAAAACATAAAAACGTGCAGCCGAGAACATGAAGAATTAGAAATTATGAAGAGAAAAAAGAGGAAGTTGGCGCTGTATGGTAAAGAGGTGGAAGAACAGTCAAAGTTGGCAGACGGAACACACAAGCGGCAAAAAAAAAAAAAAAAAACAAACCAAAAAAATAAAAAAAAATAAAAACAAAATATGACACAAAGCCAATATTATGTCAAATATAAGAATTATTTAGAGCTCTCACACCAGGAAATTTGCCTGACGCAGCTATTGTGGTCACTTTAAAAACAACACAAAAAAGAAAACATCAAATAATTAAAAACCTCAAAAGTTAAACGGCGTTTAGACTTTTGGCTACAAAACAAATGTCAAAAGAAACAAACAAAAAAAAATATTATGCCGGCTGCTGGCACTGAACACCATGAGTCAGTTTAAACGTAATCAGTCGCATTGCTGTTTGTGAAGTCTCTACGTCTGTGAATGAGCGGGCGCAATATTCATTCATAAATATTTTTCCTCAATCTTCATTGTTTACGCTAAATACAACAAACAAACGCTCATACTACTCGCACGCTGCTCATTCATGTTAATTCTTGAATTATCGATAAGTTTTTTTATAGCTTGCAATTTTGTTTTAGCGCTATAGATACACAAGATATATATAAAATTTTCTCTGGACTTTGTTAACAAGAGAGCAAAAATGTTGGAGCGAGTTTTTCGCTCTGTTATTTTTAGGCCAAAATATTTATTGTAATTTCACCACAATCAGTTTAAAGTGCAAATTAGAGCGTCTACCGGCTCAACAGGTTGGTGGCAACTTTGAATTATTTTTGGGGAAAAGGGTTATGGGAATGACTCAAACCTTGATGAGGAAAATAATCTGATAATTATTATTTCATTCCCATAGCGAAATTATAGAAATCAATAAACAATGATATTGTTTTTTTATATTATTTTCTAAAAAATTTAATTATATATGTCCTCTTAATGTTAACAAATTATCATTGTAAAAAATTTAATCAATCACAACAGAGGTTGTAATACTATTAACTATGTACACATAAGACCGTTTGCATTTGTCAATGACGAATGTAACATAGCTTATTTGCTATGAACTTAAACACAAATTACTTGAAATTGATATATATCAATATATATACTAGATATATGATGCTGGGTTTTACCTGTTGCATGAATGAAGTTGTACTAAACAACAACAAAAATTCACCGTTTATTTGTTCCAATCATCGCTTTAGTTGTTTACTTGTTTCCGAACGTGTTATTTTTTTATTTGCTCAGAAGAGTCGTGTGAGTGACCTGCGCAATTTCATCACAATTTTGTATATTCTGATTAAATTCATCTTAAATAGTTTTAGTTTTAAGAAAAAGTTATAATAGAACCAATGCCTTCAGCTTGAACTTAAAAACACATTCATCATCTGATACATAAAACGCGTTTTACCAATCTTTTCTGGGTTCTATTTCTGGGATTTTGAAAAAATTTCTATGAAATTAATGTTAAAACGAAACACTGTAAAAAAATTAAAAAGTTTAAAAAAAAATTTTAAGCAACTTGCATATATTAAATTCATTTGAATTTATTTTGAAGTGACAACGATACGTTTCACTTCGAATGTTTTCAAAAGAGTTTAAAAAACCATTCTTCCAACATGCCGATGCATTTCCATTGCACGAAATTTTAGCTCATCGAGCACCTATACTAAGGTTAAAAATATTATACGCCTATATAAAAATATATAAAGACTGGTTCTTGGCCCGTTCGACAAAAATAGACAAAAATATTATTATATCATAAGACTGGGGAGTGAGCCGCTTAAAGATCTAAAATGCAACACACAAGCAACGGCGTTGCATGAAATTATTAGTCTATAGATACAGGTATGCAACACGGTAATTGGTATAGTACAAAAATGCAGCATTTATACTCGGCTTAAAGACGAAAATAAAAATAGAAATGATGACATGGTTAGGTCATGGCGGAAATAACAACTTATGCAACAGAAATACAATATTGTTGCATTGAATTATTACTCGCTTAGTAGAGCTGCTACGGTAAACTTTATTTTATGACAGCAAAGTCTGCTTCTTTTACCTTATAGCAAAAATAAAAAAAAATTTTTTTAACCCATGACACCATGCTGAAAACCGCTAAATGCAGTGAAAATACAACAATAATGAAAACACGTTGCATGGAAATATAACTCCGTGACTATTGGTGCAATGCCAAATTTTATTGATCGACAATAAAGCCGAGGTCATTGCCCTAATAAAAATTTATTGCGGATTTCACTAGGGTCCTCAGGGAACAAATTAATTTAAATGTACCGCAAAAGCAAAAACATAAACAAAAGCGAAAGCAAAAACAAATGCCAAAACAAAAGCATAAGTAAAAGCAAAGACATAAGCAAGAAGAAAAGCAAAAATCAAAAGCAACGCCAAAATTAAAAGCAAAAGCAAGAGCAAAAAAAGATGCAAAATCAAAAGCCAAAACAAAAGCGAAAGTTAAAACAAAAGCAAAAGTAAAAGCCGAAGCAAAAGCAAAAACAAATGCAAAAGAAAGAGTAAAAGCAAACGCGAAAGCAAAATCAAAAGTAAAAGCAAAAACAAAAGCAAAAGCAAAAAACAACAAAAGCACAAGCAGAAGCAAAAGCACAAGCAAAAGCAAAAGCAAACGCAGAAGCAAAAGCAAAAGCAAAAGCAAAAGCAAAAGCAAAAGCAAAAGCAAAAGGCAACGCCAAAATTAAAAGCAAAAGCAAGAGCAAAAAAAGATGCAGAAGCAAAAGCCAAAACAAAAGCGAAAGTTAAAACAAAAGCAAAAGTAAAAGAAAAAGCCGAAGCAAAAGCAATAACAAATGCAAAAGCTAAAGCAAAAACAAAAGCAAAAGCAAAAAAACAACAAAAGCACAAGCAGAAGCAAAAGCAAAAGCAAAAGCAAAAGCAACGCCAAAATTAAAAGCAAAAGCAAGAGCAAAAAAAGATGCAAAAGCAAAAGCCAAAACAAAAGCGAAAATTAAAACAAAAGCAAAAGTAAAAGAAAAAGCCGAAGCAAAAGCCAAAACAAATGCAAAAGAAAGAGTAAAAGCAAACGCGAAAGCAAAATCAAAAGTAAAAGCAAAAACAAAAGCAAAAGCAAAAAAACAACAAAAGCACAAGCAGAAGCAAAAGCAAAAGCAAAAGCTAAAGCAAAAGCAAAATAAAAAGCAAAAGCAGAAGCAAAAGCAAAAGCAAAAGCAAAACGAAAAGGAAAAGCAAAAGCAAAAGCAAAAGCAAACACAAAACCAAAGCAAGGATATAGATTAGGAAACTCATTTGGACCAGAACACAAATTAGAACAAGGAATAGGATATAGACTTGTAAATACAAGGCCCCGGACAAAGCCTCCGACAAAAACTATGCAAATGATAAGGATAAGGAATAAGACAAGGATGTAGACCAAAAGGATTTCGATAAGTATAAGTAAAGGAGTAAACTTTTTTTAGTATTATGAAAAGGATATTGACTAATTTAATGATAGGAATAAGAACAAAGATTTCAACATGAACAAGGACAAGGATTTTCAGAAGGTTAAGAACAAGATTTTGTAATAGGACTTTAACAAAGAGTGGAACAGGAATTTGGGCTCGGCTTTTTATTATGGAAAGGCTTAGGACATATTTTAGTATGCGGATTAGGACATACATTTGTACAAAGATAGGACAAGGATTAGACCAAGGATTAAGACAGAGGGATTGGTACAAGGATGAGAAGAAAGATTGAGACAAATATTTCTAATATGGTTTGGATAAAAATTCGGACCAGGACTTAGACAAGGATTATGAAAAAGATTGGGACAGATTTTGAAAGAAGTATTAGGACACAAATTTGATCAAATATTGGGACACGGATAAGAACAAGGATTAAGACAAGCAAAAGAACAAAAACTAGGACAAGGATTAATAGAAGGAATATATTTGGATCGTGTATCGAGACGCGAAGTGACATCTCCTACTTTTAACAGAGTGCAGTGTGATGAAGTGTTTTTTTTTTTGAGGCTCACAGCACCCCAAAAATTATAATTTTTGAATGGTTTTTGGCTTAAATCGCAAGAATAGACATTTTTCTTAATTTCTTTGCGCTCGGATTTAAATATTTTCGATTTCGGCCAAAAAACTATTGGGATACTTCGAAAACGTTCGTTTTTCAATGTTTGAAAAATGGTGGGTTGAAGCGTTTCACCAAAAAAATCGTTTCATGTATAAATCAACATAGATCGGTTTAATCGATTAAACCTCGGGCAGGCTCCTAAGTCAACAAAAAACTGAAATACTTAATAGAAGTCATCGAATCCAAATTTATTATTCACCGCTAATATCGAGGTCAGAGTGGCAGTTTCGACAGGTGTAGTAACCACGGTTGCCCATGTCGACGCATTTCAAGTAATGTGGCCGGTCGCATTTGTTGTAATCAATTGAAAAATGCCAAAAAAACAATAAAAACGCATTAAACACTCACAAAAACAACGAAATACGCATTAAAACGAAAATTGTGGGGTGAAACGTTTCATTTTGAAAACACGGCTGGCATCACACAACCACTCGATAGATATTTCACAAACACTTTATATATTTTAAGAACAACATTAAAAAAAATACGACTGATATATTTATCTTGAATTTGTGTTGAGTAGTTGGCATAAAAATCTACAAATTCATTGGATCAAAAAAACTTTTGGAAAAAATTGTTTAAAACTGTTTTGGAAGAGCAACACAATGTACGTCTGAATGCTTCTCTGTATCATGAAAAACTTTGCGGCAATGAAAGCAGTGTGGGACAGTATGACACTTGGTTATATGTAAGCGCACTGTTAAAATTTCACAGGTGACCCGCTGCACCCCACCGCACCTTACCAATCTTCAGTTCAAAACAATGTCTTATACAGATAAGGGCTCGTTCATAAACTACGTTACCAATTTTTTTGTTTTTTTTACCCCCACTCCGCCTCCGTTACTCTTTCTTGGTACATTTCAAGCCGTTCCGTTACTTATCGTAGTGCTTTAAATTGTCAGTATTTCCCATATTGACATGGCTCAAAAAAGAGTAATATATACATATATACATTGCTTACAAAATCTGATCATTAAAAAATAGTTAAAATAAGCAGGGGTTCAATTTAGTATCTTCTACACATAACTATTTCAAATTTGTTAGATGTTCCGGTTATCTACTTTTTAATAAGTATACATAAAAAAAAATAAAAAATTTGCAATAAAATTTAAATAAATTTGCTAAAAATAGTTTTCGAAACAAATCAGAATTTATTGACCGTTATTTGTTAAAAATAAATTGTATTGCTCTCGTGATATATGATATTAGCCTTGTTTTGAATTTAATTTTGTGTTATATCCAACGTCAACAACAAGTTTCGATTTAAAATTTATGCAAGAATAAATTTGCCAAAACAAAAAAAGAAAAAACAATGACGATATAAGCTTTGTTTGGATTTTTGAGCAATTATAGGTATAGCTCTTACTTTAGACGTCTTATTTCTCCTCATCTTTCTCAGACATCTCATTGGTTTTGAAAATGTATTTGACGTCAAACATAAATTGATGCCTCAAGCATTTCCTACGAACTAATGTTGGACACATTCATTCCCACACATGTGCGCACATCTCTTCCACAGACATTTTTGAAGAAATATTTATATTCGTGACTTCAAATTTAAGCAGTTTTAACTTAAATTTTTTAATAACACAGTGCGACACGAAAAAATAACTTCAAATATCTCAATGGTTTATAATAGTGGTCTATATATTATACCCTCGTACTCAGTTTTATCGGATTAGGTCAAATAAGAGAGAAATTCAAGGTCAAACTTCACCTTTAAGTCACAAATTTTTTCTTATAACTCTTAAACTAAATTCAAATTCTATGTAGTAACTGCATCTAAATATTTGCAATGGATGATTCTTTACATTTTAAGACCATTTTTTGCTCAAAAAGTTACGTAAGGGGTTTAATATTTTCTTCGAAAACAGGACTTTTTTAAAAGAAAATAAAATTTTCAATAGTTCATTTACTATGTATTTGTCTTCAAAAATAATCAGATTTTACTGAATTTTTGCATATATGTTGTTATTACACATTTACGCGCATATCTTTAGAACGGTAACTCTTTCGGTTTAAATGTTAAGGACAGTTTTGAAGAAAATTGTTGGGTCTATAAGTTTTATTTGAATGATTTTACGGTAGGGCTTACATTAACGAAGTTACCACCGTTGGTAATCTTTGAATCCGAATATCTTTGGATGCACACATGTAATGGTTGTGATCTTTTTACAGGTGGGTTATTTTATTTTACTTAAGGTGTATGCAAAAATTCAGCAAAATCTGATTGTTTTTGAAGACAAATACATAGTAACTGAACTATTGAAAATTTTATTTTTTTTTCACCTCACCGGTTAATTACCCGCTCTGGTATAACAAGTATTAATCACCACATCAAAATCTTAATTAAATTATGAGAAAATTCAATACAATTGAAAAAGTACATTGTTTCAGTAGAAATTTTAATTTAATTTTATTTTGTTTTCCAAAAGCATAGTTCTGGCAAACATCATTGTTTTTAGCTTGAATTGGTAACACTGTGACGTTAAGTACGTCACCGTCAGAGATAACACACCAGAGCTGAACATGTTGCATGCTAAAAACAAAAGTATCAAACTATGTCTTTACATGAACTAATATTTTTAAAAATAGAAAATTACAGCTACATACAGTCCAACTTGTTAAAATTTAATTGTCCTTAACGCCTGTATTAAGTGTAAATTGTTTTGTAAATAATTAAGAAAAAAAAACAAAAACATAAACAAAAATACCAAGTGGAACCAAGCATAAGGCGTGATATATTATTCCATGAATGAGCCAAACTAAAACCAAAGAGTTAAGCGCTATTTTTAGAAACTGGCAGCTAGCGGAGAGGCTCGAAATTGTTATAGCCGGTTAAGCTCTCGGGAAATACCATCTAGCCGGTAATGTGTAGACGACAAAGTCACTTACATCTTAACTCAATAACCTACTGCCAAAGGTACTAAAAGTTATGACATCACTGAGCTTGATGACTTGCAGAAAACTTTGCACAAAAAAAGGTGTGAAAATAGAGTGAAATTTGGACGGTGGAGGAGTCATACTTTAAATTTTGTTTTTAACAAGAAAAGAGCACAAAAAAAACTTTGCTCTTTTAAAATAAATGCTTAATGCTTTGGATGCTTAAAAAAAAAAACAATATAAAAAATAAAATGTGTAAAGTGCTAAAATTAGTGACATATCTGGAATCAGAAGTAATGAGAATATGGGTTTAAAGTTAACTGAATATTGATGTTAAATAATCTAATTAATTTAGGAATTAAGATTCTACCAAATATATAACTAGTCTTGTTCATTTGTGTTATAATTAACACCTTTTTAATAAATTATTCATAGATGCGTTATGATTTTGGGACGATAATAAAGATGACTTGCAGAAATGGAAAAAGAAAAGTAGTGAAATACAGTCGAAAAATAGTGAAATGTGTTAACAGAAGAGATATATCTTGCATCACAAGTGATGGTTAGTCAGAGCCGTAGTCAGAGCCGTAGCCAGAACTTTCATTTGGGGTATTAGTGGGAGAGGGGCTGGGTTTGTTGACAAAATCTTATAAAAGTATTAATATACGACGGCAATTTGAGAAGTCAGTGACTTTTGAATTTCCCGCACAATAACTTTAAATGCAACACTGACTGGTCCTGACAACTACCATCTGTTAATACACTACTGTCAAATTTTGAGCAAGCTGCGTTCTTAAGTTTGTATTTGACAACCATTGAAAACAAACAACCTCGAAAATTTCGACGAAAATGAAAAAAAAAAGTAAAAAAAATAATTCGTGGCTCATTAAGCATTATTTTTTACGTAAAATAAATCATCACTAAAGCCATGGAAAGTCTGGATAGACTTGAACACTTAAAGACCAGACACATCACATTTAACATGAATATTTGGGCATGAAAAAGCTATCCGGAATGCTCACACTCAATCATAAGCGCAGCTGCTTTGATCACTTCAAAGGTATATTTGGTGATATTCAACGGTAATCCGATGGAGTTTTTGCTTCGTTTTGTAACCGTAGACGAAACATGGATACATCCCAACACAGCAGAGATCAAGGAACGGTCAAATTTGTTTTTCTTTTGCTTTTGTTTTTTCTTCTGCTTTTGCTTTTGCTTTTGCTTTTACTTTTGCTTTTGCTTTTGCTTTTGCTTTTACTTTTGCTTTTTCTTTTTCTTTTGCTTTTGCTTTTGCTTTTGCTTTTGCTTTTGCTTTTGCTTTTGCTTTTGCTTTTGCTTTTGCTTTTGCTTTTGCTTTTGCTTTTGCTTTTGCTTTTGCTTTTGCTTTTGATTTTGCTTTTGCTTTTGCTTTTGCTTTTGCTTTTGCTTTTGCTTTTGCTTTTGCTTTTGCTTTTGCTTTTGCTTTTGCTTTTGCTTTTGCTTTTGCTTTTGCTTTTGCTTTTGCTTTTGCTTTTGCTTTTGCTTTTGCTTTTGCTTTTGCTTTTGCTTTTGCTTTTGCTTTTGCTTTTGCTTTTGCTTTTGCTTTTGCTTTTGCTTTTGCTTTTGCTTTTGCTTTTGCTTTTGCTTTTGCTTTTGCTTTTGCTTTTGCTTTTGCTTTTGCTTTTGCTTTTGCTTTTGCTTTTGCTTTTGCTTTTGCTTTTGCTTTTGCTTTTGCTTTTGCTTTTGCTTTTGCTTTTGCTTTTGCTTTTGCTTTTGCTTTTGCTTTTGCTTTTGCTTTTGCTTTTGCTTTTGCTTTTGCTTTTGCTTTTGCTTTTGCTTTTGCTTTTGCTTTTGCTTTTGCTTTTGCTTTTGCTTTTGCTTTTGCTTTTGCTTTTGCTTTTGCTTTTGCTTTTGCTCTTGCTTTTGGTTTTGCTTTTGCTTTTGCCTTTACTTTTGCTCTTGCTTTTGCTTTTGCTTTTGCTTTTGCTTTTGCTTTTGCTTTTGCTTTTGCTTTTGCCTTTGCCTTTGCTTTTGCTCCTGCTTCTGCTTTTGCTTTTGCTTTTGATTTTTGCTTTTGCTTTTGCTTTTGCTTTTGCTTTTGCTTTTGCTTTTGCTTTTGCTTTTGCTTTTGCTTTTGCTTTTGCTTTTGCTTTTGCTTTTGCTTTTGCCTTTACTTTTGCTCTTGCTTTTGCTTTTGCTTTTGCTTTTGCTTTTGCTTTTGCTTTTGCCTTTGCCTTTGCCTTTGCTTTTGCTCTTGCTTCTGCTTTTGCTTTTGCTTTTGCTTTTGCTTTTGCTTTTGCTTTTGCTTTTGCTTTTGATTTTTGCTTTTGCTTTTGCTTTTGCTTTTGCTTTTGCTTTTGCTTTTGCTTTTGCTTTTGCTTTTGCTTTTGCTTTTGCTTTTGCTTTTGAGTTTTCTTTTTCTTTTGCTTTTTCTTTTGCTTTTGCTTTTGCTTTTGCTTTTGCTTTTGCTTTTGCTTTTGCTTTTGCTTTTGCTTTTGCTTTTGCTTTTGCTTTTGCTTTTTCTTTTGCTTTTGCTTTTGCTTTTGCTTTTGCTTTTGCTTTTGCTTTTGCTTTTGCTTTTGCTTTTGCTTTTGCTTTTGCTTTTGCTTTTGCTTTTGCTTTTGCTTTTGCTTTTGCTTTTGCTTTTGCTTTTGCTTCTGCTTTTGCTTTTGCTTTTGCTTTTGCTTTTGCTTTTGCTTTTGCTTGTGCTTTTGCTTGTGCTTTTGCTTTTGCTTTTGCTTTTGCTTTTGCTTTTGCTTTTGCTTTTGCTTTTTCTTTTGCTTTTGCTTTTGCTTTTGCTTTTGCTTTTGCTTTTGCTTTTGCTTTTGCTTTTGCGTTTGCTTTTGCTTTTGCTTTTGCTTTTGCTTTTGCTTTTGCTTTTGCTTTTGCTTTTGCTTTTGCTTTTGCTTTTGCTTTTGCTTTTGCTTTTGCTTTTGCTTTTGCTTTTGCTTTTGCTTTTGCTTTTGCTTTTGCTTTTGCTTTTGCTTTTGCTTTTGCTTTTGCTTTTGCTTTTGCTTTTGCTTTTGCTTTTGCTTTTGCTTTTGCTTTTGCTTTTGCTTTTGCTTTTGCTTTTGCTTTTGCTTTTGCTTTTGCTTTTGCTTTTGCTTTTGCTTTTGCTTTTGCTTTTGCTTTTGCTTTTGCTTTTGCTTTTGCTTTTGCTTTTGCTTTTGCTTTTGCTTTTGCTTTTGCTTTTGCTTTTGCTTTTGCTTTTGCTTTTGCTTTTGCTTTTGCTTTTGCTTTTGCTTTTGCTTTTGCTTTTGCTTTTGCTTTTGCTTTTGCTTTTGCTTTTGCTTTTGCTTTTGCTTTTGCATTAGGTAACATTAAACGCTTCCCTGAGGGGCCTTATGTTTTTATTTTTATTTTTAACACGTGGCCGAAAATTTCACCTTTACTGCCATTCAATAAAATTTACAGTATCGTCAAAATAATTCCATGCAAAGTTTTTTCATTGTTGTTGCATTTTTACTGCATTAAGCGATTCATTATGAGGTCAAAGGACCATTCTATGTTATTGTAAAATTAAATTCACCATAGCACCTGTACTAAGTGGGTAAAAACTCCGTGCAATAATATTGCACTTTTGTTGCATATGCAGCTATCTCTGTTATCTGACGACATCAAGTATAATTTTTTTTATTTTTTTCGTAAGGCCAAGTATTTATCCTTCAATTCTGTTTATTAATGTTAATCGTGGTACATCTACTTACTGAGAAATAATTTCATGCATTGTCGTTGCATAATTGTTGCATTTTCGATCTTTTAGTGGGTCTATCCAAGGACTCAAATTGAAGTTTATGAAGATACATTTCGAAAATGCGCTTAAGTGGATGAAACCCATGAATAGCTACCTCCCATACAAACTGACTTTATAAAAACGGTAAAAGCGCTTAGAATTCCACAAAAATTAATGTAGGGACTTGTTATTTTGCATATGAGCTTTGCTATTGAATATGCACTCTAGGTATGAAATTCAACGAAATCGGGTGAAAACCGCACCTTCTTCCCATACAAAACATTTTATTGGCTGCTTAATACTTTGAATATACTTTGGTTCGGCCGTGGGGGTATTTTAACTTCGGCCCAGTCAAAGATCATTTCTTACTAGTCGAAGATAATTTTTTTTTTTTTTGTTTTTATATGTCTAGGAATTTTTATCATTGGGAGTTATTTTATTGATGGTTATTGCACTCAGCCAATCAAAACAATTCATTTAAAAAAGTATAATTTAAAAATTGTATGTGAGAAAGGAGGCAAAATAAAAAAATTTCTTGAAAGCTATTTTACACTTTTTATACATAACAAGAACATTTCTCATTTCAATCAAATTGGCGTTTGATAAAAATACCTTCGGTCGATTAAATTTTATAAAAACACCAACTGTCGTAACACTGTCGTAAATGAAAAAAACCTTGGTTATATCAGCGATTTTTTTCCCATAGCAATTAGGGACGATAATAGAATAAGAAAAACTCTATTAAATAGTTGAGCAAAAATTAAAATACGGGAATTTTTTCCACTGTATAATGAAAAGATATTATCTCCAGAAAAAGAACTTTTACCCACTACTCATCATCGACAATGTTTTTAATGCAAAGACATGTCTATCAGCTGATATATAAACACATCTATTTCGAACTCAAGTGAAATAACCGCGTTAAATGCTTCAAATACTATACAAGCCGGAATTCCCAAAATAATGGGAAGAGCTGAGAAATAAAAAATTGGCTTGAATTAAAATATTTCAGCAACTGTTGACTATTATAACTCAGAGACGCCCACTCAGTTAAGATGCATGCCAAAAAAATCTTGACGTCAATTAAGCAGATCTTAATTTTTCCAAAGACAACATAAATAAAAAGAAATTATTTGCTCCAATATTCCTAATTCACTAATCAAATCAAAATACTGAGACTTATTAAGACAGCTTGTCACACTTAACAATTTAAACTTAATTAATTATAAACACATCATTAAAAAACTATAGAAGAAAATGTCTGAAATCATCACTCACTCAACAAAATCCCAAACATGCTTTCAGTTACAGCTAGACAAATTAAAGCTATAAATTTTACGCTAACAACAACTACTTAAAAAATAATCATAATGCTAACAATAATAAAATTAACAATAAAGAAAAAAATAAAAAAACAATAAAATCAACAAGTTTGTGGCTAAATGAGCGCGTTGATTTTTGCAGCTCAAGGTATTTCACCTGTCTGTCACTTGTAGGTGGCCACGTGGTTGGTTAACTTGCAGTTATGTGTGCTTAAATGATTCGCATCTGCTCTTGTCTGTGGTCATGACTTTGCCGCTCAAACGACTACCGCAACATTTATTCAAACATCAATTTTAACGTCATCGAGGTGAATAAATGATACAAAGTGTAAAGAAAAAACCCCAATCGGCAAATATGATCGAGTCGAATCATTTTATTGTGTAAAAAGATTTTGAACGCATGACTAATACTTAGATTTTTTTTTTTTCAAGCAGCCCATGAAAGAGAAATTAGCTGGAAATTGTTTACTTGCAAAAACCAAACAAAACATTCTTATTTTGTTAAGAAATGTAGCGTGACGTAAAAAGAAACCACAAGATCCCGTGAGACAAATTTTATTATTTAGAAGATATACGAATAAGAACTACTCGCATGCTAAATTTAAGTAGGTTTTTTATAAAAACAGTAATTTCCATCTTAATTTTTTGCTGATGTTATGCATGATTCCTTCGACACTAATCGGTACTAAGTGTTATGATAACAAGCTATATTAACAATGCTATTTTTGAAAACGCCTCATCAATGAAATCACCGAATATGTCAAAGTATATAATATTTGACTATGTTGTTTGAGCTTTCATATTAAAAGTACCTACTTTTATAAATTACTCATGTTATACACACTCTTAAAATAATGATCCCAATATGTTAGAGTTAAAGATTTTATTATTGATGTATTGGATTGGAATACGTGAAGGTTAAAATACAGATTCGAAATCTATGACAAGATGTATATATATACATACATAGTACAAAGAACAAAGATCGGATAGACATAATAACAAGATGATTTTTATCCAGCAAAACTGATCAAAAGCAAACTTTGTATGATAAAAAAGGATTTTTAATACGTTTTCGGGACAAAACAAATGGTATTTCAAAAAAGTTTATTAAGTTCAGAAAAGGATTAAATTTTAATGCCAGTTTTACAAGAACATGATCTTTTATATAAATATATATATCACATCTGGTCATGAAAATAGGTACTTCGACTTCAGTAATGAAATTTTTTTTTTTTTTTATTAATATTGTAGTGTTCAATTTTATGCCATCTTTATTTAGTAAACAGGTGAAGCAAATATAAATATCATTGCAAAGGTCATATAGTTCAAAGGTTAGGGATACTACGAACAAAAAATTTTTTAACGAAAAAAAAAACCGACCTCAAAATCACTACAAAGTAAAAAATAATTTTAAATAACTTTTCCCATTCATGTCAATATTGGAAATCTTATCATTTTCATTTTTTCTATTTTGTTTTATTATCATCAATATATTAATTGCTTTATGTACATAAAAGCTTTAAAGTCGGCGCTTATCTTACTATGTCGAAATCTTTTTATTTTTATTTTTTCTAATTTGTTTTATCATAAAAATATTATTCACTTTATGAATATAAAAGTTTCTTAGCGATTTTTTTTCTTTCAGTTGGCAATTTTTGAGTACGCTGAATGTAGCCAATGTGTTCCATGAATTATTTGTGCAGCTGTTACACACTATGTCATATTCAATATGAGCTTTACAAGCTCACCCAAACCAGTTTAGTGAGAAATTTTATGTGTACAAAGCTTTTAAAATTACTACAGTGTCACCAAGGCACCAAATAGTGCACGGTTGGTAAAAGATCATGATTGTGTGTCAAAGATGAGCGCCGACTTCAAAGCTTTTATGTTCATAAAGCAATTAATATATTGATGATAATAAAACAAAATAGAAAAAATGAAAATGATAAGATTTCCAATATTATAATACATATAAATAGCTTTTAGAATATGACCAAGAAATGAATGGGAAAAGTTATTTAAAATTATTTTTTACTTTGTAGTGATTTTAAGGTCGGTTATTTTTTTTCGTTAAAAAGTTTTTATTTCTTCCTTTTTAGAGAATATGAAATATTTTATGTTATAGTATTCTTGAGGAAAATTTCAAACATGAAACTTTGTTCTTAAAAATTTTGTTTTGTTAATTCCTGAAAGTTTGTTGGGTATTTTTAATTTCTGCTTCTTTGAAATTTTTAGTGCCACGCCCTTTATCTTAACCCGCCCACTTTATTTACACTACCTTATAATGATTCTACCTAGCCCTCTGCCAAATTTCAGTTTCCAAGTATCAATATTAACCGTAATATAGTACTTTCCTTAAAGTGACACACCCTGTGTACAATCCCGCTCACTTTTTTAATGATTCTACCTACCCACCTACCAAATATTAGTACGCTAGTGTCAATATTATCTAAGATATAGTATTTTTATAATTTTGACACGCCTCTTTGTTGAATAACGCCCACTTTTTTGGCCATAATTTGTACACCGAAAAAAAAATGTTTTAAAATTGACGACAATTGCTATTAATTTGACGATATTTGTGTTTAAAAAATAGCTTGCAACAAATTTCGTCAAAGTAAGAGCAAATGTATTTAAAAATTTTGAAAAACATATGAAAAAAAAGTCAAATTAACAACACATTTTGTGAACACATTGTGTTTAATTTTAAGCTAACTTTTTTTTTCAGTGTAGTAACTGTACCTACCCATGTACTAAATTTCAGCACGCTAGTGCCAATATTATTCAATATATGGTATGTTTCTAATATTACCACACCCCTTTGTTGAATAACGCCCACTTTATTTACAGTAATTTTTAAAAATTGTGTCTACTCCTGTACTAAATTTCAGCACCCTGGTGTCAATACTGTACGGAGGACGATCCTCACAAGGCAACGCGTGAGGGTCAAGGGGGCGATCTTCACATGGCAACGTGTCTGACTGCCTCAACCTGGTGAGGCCAGCATTATCCATGTCGAACTCGTCTCAAGTCGACTCAAACCTCTGCGTGGTATCCTCTAGAAACGGCAAACTGGCAACCGTTAGTTTGACGGCTAATGTGAGCGGCGGGCTCCCCCTGCCTTTAAAGGGTTGTGCGTTGGGTTTGAAGCCCACCACGTAAAAACAAAATTTCAATTAAACGCATAAGAAATAAGAAAAAAATGATCCCCAAATCTGATGACGACTACCGCAAACGAAAAACTGACAATGATTTACGGATATGCAACTGGAACGTCCGAACCCTTAATTGGGATGGTGCCTCTATCCAACTGATAGATATCTTAGAAAGATACAAGGCTGATATCACTGCAATTCAAGAAATGCGATGGAAGGGACAGGGTTGCTCACGGCAAGCATCCTGTGATATCTACTACAGCGGCCATGCGGAAAAGCACGAATTTGGATGCGGATTCGTGGTTGGCAAGCGACTACGGCATCATGTCCTGCGATTCACACCTGTCAACGAACGACTTGCCATAATCCGTGTCAAGGCAAGATTCTTCAATATAAGCCTGATTTGTGCGCACGCTCCGACAGAAGACAAGGACGATGAGACCAAAGACAGCTTCTACGAGCGCCTTGAAGAGGCCTATGAGCGCAGCCCCCGCCACGACATAAAAATCGTGCTTGGTGACTTCAACGCCAAGGTGGGAAAAGAAAATATCTTTGGTCCAACAGTCGGAAAGTTCAGCCTCCACGACAATACCTCCGATAACGGAATGAGGCTGATTGACTTTGCCGCAGCGCGAAACATGGTCGTTAGTAGCACTAGATTCAAGCATCTCGATATTCATAAAGCAACTTGGCTGTCTCCTGATCAAAAGACGCGTAACCAAATTGATCACGTTTTGATTGACGGAAGGCACTCTTCCAGTGTTTTAGATGTACGCACGATCCGTGGTGCCAATATAGACTCGGATCATTATCTTGTCGCAGCCAAGATCCGTACACGTCTGTGCGCAACGAAGAATGCGCGCAATCCAGCACAGAGAAAGCTAGACGTCGAAAAGCTGCAATCAAAACAAACAGCCGAAGACTTCGCTACTCGACTCTCACTCCTGCTTCAAGAAAGCACTCCTCCGATCGACGATATATGCGCGCAGTGGAATCACATTTCCCACTCTAAGCGTACGGCTGCCGAAGAGGTGATAGGCTATCACCGCCCTCGCCGAAACCAGTGGCACGACCAAGAGTGTCGCGACGCCACTGCAGAAAAAGACGCCGCCTACAAAGCCACCCTGCAGTCGGTAACGCGTGCTGCTAAAGAGCGATACAAAGAGAAGAGGAGGGAAGAGAGACGCATTTTCAGGCGAAAGAAAAGGGAAGCAGAAATGCGTGAGTGCGAGAAAATTGAGATGCATGGTGACAGGAATGAGGTCCGAAAATTTTTCGAAAAAATAAGACGCCTGGCCGATGGTTTCAAGACCGGGGCCTCTTCCTGCAAGGATGAAAATGGGAATCTAGTGACAGATATCCAGAGTACACTGATGATGTGGAGGGAACACTTCTCTAGGCTTCTGAATGGTGACGACGACAACAATCCCGCCAATAGAGATGATATCCCGGAAATCCCAATTGTGGACGACAGCGTTGAAGTTCCGCTGCCCGACCATAGTGAAGTCTTGAAAGCTATAGCTCGGCTTAAAAACAACAAAGCCGCAGGAGCCGATGGCTTACCGGCTGAGCTCTTTAAGAATGGAGGCGAAGCTCTATTTAAATGCATTCATGAGCTTCTATGCAGAATATGGTCGGAAGAATGCATTCCAAACGATTGGAACCTCAGTGTGCTCTGCCCAATCCACAAGAAAGGCGATCCCACAATTTGCGCCAACTACCGTGGGATAAGCCTTCTGAATATCGCATATAAGGTCCTGTCGAGCGTACTATGTGAAAGACTAAAGCCCATCGTAAACCAGCTGATTGGACCTTATCAGTGTGGCTTCAGACCTGGTAAATCCACCATAGACCAGATATTTACGCTACGACAAATCTTGGAGAAGACCCTAGAAAAACAGATCGACACACACCATCTTTTTGTCGATTATAAAGCCGCCTTCGACAGTCCTATAGGGAATTATCTATACTCCGCCATGTCTGAATTTGGTATTCCTGCAAAGCTCATCCGTCTTTTCAGAATGACACTGAGCAACACCAGCAGCACAGTTAAGATCGGGAAGGATCTCACTCCTCCATTCGATACCAAACGAGGTTTCAGACAAGGTGATTCCTTATCGTGCGACTTTTTCAACCTGATGATGGAGAAGATCATCCGAGCTGCTGATTTGAGACGCAGCGGCACGATATTCTACAAAAGTATTATGCTGCTGGCGTATGCTGATGATATCGATATCATTGGCCATAATACGCGCGAAGTCAGTGCAGCATTCTCCAGATTAGCGAAAGAGTCGAGTCGAATGGGTCTTGCAGTGAACGCAGATAAGACGAAATACCTAGTGTCAACAAATAAACAGTCCCAGCGTCTTGGAAACCACGTCACTGTTGACAACATCTCCTTCGAGGTTGTTAAGGACTTCGTCTACCTGGGATCCAGCGTAAACTCTTTCAACGATGCCAGTATTGAGATAAAGCGAAGGATAACTCTTGCCAACAGGTGTTACTTTGGGCTGAGTAGGCAATTGAGAATCAGAGCCCTCTCTCGACGAACAAAACTCACGCTCTATAAGTCACTAATCATGCCCGTCCTATTATATGCAGCACAAACCTGGACGTTGAGCAGTTCTGATGAAAAGACTCTGGGAGCCTTCGAGAGAAAGATCCTTCGTAAAATCTTCGGTCCAATCTGCGTCAATGGCGAGTACCGAATTCGATGGAACCACGAGCTGTATGAGCTGTACGCTGACATCGACATAGTTAAGCGCATTAAAATCGAGCGGCTCCGCTGGCTAGGTCATGTTGAGCGAATGGAAAACGACGCTCCAGCGAAAAAAATATTCGATTCGGTGCCCGGTGGTGGTCAACGCAGAAGAGGACGCCCACATCTTCGTTGGAAGGATCAGGTGTTGGATAACTTGACTACACTTGGTGTTTCCAACTGGCGCCAGCAAGCGCAGAACAGAAATGGCTGGCGCAATTTCTTATACGAGGCCAAAACCGACTTACGGTTGTATGCGCCAGATAAGTAAGTAAGTAAAGTGTCAATACTGTTTGAGATACAGTGTTTTTTTAATATTAACACACCCCTTTGTCAAATAACGCCCATTTTATTAACCGTAATTTGTAATAATTGTGCCTACCCAGTAATTTTACTATAAATTTCAGTACCCTAGTGTCAATTTTAACTGAAATACAGTGTTTTTCTTATATTGGCACGCCCCTTTGTCGAATATCGCCCACTTTTTTAAAAAGGACCTCCGCGTTCATGGTATCTATCTGTTGACAAAAAATTACGGAAATCGGGCAAGAGCTGTAGGAGTTATCGATGTACATACATTTAAAAAAAAAAAAAAAAAAAAAAAAAAGCGGACAAACCAACGAACTTGAGAACCTCCTCCTTTTTGAAGTCGGTTAAAAATTAAAAATTCATATGGTAATTAAAATAGGTATGAAGTTAAAATAGTTATGGTATAATAAAATAAGATAGGTTTATGACAAAAAATATACAACGATGTCCACCATTATTATCTATAATTTTTTTATAATTTCGATTTGGCATAGAATTAATAAGTTTGCGGCAGGATTCTATGGGAGTGTCATGCCATATTTCTTCAACTTTTTGCCATAAATCCTTTTTATTTTTGAAATTTTGTTTCCCAATTCTTTGTTTTAAATCTCGCCAAAGATTTTCGATTGGGTTCAGGTCGGGCGAGTGGCTTGGTCAATCTAAAACTTGAACATTGTTTTGCTGAAACCACTCGCTCACTACACAGAAAATAAAAGAATTGATTTATTACCTAAACTAGTTTAGCTAATGTGAAAGTTTCTATTTCACCTAATCTTTTCAACAACTTTTCTACTTACACAGTTAATTTAACAATCATGCATTAGGTAATTCACCTAATTCAAATTAGTTAATTCAACTAAAATTTTGCAAAACGCAAAAGTAAAGAGCACAGCGCTCTCCTATAAAAAACATAAATAAAAACAAAGTGAGAAAATTTTACAAAAAGTAAAGCCTCATTGCGAGAATTGAACTCGGGCCGCTTGCGTTCAAGTCAAACGCTTTACCGCTGTGCTGTTACGCCGTTTGATAATTTGTGAACAAAATGTATATAAAAATATGAGGTCCACAACTCTGAAATTATGTTTCCACTGGCCATCTACAGCAATTTGATTAATTGGTATGTAGAGAAAATTTTTGGATTGGAAATTTAGCTCAATAGATAAGGCGTTGGTTGTTGAAATCTTGAGATCACAGGTTCGAATCTCAGCGGTGGCAAAGAAATTTTTCAGTTATTTATACAATGTATATATCTCTCTCATTCTATCTACTATAAAACAAATCTTTCTTCTCTATCATGTGACGAAATGAAGTAAAGTCACCTAAGGAAAGTTTCACTTCAAAATAGAAATTGCAAAACAAAAAACAAATTTTTTGCATATTTTTTGCACGGCATTCCCACTCTTAAGTGGGAATGCTATCTAAATAATTAGATGATTTTTCTACACTTAGTAGGTGGCTTGCCTAATCTGAAGTGGTCATAGTTTAAAAAAAATTAGCTAATTCTTCTAATAAATTATGTGTCTTATCTATTTTATGGTTGAAGGTACACCTAAATATTTAGGTTTTTTTAGCTACTCTCGCAGTTAAACTACCCAATATAATTGCATATAATTAACATTTAGAAATTGGTAGCGCACCTAATCAAATTCGTTGACTGAAAATCACCGGATTACTTTAGCTGAATTAACTACATTTTTAGGTAAAAGTTCTACTCTTTTTTTTCTGTGTAACTTTGAAGAGTATTTTGGATCATTATATTCGGGTATACATTTCGAATGTATACCTCTACATTTAAAGCTTCTTTGTTTGTCTTTTGTCTTTGATTTGTTGTTGTGTATTGTGTTGCTACACAAGCCTTTGCTCTCAATTCTTGCTCTCAACGCTCTCAGAGCGCTCTCTGCCCATAGCTGATTATATTGCATAAAGACCCAACGAAGCGGCATGTTCCCTTCAGTAAATGACAGCATTACGTCTTGGAGAATATCCTTGTAAATAAATTTGATCATTTTGCCAGTAATAAGGTAAATAGGCCCAACTCCATACCAGGAAAAGCAGCCCCAAACCATTATATTGCCGCCACCATGCTTGAGTGTCTGTTTTGTGTATTGGGGTGAAAATGGTTGTCCTTTAGGGCGTCTGACATTTCGTCCGGCATCATTACCAAATAAATATATTTTTGTCGCATCACACCAGAGTATATTATACCACTATTTGATGTTTTTGTTCCACACCAAGACTTGTGCACTTCGGCGAACTTTGTCCTCTTCCGTAAATTTGCCTTTCTAAGCAGAGGAACTTTACGAACTATTCTTCCAAGTAGGTTCCTTTTGCACAATCGACGACGTTCTATTCTTGCTAAAAAAACGGTATGAGTTTGTGATGAAAATGATTCCTCTTGGCAAGTATTACGATTTAATTTTCGATAGTAGTAGTTGTTTTTTTTTCTTACCACCACGTCGTTCTGTTGATTTTGTGAGCTTAAGGACATTAACAACAAAATTGTTGAACCAACCAAGTGATTCCGCAATAAATTTTGTACGATTTATTCTGCTTTCGAAGGTTGAGAACTATCCTCTGTTCCTCGGTTGTGCAGTATTGTAGGCGACCCATCTTTTAGTAATATTCGCTTTAATTTTTATTTGCTTACTGTTCTTCAACTTCACAACTTACTTTAAGACTAATACTTTTCAGCAGATTCCGCAAAACACAAAATATAACCTCAAAGTACCTATTTAAATGGCCTACGAAATTTACTTTTTGGAAAAACAAAGTGATCTGTACAACTACACTAAGGGAAAAAAATACTAAATTCATCCAAAAACGTTTTTAATTTATCCAAAAAGCGAGTAATTTTTGCACCAATAACACATTTACTTAAATCGACTACGTAAATATTTAAAATTTATTTAAATACTTTTTTAATTAAATAATATCGTGGCGTCCGTGGCGTAGTTGGTTAAAGTGCGTGGCCGCTATGTCAAAGAACCTTGTAGACCCGGGTTCAAATCCCAGCAGCGACAGAAAATTATTTGAATTAAAATAATTTTCTGTACGGCCGCCACCTCTCTGCAGACAATGGCAAACCTCAGAGAGTAATCAAAATGCCATGTAAAGCTTCTTGAGAATAAGAACATTCCGTTCATCGCCGTTCGGAGTCGGCGTTAAGCATGTAGGTCCATTTCTCGGTCAATTGTGTACAAACTTAATAACACGCACAACACAATTGATCATAAGAAGCTAGGTCAAAGTCCTTTCAAGGGCTGAAATGGCCAGTTATTTATTTTTTTTTTTTTTAATTAAATAAAATATTAAAATATTTAAACAGAATTAATAAAAAAGATATTAAAATTATGCACGAATATATTTAAATATCTTTCAAATATTTACTATTTGAAAATAAAACCATTGCATTCAAGGAAAAATTATATAAAAATATTGAAATTGAAAAACAATTTATTTGAATATTTCCCACGAGCTGCGTCCATTAAATGCCATTTGTTGGTATATTTTATTTTCTTTTTTACTTTTTTCGTTCTCTACTTTATACTATTTTTGACAGTTGGTGCAATGTTAGGGCACCAAATGTCAAAAATAGTATAAACTATAATAGAAAAAGTAAGATAGAGAACAAGAAGCAAATTATGCAGGTAAATGACAAACGGTTCAAGATGTTCTTGAGAAAATACCGAGTAGTCACTCCACCCTACATGATTTCATCATGCATCGCAATCACCATCCCACTCACAAATCATATTTACCAAAAATTCAGGCTATATTACCCTTGCAACATTAACTAAATGAGAATTATAAGAAACCTGCAACTGCAAGAAATATACTGCAGGAACGGAGTGCGATACTGTTGCTGCTTGTCGGCTATTTCAGCTTTATGGAATATGTGTGTAGGTGTGTGGTATAAATAAACTTTAAATACGGGAAAGAAACGAGTTGTAAGGAAAACATTTGATGTATCCACGTAAATATTTAAATAAAATTTATACTCAGACGTGGATAATGCTAATATGCGTTATTTCCCTTAGTGTAACAACACAGTATAGAATAACGGGTCTTTTCATTTCACAATGAAGGAGTGTTTCCACTTCTAAAAAAAAAATTCCCTTCAATAATTCCCCTTAATTTTTTAGAGCAGTACAAGGAATTGAATTATCAAGAATATGGAATTCATGACCACATGTGAATATATATGAGAATACCGTATGTGTTTACTGTGAGAACGAAAACTTTTCGCTGTTTCATAATGAGACATAATAATACAATAGGCAAAAATTAGTTCCAACTTTCCTTCCTTGCATGTGCTTGTAAAATTTAGTTAATTATTCTTTAAAATTTGCAAATATGCAGGATATGCAAATAAAAACATTTTTTTTTAAATTTTTAGCTTTAAAATACTGATATTTAAAAAACATTTTGCCATTTTTTCTTCAACTAAAAGATCTCTCATATCATTAACATCATCTTCATTAATACTTTGAGTTTGTATATTTTTTTGTCACAGTGACGCAGGCCCGTAGCCAGGATTTACCTAAGGGGGGGGTTTGGATTAAAAAAAAATATCGATAGTTTTTGATATCGATAAATGAAAAGGTATTTTTTATATAATTACCAGAAAGATGGGAAAAATCAGTGGCTAGAAATAGACAATACTTTGAGAAATGAATTTGTAACAATTTTTTCACAATAAAGCGACAAACTTGAAAAAAAAACACTTTAAAACTTTTTGTACACCAAATACATAAAACAAAAATTAATTTTTTATTTTAGTTTATTTTATATATTTATATTAACAGCCCGATTCTGCGTACTTGATAAATTCACCTTATTGAATATTTATCAAGTATTGACTATTTATCAAGAGTTGGTATTCTGTGATAGAAAAAAGCTCTTTAATTGATAAATTTGTCAATATCTCATTTGCTATTGATAAATTTATCAAGAGAGTTGTGGTTGCTCGTAGCAGGCAATATCAAGGTTAATATTAACATAATAATGTTAACAATAATAATTATTTTCTACAAATTAATACACTTTTGTGGAACACAAGGAAAATGAAAGCAGAAATCTGTTCTCTGTGTTATGCTATTATTGTATTTCCTGACTTTTGTAAAGGCCACAATGAAAGGTTAGAAAATTTTATTTAAAAGGTTAAACCAGTAGGTCCAAAACCAGTGTTAAAAAATACGCAAAACTTGCAATAAGCTGCATTTTCCAAATTGGAGTAAACCAACCAATGCCAATGGTTCGACCAAGAATGCTTAACACTTTAACGCCACCATACAAAAAAAATATCGGGTCCTCCAGGCCATTTTTTCGAACAAATCAGAAAAAGTTTTTTTTTATATTTCGGTGAAATTTTGAAATATAATATTGAGGCACAACATATGTACCTCACGGCCTGATGTATACGTTTACTGTATATTTAGTGTGGATGACGGACAGATGGACATGGCTAAATCGACTTGGGTGATGATGCTGATCAAGAATATATACACTTTTCTATACCTACCACGCTTCCTTGTGGGCGTTACAAACGGAATGACAAAATTAAAGTTTTTAAAATTAAAATCCCAGTAAAGGGGGTTTTTCTTAATCGTGGGGGTATAAAAATGATGCGCTAAAGATAGTTTTAGGTATGCCAGGCCATGAGGAATTGAACTACGTTTACAGATTTGCATTTCGAGGTACTAATTTTAAACCATGAACTATAATGTGTAATCAAATACTGAGGCACATACGCTGTGCCTCAGAGCCTACGTGGACATTTTACTGAGGCACACCGTATGTGCCTCATGGCAGTTAACGTGTTAAATCGGAGTTTGCAAGAACCGCTGGCAGGAAAATTAAAATTGGGTGGAGGCACATAAATGCTTTGAAAACTTTCAAGGCGGTTCGAATCGAAAATATTGCTCATCAACTTGAAAATATCGTTATTTGGACATTGATATACTCTCGAAGTCGAATGAAGTTGCGATGAATCAAATGATATTTCTGGAAAAATTTCTACAATCATACACACAAACTTAGAGTTATAAGCATTAAAAGAAAAATATTAAAACCGCAACTTGTACTTGTACTTGTACCGCTTTCCACATAGCTGTCAACATTAAAGCTTTCTACAACTGCAGGTTACAAAGGAAGTTCTGAAGACTTTTCAGATTCCAAAGTTTCTTGAACGTTTTCTATCGGGTTTTCCAATGCCATTTTTTGAGATAAATTATCGGATGTTTATTTCATAATAAAGAGGAAGGTATGATGTTAATAATGAAAAGCAACATCAGCCAAATGACCACCACGACCACGCTTACAGCACAATATCCTTTTTATGAAATTTTCCATAACCAAATCGCAAAGTGGCTGCCCTATGTCCTCATTTTTGAAAAAGTAAGGTCCAATGACCCCGCCGGACCATAAACCGCACCAAGGAGTCACACGTTGAGGATGAAGAGGCTTCTCAACAATAACTCTTGGATTTTCCGAGCTCCAGATGCGACAATTTTGCTTGTTGACGTAGCCACCGAGGTGGAAATGGGCCTCATCAGTCAAGATGATTTTTCGATGGAATTCCGGATCATTTTCATGCATTTCAAGGACCCAATCAGCAAAGACACGACGTTGTTGTATCGTTCCATTTTTAGTAATGGCATAGTTTCTACTTGTCAAATGTCAAAGAATAAAAGCTTTAAAAGTGAGCGCTTCACAATAGCGGGCGATTCACAATAACACCTCTTATAGAAAAACCCTGTACAATACAGATGAAATATAATATTATTCGGATTTTGTCGGTTCCGCATCAAGCAAAAAGTTAATCCATTAATATTCAATCAATGCAAACACGCTACCAAAAAAAACACAGCTTTCAAACATTCAGAAATATTCGGCAGCTTTTTAACACATTTACGCATTGATAAAGGAAAAAAAAACCATTTGAATCAAGCACTTACTTTCCACCGTTCTAGCCTTTTTTACTTCTGGTTTCTGCAGCCAATTAAGTAGACTAATTTTTGTAGTTTTGGCACAGTATAATTAACAATAGAAACTCTTAAACTTATCTAACAAAACGCAATCAAAATTTCACCACATTCACGTTACACCTGTTAACGCAATAAATTCTTAAATTGCTGGTCGTAGACAAAGTTCAATTGAATGTATCGAACTTTTTTCGATACTTAAGCTTGTTGATGTTTTCGCTGTATTTCGCTATATTATTTTTTTATACTTTTTGGACCATAAGGGGGGGGTTTTAACCCTAAAAACCCCCCCCTTGTCTACGGGCCTGCAGTGACGTTATTAAATAATCTGATTAGATTACAAGCATACGCCTCACATTGTTGTAATCGTTGCTATTACCAAAGAAAGCATGCAAGACTACTGATGACTTGGTGTATCGGCCAACGAAATAGTCTGTCTAGTGTAATTTACTCTATACAGAGCCGTTGTTGTTGTAGTTGGTTGTTGCCTTCTTTGTCTTCATGTTGTCTTGTATTTGAGCCTAAAGCTCAAAATTTGTTTTCAATATAAATAATGAAAGGTCATGTTCTAATTTAAAATTACTTTTTTATTCAAGTCAATTTCAAATTAAGCACATTGTGTAGCACATTCTGTTGTATAGTATAGCACATTTTATCTGTTTAGCACATTTTAATTCCATATTTCACAAGAGTTGTTAACTGTTGAAATATCAAAAAATTCAAATACTCGTAGTATTTCAAGTGTAATTGAAAGGGTTTTCAGAGAGATATATATATATCCAGTGAAATCCCACTTATGTATAAGCTGGAAATATTTTATATTATGTCGTTGTAAAATACAAATAGTTCATTAAAAAGCGTTGTAGTAAACAACATATTTCTTTATAGGAGCCGCTTTTCAATGAGCTGTTATCTGACCTTATTTTTCTTTGATAAACATAATCTGATGTCCTTTCACGCGAATACTTTACAGCAATATACATAAGCACCTATACACAGAAAATAAAAGAATTGATTTATTACCTAAACTAGTTTAGCTAATGTGAAAGTTTCTATTTCACCTAATCTTTTCAACAACTTTTCTACTTACACAGTTAATTTAACAATCATGCATTAGGTAATTCACCTAATTAAAATTAGTTAATTCAACTAAAATTTTGCTTATTAAATCATCTAATTCTTCTAGTTATTTTACCTAATGCAAGTTGTCGATTTGTTCGTACACTAGGGAAATAACGCATATTAGCATTATCCACGCCTCAGTATAAATTTTATATAAATATTTACGTGGATAAATCAAATGCTTTCCTTACAACTTGTTTTTTCCCGTATTTGAATTTTTTATTTCTGTGCAGCCCAAGGAGAGCACAGCGCTCTCCTATAAAAAACATAAATAAAAACAAAGTGAGAAAATTTTACAAAAAGTAATGTCTCATTGCGAGAATTGAACTCGGGCCGCTGGCGTTATAGTCAAACGCTTTACCGCTGTGCTGTTACGCCGTTTGATAATTTGTGAACAAAATGTATATAAAAATATGAGGTCCACAACTCTGAAATTATGTTTCCACTGGTCATCTACAGCAATTTGATTAATTGGTATGTAGAGAAAATTTTTGGATTGGAAATTTAGCTCAATAGATAAGGCGTTGGTTGTTGAAATCTTGAGATCACAGGTTCGAATCTCAGCGGTGGCAAAGAAATTTTTCAGTCATTTATACAATGTATATATATATATCTCTCTCATTCTATCTACTATAAAACAAATCTTTCTTCTCTGAAGAAATGACGTAAAGTCACCTAAGGAAAGTTTCACTTCAAAATAGAAATTGCAAAACAAAAAACAAATTTTTTGCATATTTTTTGCACGGCATTCCCACTCTTAAGTGGGAATGCTATCTAAATAATTAGATGATTTTTCTACACTTAGTAGGTGGCTTGCCTAATCTGAAGTGGTCATAGTTTAAAAAAAATTAGCTAATTCTTCTAATAAATTATGTGTCTTATCTATTTTATGGTTGAAGGTACACCTAAATATTTAGGTTTTTTTAGCTACTCTCGCAGTTAAACTACCCAATATAATTGCATATAATTAACATTTAGAAATTGGTAGCGCACCTAATCAAATTCGTTGACTGAAAATCACCGGATTACTTTAGCTGAATTGACTACATTTTTAGGTAAAAGTTCTACTCTTTTTTTTCTGTGTACCACCTATCAGTAAATTATTTTAGTGTAGCGTGATATAAGATCATTTCATTGAGAAAACTATCACGAAAATCTGCAAAGATGCACCAACGAACAAAACCAAGTTAAATGGAAGCATGAAAAAATTAAAACATTTAAGAATTATTGTTTTTTTATTTTTCAAGTATGGATTGAATCTGCAAGTGTGAGATATTAAAAAAAAAAAATTTTAACTGAGTTTTAGTCACAGAGAGCAATTTGGAAAATTTTTTGTTTATTCGGACCATTTTATGGCATACAGAAAATATGTATCGGTTTATGCCTAGATATATATGCAATTAAGCAAGGCTTTTAAGTATTTTTTTTTTACTTTAATATCTTGGAATACTACCTATAATTATGTTTATTATTTTTTTTTTTTTTTTTTTTTGCAATTAAGGTTACTGTCTTTCATTAATCATGTGTGAGCAATTCATGTTAATAGCATTTGTTTATTTTTTGAAATAACTGATATGATTAACTTATTGACTTATTTATTTCTAAAATTTTTGTAAAGTGACTCACATTTTATTTGTTTTCATAATAAAAATATTTGTTTCCAATATTCAAACATCAAAACAATATATTCAACAGCATTTAAAACCGCAAGAATTGAAATATTTGCAATTTATGCAAAAATAATAACAACTTTTAATCACACAGCAACATTGTAATAGTTAAAAAAAAAAGGTTTTTAGATTTAAAAATGTGCCTCAATAAATTGTTTAAGCATGCATCCCAATCGTGATCATCAGGTGGACTTTGACTTTTAATAATGGTCTTATACACGTATTTTTAATGCAAAACAAATGATCGTGAAATTATGTCATTTGAGACAAACACGTAATAAGTAAAGACGTTGCAATAAAAAAGTTTTAAAAATTGTCTGGAAAAAAATAACTTCCTGTATAGTAAGGTGGGATCGAAAACCGTCTTCAATTTTTGTAAAATATACCCAAAATTTTGACCGAATTCTGAATACTTGCAATTAAAAAATTCTTGAATCTAATAATCTTTCTATTCACAACTTTGTGGCCCCAGATACCTTAAATATGCATCCTACTTTGGGGTGGTCATTTTGGCTAGTCGTGCCATAAGTTCTGTTACAAGACTTTCAAAACAGTAGGCGTTGAAATTTCAAATTAGAAAGTCCCGTTATAATTTTTGTTTTGAAAATATTTCATTGCAAGTTTAACACGTTGACTGCCGCGGCAATTTTCAGAAAACTGGGAAAAATTACAATTTGATTTTTTCACATTATATTACTAAAAACTCTATTTCTAGATCACAGGTATCATCAAAAAGCAAAAATGATGTTTTTTTAGGAGAAAAAGGACCCTACGAATTATCTCGTAGTTGGTTTTTATCGATACTAGCACTGATATAACGGTTTTATGCGTAGCTACACAAAAATTACAGGTTTAGTGAGTACGAGATAACTTGTAGTTGGCTACCTAGAAAGGAACGCAATCTACAAGTTATCTCGTAGTCGGCAGGCAACGTGTTAATTTATGTCAGTTTGCTTTAGAATTTCACCGCGTTAATATGGAGTGGGGCGAAAAAGAAAATTGGATCGCTATGATTGCGCTACACAAGTGTGGAAATAGTGCGAGTCAGATATTCACGTTGTTAAAAAAACTCGAAATTACAAGAATGTTTGTGTATCGTACCATAAATCGGTTTTAAATCGGTACCATTTTAACTCCACGGTTAAAGCAAGTAAGATTGTTGCAGTGGCATGCAAGCAATGGCCATAAAAATATCTTTTTTACTGATGAAACTGTGGAGGAAGTTTTTAATAAACAAAATGACAAATTCTATGCTACAACATCCCAGGAAGCAAAAAATATAGCAATAAAATATTATATAGTGGTTTGGTGGGGAGTATCGTGTAAAGGCGTCACATCTCTGCATTTTTGTGAAAAAGGTGTAAAAACTGGAGCGAAAGTGTGCCAACAAGATATCTTGGAAGGCATTTTTAAAAATTTAATAAGTAAAATCTTCAATCGAGAACACTGGGTTTTTCAACAAGACTCTGCACCAGCTCATAAAGCTTAAACAACGCAAGAGTGGTTGCGCCAGTATATTCCAGCTTTTTTTTTCTACTGAAGATTGGCCCTTAGGAAGTCCAGACTTAAATCCTCTTGATTACAAATTATGGGCGAAGCTAGAGAGTATGACTTGCATTGTTCGCCACCGAAATTTTGAAAGTCTCAAGTTCAAGTCTTAGCAAGCGCTAACTGCAGCAGCGTCCTCAATACCAATGGAAACCATACGTGCCGCTATAGCCCAATGGCCAGACCGTCTAAGAGCCTGCATCAAAGCAAAAGGTAAATATTTCGAATAATTTTTTTGTATTCTTCAAAAGATTATCTTTAAATTAAAAAATCAAAATTGCAAAATAATTTAAAAACTTGTTTCTTAAATTTTTACATCATATTTAGTTTGTAACAGAACTTACGGCACGACTAGGTAGTTTGATATGAATTTACGGCCCAAAACCTTTAATTTTTGGTGAATAATTAGTTCTTCAAATCAAAACCGCTGGCAGATGTTTACACCGATTTCGATATCCATTTGGATTTAATATCTACTTGAATCCAGCTCCCAGAATATGAGTGTCGGAAAAAAATTTTTTTTTCATCCGAACAAAACGATCCATCAATTTTTCAATTTAATTTTATTGAGACTTTGCTTAATAATGACATAAGTATAATAAGGTACAATGTATTATGTTAGACATAGAAATGTGTTTTAGACTATAATGTTTTATCTAAAATGAAATGATTATAAAAGATACCAAGCTTCGTGCTATATAAAGATTAAGGTTTCAATAAAATTAATATTTAAATTTACATTTGTTTGAGGTGATTAATGAGTTTTGCTCAATACTCGATATTGGTTTTAGAGGTACACTCAGTGACTTAAAACTAGCTTAAAACTAACTAAATACAATTATTTTCTTAAAAAACTAACAAGATAATAAAATACAATGAGAGGTATTTTTAATATATATGTATCGTTAAGAGGGTACTTAACTATATGTAATGAACATTTAAATGAATAGCTTAAAGATTGATTAAAATTTTGAAAGAATGCAATAACAAATTATTATGAATACAGAATACTCTTAACCCCTATGGGTATTAGGATAGGTATTGGCATAAAAATCGGGCAGAGAAAAGGCCACCGCTAAATTATCCAGGTGGGTATACCCACAGGGGACAAATAACGCGAGTCGGACCAATTGAAATCTAATTCTCGCCTATAAATATCATTCATGAGGGTGTTTTCGTGATATTGTAAACTGTCAACAAATTTTTTTTGAAGCTGCAAGGCATAATGACAAAGAGGAGTTATGAGGGCTTTCCTATAAATGTAATTATTAGAAAATCTTTTTGTTCTTGATTCAAAATTTCTGTCGATACAAAGTCTAAGGACCTTTCTTTCAAGTATTTCTAGTTCCCTGGCAACCGTTGGCGAGATTGTAAACCAGATTGGGAATGCATATAAGATGGCAGAGCGAATACTTACTTTATAAATCAGTAGCTTTGTTTTTTCACTTAAAGATGTACTATGAAATAATCTTGAGAATATGGCTTTTATCATGTTAACTTTTTTAATGACAAGTCTGGCATGTTCGTTGAATTTAAAGAGTTTATTAAAAGTGATACCCAAATATCTTATACTATTACTAAAAGGAATATTTGCTCCATTAAGAGTAAGATTTAGAGATTTGCTTTCAGGAACAACTTTACTGTTACATTTACCAGAAGCATTTCTGATGCAAATGGCTTGAGATTTAGAGGTGATAATTTTGATTCCCCAGCTAAGATAGTAAGTGTTAATAATATTTAAATGATGTTTGACTGAATGCAGTGCAGCAATTGGAGATTTGTTATGAGCATAAATTAAGGAGTCATCGGCATAAAGGATACTTTTGCTGTCAATTATCTCATGTGGAAAGTCATAGATAAGGATATTATAAAGGAAAGGAGCTAGTATGGCTCCTTGAGGGACTCCACTTTTAATTAGACCTAATTCTGAATTAACTCCATTAAGATGAATTTGAAAAGTCCTATCGGAAAGAAAACTAAATAAAATTTTTATAATAAAAGGATCGAAACCAATATTAATTAATTTATATAGGAGACCTTTATGAAATGCTCTATCAAAGGCTTTCTCAATATCAAGAGAAATTATGACGGTGCAGCATTGCTCTCTTAAGTTACATACAATATCGTCATGAAGTTTGAGAAGAGCATTCATAGTTGAGTGACCTTTTTTAAAACCAAATTGTTGGTCAGGAATAAAATCAAAATTTATGTTTACATCCATTTTTAATTTAATAACTTTTTCTAGTAGTTTTCCAAAATTGGATAATAAGGATATTGGTCTAAAGTTGTTTAATTCGAAGGAATGAGGCTTTTTTTTAATGGGAATTATATTAGCAGATTTCCATTTAAGTGGAAAATAACCATTGTTAATACAATTGTTAAAAATAATTGAAAGAACCGTGAATACTGAACTGGGAAGTTTTTTGATTATGAAATTTGAGATTAAATCTGGACCAGCTGACTTTTTTGAATTTGATGATTTAACTATGTTTTGGAGATTTTCAGGGCTAGTAAAATGAGTATTCGAGTCATTTTGAATCGATGTGAAGTTGCTGTTAAAATTAAAAATAGGGTTGGAACAATTTGATAGAACTCTTTCAATAGAGGAATCGATAAGATCGAAATTAGCTGTGTCGGGGATGTTCTCTCTGTAGATGTCTGTGTATCTGTTTTTAAAAGCATTTGCAATTTGATAACTGTCACGGATGATGATATTATTTAAGAGAATTTTGTTACAAAATTTATCATTTTTTGTTTTTAGAAATTTGAACAGTTCTTTATATGCGGACGGACCAGGTTTGATTTTGGAAAGTTTTTGATTGAGCAATGTAGCTTGATGTGCATTAACTTGATTTTTTATCATTACGTTTAATAATTTTATTTGAGTTGATATAAGATTGTATTCATTACTTTTACGATTGAAATTTCGATGATAAATTTTTTTCAAGTGTTTTTGCCATTGATGCTTGATTTTGTAGAGGTTTTTAATATTATCTGGAAGAAGAAAATGATTATCTTTAAGTACTAATTCTTCTGTGTGATTTTTGGTTACAGAGAGAATTGAGGTTGTAAGAATATCGATTGATTGATCAATTTCAGAGTTTGACAAATTTCTGATAAAAGGGGGAGTAATGTTTTCTAAAATAGAATTTAAATCTTCACGAAAATTGTTCCAGTTAGTGTTTTTATAAGAGATGAGAGTTCTAGGAGTATTAATTACAAATTCAAGATTGGGAATTGAGAATTTGAGATGTAAGGGAAAATGGTCAGAGAAGGAAGGTAAACTCGAAATTGAAAAATTTATATTTATAAGATCAATCAGATTTGAGCTTAAAATAAAGTGATCAAGAAAGGATGATCCATTTGGGTATGAGGGGCTTACGTCACAGAGTCTATGAAAATCCATAACTGAGTCCTGAATCCAATTATATAGAGTCTTTCCATTTATATTATCGAATAAGTCTCCCCAAGGCGTGTTTTTGGCATTGAAATCGCCACCAAAAACGGTGCCATCAAATTCACGAGAGAAATTTTTTATTAAAGAAAGAGTGCGGAGCATTCTTAAAGTTGAAGCACATGAAGGAAAATATACGCTGCCTACTAAGAATTTTTTGGAATCGAGTCTACAGTTAAATAAACCACTAGAAAAACATTTGGAAAGTTTAAGTCAGGAATAGTAACAGGAGTATATTTCATATGTGATTTAATTAAAATACCCAGTCCCGGAGGTGAACAGTGGTGAATAAAATTGTAATTATCCATATTGATTTTATTCTTGAAAGAGATATGTGTTTCTTGTATGAAGGCTATATCGATCCGATTCCGATTCAGAATAGAAAGTAAGTCAACTTTTCGACTTTTGTTAATTAAAGACCTGACATTAAAAGTGAGAAAGGATAGTAAACTATGGAACATAACTCATGAGGACTTCTTTGAGCAGCAAAGTATACTCTAATTTGGCATCTTCCATTGGAAGTGATTTATATGTAAAAATAAATTTTTTAATTTTCTCTTCAAGAGAAGTTAAAGAGGGAACCTGGAAATAGCAGGCTAAATTTAGAAATTCTTCGATAAGGGGGGGTCTTTTCGTCGAGTAGATTTTTGAGTTTGGTGGATCAGAATAAAAATTACTAGCGTACGATTTACCAGGAATTAAATTAGAAAAGGAACGTGTGGCCGAAGTAACATTTTTTTCAGCTGTAAGTAATTTTTTTTTGTTTTCAAATAGTAACTCTTTTTTCTTCTTTATGTAAGATTTGTAAGTAGAGCAACCTCTATAGTTGGAGGGGTGTCCAAATTGATTACAATTAACACAAAATGGCTCTGACTTATCCTCAGGAAGTCTAGCACACAATCCTGGTTCGTGTTCTTCTCTGCACTTAACACAAGCAAATTTTTTATTACAGTTTTTTGCCGAATGACCCCAGGATTGACATCGTTTACATTGTATAATTTTATTTGTGGATCTTGGCGCTTCCCAGGTGACCACTTGATTTAAAATGAATTTAATACGATTTAAATTTTTAATATCGCCACCTGGAACTAGTGTTACCAGGAAGAAGCCAGTATCAATATTGTTAAGTTTTGAATTACGCGTGTAAAATTTGGAAATATTCGCAACAATGTTTGGTACTTGGCTATCTATATCATTTTTAATATCATTGGGGTCTGTTTTATAGAAAAGCCCCCTTAATACCATTGAAGGTTGCCTAAGTTCTGGCGGAGTAAAAGAATAGGATTGAATTCCCTTATTTTTTAATAGCTTCATCATCTCATTATGCACTGAGAGCTCTTTAAAAAAGATTTTAGATTTAAATTTGTTTAAATTAACATCTTTAAATTCTATTTTAGGGATCTTTGTATTCAATTGGCTAATCAATTTATTTACGTCTATGTTAAATAAAAAAATTGGTGGACAAAATTTTTTAGCTTTAGGAGGTGGCCCTGAGGATCTGCCCGTTTTATGATTAATATTTATATTAGAAGTATTTACATTAGAAAAATTAACATTAGGAGTATTAATATATGGATTATTAACGATAGTATTATTATTAATAGGCATATCATCAAAAGTTAAGTCAGCTAACAACTCAAACCTGTTTTCTAAATCCATAACTAGGGTCTTCGATGATTTGGCGATACCAGTGTTCATCCTTTTCAAACGTTTTTGGCTTGTGAAAGAAGAGTCCTCGTCATGGGAGTTCTGCGTAATAACATTGTTGATATTATTTAGATGCAGCAACTGTTCGGCAGCATTTGAAGAGCCCGGAAACGGCGAAGAATAATCCATAAATTGCTCAGAAGTGGGCTGGCTGACTAAGAGCCCAGCAGGCGTAGAAACTGGCAAGACATTATCAGCAGAGCAAGCAGCAGTAGTGGTAGGAGTGAGATGAACGGTAGCATCCGTATGTGAACAGATAGTTGCCCCCGCTATAGACGGACGGTGAACATCAGAAACATAGACAGAAGAAGCAGGATGAGAATAGTGAACATCATCAGCAGTTGTAGGAGAGCATTGACTCGTAGAGGTAGGACCTTGAAACTCAGTAGGAATAGCTGGTCTGGAGGGAACCTTGTCCGGAGGCTTTTTTTGTTTGCGGAAGGAAAGTCCGCTTTGTTTGGACTTAAGGTCCATGCGGTGAAGCACGTATGGCTTTATCTTCACGTTTTTCCCGATAACAGCAGCAACAAATAGCGATTTATCGCAGTAAATAATTATATATTATATAAAAAGTTATATAATTTCAAAATTTTTCACAATTTTTTTTTTTTTTTTTTTTTTAATCCAAAACGATCCATCTTACTATATATGCCCGAGAAATTATTTAGAATTTGTTATTAAATTTTTTCTTGACAAATGACAAAGCTGCAACTACAGCTTTTTCTTATACTTCAGAAGGTTAATATGGCATTATTTTAACTGGAGTCAAGCCCGAGATTTCGCAGTGATACACTAAGGGAAATAACGCATATTAACATTATCCACGCCTGAGTATAAATTTTATTTATATATTTACGTGGATAAATCAAATATTTTCCTTACAACTCGTTATTTCCGTATTTAAATTTTATTTATACCACACACCTACACACATATTCCATACTGCTGAAATAGCCGACAAGCATCAACAGCATCGCACTATGTTCCTGCAGTTTATTTCTTGCAGTTGCAGGTTTCTTATAGTTCTCGTTTAGTTTTTGTTGCAAGAGTAATATAGCCTGGATGTTTGGTCAAGATGATTTGTGAGTGCGATGGGTGGTCGCTTGATGAAATGATGTAGAATGGAGACAACTCGATATTTTCTGACAGATGTTTTGCACCGGTTGTCATTTACTTGCATATTTTGCTTCTTATAAATTATAATTCTTATTGAATTTAATATATGTTGTTTTTTAAAATTCAATATTTTTGAATAAATTTTCTTTAAATGCGATAGTTTTATTTTTAAATATTAAATATTTGAAAGATATTTTAAAAAAATTCGTGCATAATTTTATTATATTTTTTATAAATTCTGTTTAAATATTTTATTTTAACTTTTCCGCTTTTTGGATAAATTAAAAAAGTTTTTGGATAAATTTAATATTTTTTTCTCTTAGTGTAGTCATTGAACGGTTCATAAAAGGATGTTGGTTGAAAGTATAGGGTGAATTGCTCTCTCCATACCTGTGCGAAAAGGAGAAGGTGGGCCACCTTGAGCCTTGAAAATGACACCTATGGCTACCTATCTAAGTTTCACACTGAGATGAGCTAACAAAGATGTGTTAAAGGAGTAGAAGCAGTGGCGTTCCTAGGCGGGGGCGGGGGGGGCGGTCCGCCCCGGGTACCACCATTTTAGGGGTGACACCATATCGATATTTTTTTTTATTTCTCAAACAGAAAGAGAAAGGTACAAATAAATTACGTTAAAAAATGTTTTGTCGCGTTGAAATTATTTCTAACAATTTGTGTATTAGTAGCTTCATGCGAAAGGAGTTTTTCAAAGCTAAAATTAATGAATACTTATTTAAGGTCTTCCATGTGACAGGCAAGGCTTTCCAATCTTGCTATTTCTCCATTGATAACGAGCTTGCAAGTAATATTGATTTCGATGAGGTTATTTAAAATTTTGCAGCTCTTAAAGTAAGAAAAGTTAGTTTTAAAGAAAACGTCATTAATAAGATTTCTTTGTTTAACCTTATACCTACATATACAAATATGTTCCTGAAAATGTAGTATATTTGTTCCGTCAGTTTTTAATACTGCGAAGTTAATAAGTTGTCTTTTTTACCTTATGCCTACATATCGAAATATGTAGACACCTGGAAATGTAATAGTTTTGTTCTGTTTTTTACAAATTCTTATTGTTTGTCATATCGTCTCCTCTGTGCCAAAAACGCCAATGTGAAAACACATGGTTTTTGAGTTTTTAATTGCATCTAGTGCATTTTAATGCAAAGAATATTCCCCAAAAACAAGAAAATCTAATTCGGTCTAGAAAAAATTATAAAATTCCATGCTAAAACCATCTATGTGATTTTCTGAAATTTTTTCATGCCAAAAAAGCCAAGGTGCACATTTTTTCACTTTAAATATTTCCAATATTAGTAAATAACTTTTTTTTACTTTTCTTTTGAGGATACGCTCAGAATAATTTTTTTCCATCAAAAGTGAAGAAAATCAGTGGTCTTCCTACTTTGTAGCAGCTAAGAATTAACTTTTCTCTCAAGAATGGTACATTTTTAGGATTTAAAAATTCCCTAAAAGCGACATGGAGCTTTCTTGACACTTTTTTTTATCAGAATACATTGTCCTCACCTTTATTCAAAAATAGAAAAAAAAAAAAAACAAAAAAATCATCGATCTATCTCATCAGTAGCAGTTACAAGCTCAGTTTTAGTGAAAAAATGTGCACATTGGTTTTTTTGGCATAAAGGAAATTAACAATTCTGAAAATTTTGTACATGCGACTCTATAAAAACTTTGGTAATGAAGACAATTACAAAAGTCCTTCTGCAGTTTATTTTTCAAAGCATTGTTAATGTCTTGAACCAATAATTTCAGATATTTACCTTTTGACCTGGGAGTTATATGGAAAAACTGAATACGTTACGAGAAAAATGCTATTTTTGAGACTAAAATTGAGCTTAAAAGTGATGAGATAGATCACTGATTTTTTTTTCTATTTTTGAAGAAAGCTGAGAACAATGTATTTTGATAAAAAAATGGCAAGAAGTGTCCATTTCGATTTTTGTGATTTGTTTTAATCTCAAAAATAGCATTTTTCTGATAATGTATTCAGTTTTTTCCATATAACTCCCAGGTCATAAGGTCAATTTCTGAAATTATTGGTTCAAGACATTAACAATGCTTTGAAAAATAAACTGCAGAAGGAATTTTGCAATTGTCATCATAACCAAAGTTTTAACAGAGTCGCATGTTCAAAATTTTCAGAATTTTGTGCACATTTTTTCACCAAAAATTAGTTTGTACCCGCTACCGATGAGATAGGACATTGATTGTTTTTTTCTGTTGACGAAGAACATAATTTGCTGTGTACGTATGGTAGACATTTTTTTGATGGAGCTTTTTTCATGATTTTGATATTTATTTTAATACAATTTTCAAGCAATAATTGTTACATGATTGCACAAAAAGTTTTTTTTTTAATGTTTTTGTAGAGTAACTGGAACCAAATTTTAACTGTGTATAACGAAGACATGTGCCATCCATTTCCGAAAAGAAAATTTGGAAAATGTGGATGTTTCGCTTTTTCTGAGCCATTCGAATCTTTAAACTCAATTTCCCAAAAAACACTAAAATTCACATTGGCGTTTTTGGCATGAAGGGGACGGACGATATTTTGTTTGTTTTTTTTTCGGAAAACATAAAAAAAACACTTAATCTCATCGAATTGGTTTCTTTTTGCATTTAAAAATTTTTTATAGGGGTGACACCATGAGTATCCGCCCCGGGTGTCACCAAGCCTAGGAACGCCACTGAGTAGAAGTAGTGACAACAGCATTTTAAACTGGGATACAAATGAAATGCTAAATGTTTATTTTACCAAGTCATGTATAATTTAGCGACAAATAGTTACAGCCATGTATAAATATTCTTTCCTGGTTATTTGGCTGTTGTCGCTAGTATTGAATTCAAGTTTTTCGTGACTCCGGTTTTAACATTTCTCATATATTTGCATTAAACAGACCCAAACACCTTTACATTCTTTAATTTCTTTCAGTAGGAATTTTAATGATACCAGGACATTTTCAATATTGAAATCCAGCTAATTTAATTGCGAAATAAATATCTCGACACATCTTCCTTGAGGGTCTAAGAAAGCATTTGCATATTCATGAATTTATTTCAAACCACACACTTATTGGTTATTATTCATATAAATTTATAAATCTTTACAAGATTTGTGTTACCACAAGTTTTCTTAAAACATATACCTAGTATTTATTATCATGAAATGGTAGTCAGTCATCTTAACTATTGACTATTGGCACTAGAAACCACAAGTCTTTGAAGTCTTTCCGCACACTTAACTGTAATAAAGGTTTAATATTATTTATGCAAACATAAATTTTTTGATTTACCAAGCTGCATGGGTAGCCATTAAAAAAAAAATCAAAAACTCGATCTTAAAAGATATAATTCTTAGCAATCGTTACATCAAGGGTGATGCCGATGTTATTTTTAAATTGCCTTGGAATAATGGTGGTTTTTGTGAAAAAGCACGTATGCACTTCATTACTCATAGCAACAGGTAAATATTGTTATATTTAATGTAATAATTTCTATACTTAGCTCCAGCCCAATTCAATAGATCGGTATTAAGCATTAATTTGCACCTTCACTTACTTGCTGTGGTACTGCGAACTCTTATTGCAAAAATGCCATTTATTTCTTTCATGAGCCTCCATCTCTTGCACTGCGTCGTTTTGTATAAATATTGTTCTGACACAAAATATCAGTCAATCAATAATTTTTTCAAGTCAACAATATCGATCAAGATTATCTAGGTTTTTCGGCTTTGAATACTTGATAAATTTTCATAAAATTCACTTTCAAAAACTGATGCTTTCAAAAAAGTTTCTAAACAAAATTTTCACTTTTCTCAACAAAGTTCAATTGGTTGAAATTGTTTGATACTTGGAAGCACAAACCGTTTTAAGCTCGTTGTCTACTAAAAAAACATGGTTTGTCTTAAAAAAAAATCACATAAACTATTGCACGTCTAATTTATATCAAAAAAAAAGAAAATTCAAAATAAAAGTTTTTTATAGTATATGTAAGGTTTTTTTATATTATTATTCAAAATAATTCAATTTATTCATACAACATTCCGAGCTGAGCTGACAGCAAGAAGCAAAAATGTAAATAAAATAAAAACAAAAAAAAAAAAACAATAACAACAATAAAAAACCCAATTTGACACGAAATCAAAATATCGAATGAAAAATATAAAAAATAAAAGAAAATCTAAGTTTCAGTTCGAAAAAAAACAGAGTTGTTCTCAAGGGAACAGAAATCTGATTGTTGTATTCATATGAACCCTTTATATAGGTTCTATAAAAAAAAAAAATATCGAAAAAAGTTATTCATACACTAAGAGAAAAAATTTAACATTTATCCAAAAACTTTTTAATTTATCCAAAAAGCGAGTCAATTTTGCACCAATAACGCATTTGCATAAACCGACTACGTTAATATTTAAAATTTATTTAAATACTTTTTTAATAAAATAAAATATTTAAATATTTAAACAGAATTAATAAAATATATATTAAAACTAGCACGAATTTTTTTAAAATATCTTTCAAATATTTACTATTTGAAAATAAAACTATCGCATTTTTTATTTTATATCGCAGAAAATTTATTTAAAAATATTGAATTTAAAAAACAACATATTTAAATTGAAGAGGAGTAAGAAAAGAGGAAGAAAAAGTAATATAGAAAATATGAAGCAAAATATGCAGGTGCAAGATATTCGTGAGAAAATATCGAGTTGTCACTCCACCCTACATAGTTTCATCATGCGATCACCCATCGCACTCATAAATTATATTGGCCTAATATTCAGGCTAAATTACCCTTGCAACAAAAACTAAACGAGAACTATAAGAAACCTGCAACTGCAAGAAATAAACTGCAGGAACAGAGTGCCATGCTGTTGCTGCTTGTCGGCTATTTCAGCTGTATGGGATGTGTGAAGGTGTGTGGTATAAATAAAATTTAAATACGGGAAAAAAACGTATTGTAAGGAAAATATTTTATTTATCCACGTAAATACTCAAATAAAATATATACTCAGGCGTGGATAATGTTAATACGCGCTATTTCCCTTTGTGTAAGCGTTCAATAATGATACAAACATATTTCAAGGCCTTCATATATGAGAGAATCATTTAAAAATTATTGAAATCTTTCGCTTTTGCTTTTGCTTTTGCTTCTGCTTTTGCGTTTGCTTTTTCCTTTGCTTTTGCTTTTACTTTTGCTTTTTCTTTTTCTTCACAATAACATTATCCTAGCATAATGCAACAAATCCATGCAAAGATAGTGTATTTGCATTAGATTAAGTAGTTTCCTGAAAAGTCCTTGACGTCATGAATTTTTTTGTTGTTTTTATCATATGGCCAAAAACCTCGCATACATTATCAATCCATACAATTTACCGTAGTGTCCATAATCACCCAGTTTTAATTCCATGCAACGGTTTTTCATTGTTGTTATATTTTCACTGCATTAAGCGGCTTGCCACCGTGGTGTCGTGGCGCCAAATTTTTTATTTATTTTATAAGATCAAAGGACCAATGTTTGTTATCGTTAAATAAAATTTATCGTAGTTACATTACTAAGCGAGTAATAATTTCATGCAACAATCTTGCGTTTTTATAACATAGGCTGCTTTCTCCGCTACCTGATGACGCCAAATTTTTTTTTTTTATTTTTGTCGTAAGGTCAAGAAAAAATGTTTAATTTCTGTTTTATAATATTTACCCTTGCACATCTTCTCACTAAGAAATAATTTATGCAACACCATTGCATCAGTGTTGCATTTTCGATCTTGGAGCGGCTTTTTCGGGAGACTCATAATGCCATGAACTTTTTTGTCAGGACTAAGAACTAGCTTTTACTAGCCTATTATATTTTCTACCATATCTACAGTTTTATGCATAGTTTGGTCATAAAGTCAAATATTAAACCTTTCCGATGGTACAATCACTTCTATCATAGCATCTATAGCTAGAAACAATTCCATGCTACTTCTATGTATTCTGAAAATACACGTATGCCTTTTCAACTATTTTGAAAACCTACCGAAAAAGTAAAGTTGTTACGTAAAAAAACAAAAATCAAAATATTACTATACTTACTTACTACACTAAGGGAAATAACGCATATTAACATTATCCACGCCTGAGTATATATTTCATTTAAATATTTACGTGGATAAATCAAATATTTTCCTTACAACTCGTTTCTTTCCCGTATTTAAATTTTATTTATGCCACACACTGACACACATATTCCATACAGCTGCCAAGCAGCCGCCAAGCAGCAGCAGCCTCGCAATCTGTTCCTGTGCGATGCTGCTGCAGTTTCTTCGCACCAGCAGTTGCAGGTCTTATAGTTCTCATTTAGTTAATGTTTCAAGGGTAATATATCATGGATATTTGGCAAATATGATTTGTGTGTGCGGTGGTGAGTGCGAAGCATGATGAATTCATGTAAGATGGAGTGACAACTCGGTATTTTCCCAAGAATGTCACTCCACTCTACATAATTTCATCATGCATCGCACTCACCGCCGCACTCACAAATCATATTTTCACAAAAAGAAAATAAAATATACCACTAAATGACGTTTGATATGGACGCAGCTCGTGAGAAATATTCAAATACATTGTTTTTCAATTTTAATATTTTTATATAAATTTTCCTTAAATGCGATAGTTTTATTTTCAAATAGTAAATATTTGAAAGATATTTAAATGTATTCGTGCATAATTTTAATATATTTTCTATTAATTTTATTTTAAATATTTAAATATTTTATTTAATTAAAAAAGTATTTAAATAAATTTTAAATATTTAGGTGGTCGATTTAAATAAATGCGTTATTGGTGCAAAAATGACTCGCTTTCTGGATAAATTAAAAAAGTTTTGGGATAAATTTAATATTTTTTTCCCTTAGTGTATGTATATATTATTTCAAAATATTACAAAATATTCCAATTTGTCAATAATTTGTAAAATCTTACAAAATATTTACAAGCAATTAAAATGAAAATAATAAATATATCGAAATATTTCAAAATACTTACAAAAAATTAAAATAAGAAGTAACTTCCAAAGACTTTGCCGTTTTGACTATCACAATGTTGACGGAATAGTACCAAATAAGCAAAAATTATTGAATTTATCAAATTCACAATCCTTATTGACACTCTTCCCACTTATTTTCGTATCCCTATTTTTATCTTTGTATTTCTATTTTCACTACGAAGAGGAACGAATATGTTCATTAATGACAAAATTTCAAAAGATATTTGAACACTAAACAGCTTTTTATGAAAATGTTTATAAATATGGATGTAAGATCTTAAACCTAAAATAAAATGCCTTATACAGTCTTAATTACCTAAAATAGCTACATGTTAGTTAACAATATAAGAGAAAAGACTTACCTTAAGATCAACTTTCAATGTTGAAATATAACTGAAAATAAAAAGAAAAATGAAGTCATTACATTTTTATTAATAAAAAGTAACGGTTTAATGATACAAGGTACATTCATGACATAATTGTTTTTTTTTTCTAGACGTGTGCAAATAAACTGTAAAAGTCATAATAAATTAACCTCAAGTTTGTTTAACCATTATTTTTGATGTTTTTTTTTTTCGAGCAAACACGCGTTTAAATAAATGTGGTTAGCATATTGGCATATCTTGTGGTCTGACATATACCTAAGTGGTACAATATCATCAAATTTATTTAAAAATATCGAAATTACTCATCAGTGAGGAATTACTAGCAGATTGTTATGGATATGGATCCCACACTGCAGCAGTTTGCATTTTCGGTTTAGAAATATTTTAACAAGAAAAAGTTAAAGTTGAATATAAGAACTTTTTTTTTGATGATAGATAAGTGGGAAAAAGGAGCAATCAAATGAAACAGGATGTTCTACGCGTGGGGAGAAGCCGTAGAAATATGTGAATAAGAATTTGACACACTCTTATTCCTTTACCTCAGTCAATTCTAGACAACTTTAAATGTTTAAGTTGTTAATATTGATAAATTTCAATTTGAGTTAATTACAAATGAGGAAATAAGTGCTGAAAGTTTAAAGCGTAGGATCGTAATATAGTCGGGACTCGAACCCGGGAACCCTTGGGTGATAGTCAAGCACGCTAACTACTCGACTAGTGTAGCCGCCTCTCGGTATTTCGAACATACCCTTTTTACTCACCTAAGAACATACCCTTTTTCAAAAGTTTATGAAAATTTAAAAAAAAATAATTTCCCAACCAAAGAACTGAAGAAGAAAAAAATCACGATTCATGTTTTCTCTTTCGGTTGCAAAAAAACTCAATTGAAAAATTTTTTTTTATTTAAAAGATATAGATTTTTGACCATCAAGTTCCAAAAGCCCGTCTTTTTTTCTATAGTGCGACATTTGTGGGAAAATACTTTAACCGATCAATAAAACTCAACCCATTTTTGTAGTAGCCTTGACTGATTTGATTCAGAGAATGTTCCCGTAATGAATCGACAATCACTCTGATTATAATCTCCTCATTTCAGGGCTATACAAAGCTTTTTTTATTGAATCATTATCTTATCAATTATAATTATTATCTATTTAATCTCAAAAAAGAAAGAAATAGAAAGCGTCAATATTCCTTTTCTATAGGTTCCTTAGAACAGGTTTGTATTAAAATCATTACATATATATCTATTATTTTTCTTGTGCTAAGTATTGAACTAAAACATCGGAGGTTTTTGACCTATGAAAGGGGAAAATAAGAGTTTTCAACATTTCTAATTTTCAAAAAAAAAAAAAACACTACTGTACTGGTTTTCAACCATTCATGGAAGGCATGTTTATTTATTTCGAAACGTAGAGTTATTGAGAAAATTGTGAAATCAAAGACACACAAGAAACTTTGATTTCAGTCAAAGCTATATAACCAAAAGACTCAATAGCTGTTAATAGTAAAAGATACTGCCATGAGCTACTCTCCATTTTATCCACAATTTACAGATTTTTCGAATGAACCGCTTACTGCAGTGAAAATGCAATAAAAATGCAGTAAAAATGCAAAATGCAATTACAAAAATTGTAGGCATCAAGCAACGCCTCAGGAAACAACACCTTAATGTACCATTAATGCACCATCGTTGCAAGGATTTATTACGTGGCGCTAAGGTCAATGTTAATGTACCACAAAAAAACATCAACATTTTCATATAAAGAAAAGTGCTTTGAAACGATTTTTGTATAATTATAAAAAACAAATATTCTTGCAGCTTGTCTATATCTCTTCAAATAAATTAAATAAAAGTGAATTAGTTTCTCCAGTTTTCGTAGCCCCTCGAGTTAATTTAATTTCGAGTTTGGGGGAGAACTAAATGTTATTAAGAGAAATGGATAACAGATTGGAGATCAGAAAGTATCCAAAATTATCGTGAAATTGTTGGGATTTTGAAATACTACAAAATTATTCTTTGTAAAAAGACAGCATGCAAAAAGGATTCAAAGTATTTAAACAGAATTCTTTCAAATTATTAGTCATGTTTAATGCTGCTTATTTGCACTTAAAAAAAGCATTGCATACTTTCAGGCTTTGCTGAATAAAATCGAGTTTAGCTTAAACACAAACCATTTGAGATTAATTCGAAACTTATTTATGCACATGAAATTGTGTTATCAATGCGAAAACCTACAAATTTGTTCGAAACTCAGGTATAATAACAGTGTTGGGCAACGTTTCCATTTTTATATAAAACAGAATATCAAGGTATGCTCAACATTTGGAGTGGTCAAAAGTGATATAATACGATTGCATCATCATTAATAATATATGTTTTTTTTTTAAATATTTTTTCCACCTTTGTACACTGTGTACTGTGTAACTTTTCCAAAAGCAAAATAATTCAAAAAACTGAAGAAGAAAAATTAAGAGCTGGGAAATATATATCGAATGTTTCCTTTATATATATTTATTAAATGACTTTATGAAATAACTTATAACTTATGATAAAACAAAAAAAAAAAAAAAAAATAACGATGTCAGGTCCCGGAGATGTCAGGCCCGCGGTAAAGCTGAGACCTTCGTTCACATGATAATAAAATTAAAAAAAAAATAGTAATGGCGTCATGAGACCTCTCAGGAAAACCCTTAAAGCAACTTAAATGCACAAAATGCAAAAGGTAAAGCAAAAAGAATAAATAAAAAAAAATATTATTTTAAAATAAGGACAAGTTAGATAAGGACATTAGACCAAGAATTGAGGATAAAGAGTAGGAACAGGAATAAGATAAGGAGTAGGGCAAAGATTAGATTATTTTAAAATAAGGACAAGTATTAGGACAAGAATCGAGGGCAAGGTTTTGAACAAAGATGAGATACAGGAGTAGAAGTAGGGCAAAGAATAGAGCATGAAGTTGGACAAGGATGAGGACAAGGATTCAGACAAGAATTGCGAGAAGAATAATGATCAGGATTGGTACAACGAATAGAACAAGGATTTGGACACATATAAGACAAATTAAGGACAAGGATTGGGAAATGAAGTGAAGTAAAGTGTAAATGAAGTGAAAAGGGATTTGAGTAAACAAAGGTCAGGAATTTGAACATGTATTAAAACAGAGTTTGAAAAACAAGTAGGACAATTATTGGGACAAATATAAGAAAAATAATGAGGAGAACAAGAAACAGAATATTGATTTGGACATAATAAGGACAAGATTTAGGACAGGGAGGAATGGTGTATACACGAGACAGCCAATTTCTTTTTTTAAAATGTAATTTTTTAAAGCATCTTTTAAAGTAATAGTTATGTCTAAAAAGGCAACTTAAACGAACGACGTTATTATCAGACTATGTTGCTTAGTAACATTATTAAACTGATTTAATATAACAGGTCTTTGATAACAACAAACGCCATTCAAAGAATGATTTAAGAGTTCATTGAGGAAAATAAATTGAGGAAAATAAAAAATTCTCCCAAGTTTGCATATTTATTGTACTTATTTTAATTAGTGTCTACTAGAATTCTATCAAATTCATTCTCACACAATGTTATGTTAATTCTATAAAAAAAGATTGATAATAATATGCATAGTTTCATTAATAATCATGTTTGCAGTGCTTAATTAATATATTACGTCAATATTTATTTATTCAAAAAAATATTTCTGGTTCTTATACAGGTTACATACAGGTTATAATATTTCTGGTTAATACAACATTTTAAACTTAAAATTCAACTTTTTCCAAATCAAATTCTACTTTTTCCAAATTAAATTCAACTTTTTCCAAATCAAATTCAACTTTTTACAAATCAAACTTTTTCCATAAAAAAAAAAAAAAACACATTTTAAATTTCGAGAAGAATTTTATCCACTTCTATAGTCCTAATAAACAAAATCCACTGCACTGTTGTCTCTCTTGAAGTTTTGATACTGAAACTAATCACCTTTTGAAACATCAACTACACCGGCTTTTGTAAAATCTGATACGTCATAATTGTAATTTAGATCAACAGAACAATGTCATTAAAATTTTTAAACAGGTATTTATGACTGTAATTTCTCAGTCTTATTTATTAGAAGCGGAAATGCGGTAGTAATGTCAAAGAATTTCAAAAATGTTAACAGCCAATGTGTTAATTGGTTATATATTTTTAACTAAATTTTTGCTCGCCTTTTTATTGAGTCACTTCAGTTTAAATAAAGTGGAAACAAACAGGTTGTTTAGAATAAAATGAATCTTAAGTATGTTTGCAATGTAATTATTTTTGTTATATTTCTGCACAAATTTATTAGATTTTATTTTTATCACTTAAACTAAAGGTAATGCAATGCAACCAGTGTTTATTTGGTAAAAATTTTAAAATTTCCAACTTCGAATCGAAAAATGAGTTTTTAAAATACGTAGATAATTTTTTGAAATTAAGTCACAAAACTTGTTTTATTTTTTATATAAATAAATTTTGAGCATTTAGAGACTTAATTCATAACAAGAATTAGGTAATTAATTGAAGAAGAGATTTAACAGAAAAAATCCATAGGCGTTTATTGGTCTCGATATAAAAATTTGTATTTGTTTTATTTTTTTGGAAGAAATTCTATAAAAATGTCAAACTAGATTCGAAAAAGTTGTTCTTGCTATAAATGTTTTGTATCTAAAAACAAGTATTTTTCTATTTAATAAATTCTTTTTCCACACCATTTGAGATGATTTTTCCTGAGGCTTAATATTTCTTCGGAAACTATTGTAAAAAAATAAGCAGATGGTTATTTTAATATGGAAGGTTATTATTTAAATTATAATAGTATGGAATGTTGTTATAATTTTTCTTTCATATAAAAAATTAGCGACTAACATGAACGCTATTTAATTATCAAGTTCATTGACACATTTAAAAAAACAAAAAAAAATCGTTCCATAAGGGGCAACTTTAATCACAGTAGTTTTTATAGAAAAATGTTGTTCAAATATTATCATTATAAACTTTGTTACAGCTTTTTTTGTACTTAATTTGACAAGCTTTACTTAGAAGTCTAAACTTAAATCACCTTTTTCAAATGTGTAGAACTCAAAGCAATACTCGTATTTTTCGTATTTCGGTACTGAGAAGAAAAAAATGTAGAGAATGTCCATAGAGAAAGTTCCTTCCTTTAAGTTTTATTTTTATATTTTTTTTTTTTTAATTTAAGACAGCATAGAAACATAATTAAGAAGCTTAATCTTAATTATAATTTATAATCTAAGAAGCTTAATTGATGCAAATTAAATAAGAACTTCTTTTAATTTGTATAGGTTTTAAATGCCTTTAATATCTTTGAATAGATTTCCTATTTTGTTGGATTCCAAAGTTGTCGAAATTTTGGTTCTATCACTAGTTGCCAAAATCGAGAACTCAATATTGTTGTATGCTAAACTCATATTTCTGACATCAAACTCACATTGCGATTAGCTAGCTATACAATGCAATAACGTAAAGTGGTTCTTCCCAGATAAACCAAAAATTATCATTTGTGGTTTTTGTAACGAAAACTTCAGAAAAATCTTATTTAGATTGAAAACAAATTTGAACTTTAGGCCAAGTATGTTGACAACAAGACAACATGAAGACAAAGAAGGCAACAACCAACAACAACATTTGTTTTATGAAACAAATAATGAAAGGTCATATTTAAATATAAAGATTAAAAAATCTTATTTAGCTTAGAATTTCAATTTGGTTTGTAATTAAACTCATCTAGTGACATCCATACAATCATCTTTTTTGTGAAGACAGGAAAGCTCTTTATAAGCTCTCTCTTCGGCTTATAAGAAGAAACCATAAAATATGAGAAAAAACCATAAAAATGTTCACTGTTCCATTCACTATGCTTCCATTCGCTATAGTCTAGAACTGCAAACGATCGCATTTCAATTTTGTGTCCTGAAGTCGAGAATTCATATTTAATATCATAAATCAATATTTGAAAGGTTTGCTAGATAGACCCATTAATAGTAGACATTTGATTATGTTGCCTCCGATGCAGATGATAAAAATTTCTATAAGACTTTATTTATTTTATTTTTGTTCAAATTTCAAAGCCTACGATTCGGGAAATCCCGAGGTCCACTTTAGGTGATGCAAAATTAGTTTTCAATAAAAATATCTGTATTATATGTGTGGCCTTCACCTCTTTGCACACAATAGCAAGCTAAAAAGAGTATATAAGAGTGTATATATAAGAGTATTTTTAAAACATTTTGAGAACATGATCATGAGTTGCTTGAAATTATCGAAATACTATAGACACATTTCTCCGTAATTTTATTAAAAAAAATTATGAACCATGCATAAATATTTACCAACGAAACCTAAATCATAGTTTTTTTTAGGCTCAAATAGTCAATAAAATTAACGAATTTTTTTAAGCTTCTAAGCCGCTAACTCTCCTCTAACTAAATATTTATAAGAATTCTACCCATATTCTTTATAAAACTTACATTTTGTTTTTTGCGTATTTCCAACTTAAAACTTTCTCTCATATATTAATAATAATGAGAAGATTTCAGGAGTAAATTAAAGAACAGCATTTAACATGTTTAACAACATTTATAGACATACGCTTTGTAGGATCATCTAATCTATATCTATATATATACTATATATACTATATACTATTATATAAAAGGGTTCTCTGATTTTTATCGTTCAATCACGGGGTAACTGTTGAACCGATTTAATAATTCTTTCACTATTAAATTGCTATAAAAAGCGACCCTGCTACTGGGTACTACGTTTTTGGTAAAACTTTTTATTTAATTATTTAAGAATTTATGCATTTTAATCCATGATGCCATTGTATGTATAAGCAGCACAAAATAACAGCAAACAATAGCTTAAGCTCTTTGTTGAGAGAGAGCGGCTAAAGTCTACAACTCGCCGCGCTGCCATCTTGAATGGATAGTTGCACTCAGTTAATTCTGCTGCAGTGTTGCCATAAGTCCAATATATCGTATTTATTTTGATTTTACTAAAGTGAAACTCTTTCCATTTCAATACGAAATATTCTCAAATATAATAAAATGAATTAAACATATTTGGTCATTGAGTCTTTATTTAAAATATGTTTTCATATCATATTTATACTCCCAAGCAACGCTGAGAACGGGTATGCTAGTAAGTCTATAAAGGAAAATCTAAATAATAATAAATAATTATAAATAATGAATTAATAATAAATAATTTATTACAGTTCGGAATTATTTTGACATAAGCTCCAATCTTTGAGGGGGAAAAAAGGGGTCGAAAAACATATGGAATTTATGCTTTCACTCACCAATAACTTCAATGGAAGAATGCTTTTCATTTGACCATCTGAATCTTTAATAACATTATTAATGACAAACGGAATAAATTTATACTTTTGAACAGTCAGAATTTGTCAGAAATTCCTCCTAAAAGCTTGTTTTAATTTATGTTCAAAAACACTCAGTCATCTTTCACAAAAAATATGTATTTTTTTCTATAAAACTCAAATAATTTGATTCAGAGAATGTTTTTGCAGTTAAAACGAGTATCGATAAAGCTACCTATAATAACATCGTTTCTCATCTTAAGGTCTACACAAGGCTATACATCAGCTTTGTCGTCTATACATCATAAATCATTATTTAAATCTCGAAACGGAGCAATTTTGTGAGTTGGTATTGCATTTCGATATCTCTCATTTGGATATTCCTTTACTGATTCCAGAACTCATTTCTTAACTGCTTCATTTAATTGCTCCTAGAATGAATATATCTAACAGACAAAGTTGACAACTCATTGGAAGGGTAAAAGACACTAAAAGGAAATTTATTTAAAATTAATATACATATATAAAATATATTCTTTCCTTCTTAAAATTAAAGAAGTTAACAGATAGGATGTAGTAACACTAATCAGCACGAGTATTTTTAATTTTTTTTTTTTTTCTGTTTTTAAAGTGATCTCTAAGTTTCTAAACTTTATTTTATGTTTTACTTGAAATTAATTTTTTCTATTTATATAGGTAGATATTAAAAAATAATGGAAAATGTTTGCAACCTTCATAAAGTTAATTCATATTTATTGGACCATACATTTCAAAATTGAGATGTAGGTAAATTTGTTATTGTTTATACAATTTTTTTGTTTAAGAGCCTAAACCATAAAGAAATGTCTAGATCAATGGGTGTTTTTTACATTAAGCTAGTATTATCAGGTACTAGCCACGTAAAAGTATGCTTATCTGTTCTTATAAATTTACTTTTTGGGCAGTTAGTTAGATTAAGTAACACGACATCAGAGATCTGCCGAAGATCTCAGCTGGGGTCACTAAACTTCGTATAAAATTCGATTGACTTCAATGTTCATTCACCACACCTAAAGCAAAAAAAGCCATTTCTCAGCAAATTTCGCTCACGTTTGTTGTTTAATTTAAAATATGAATGAAAAAAAAAAATAGACTAATTTTAAAAAATTTTTGGAAATTTGAGCTCGACATTATCACGCAAGCCTAACGATCTAACCGCCTGTCTGAACTAGACTCGCTTCAGCGCGCGCTAATTATATGTGTTAATATCTCTTGATATCTGACAAGAGTAAGAGATAAAATAAAAGGCTTGTGAACGCGAACGTTGATTAAAATTAGATTTATGGTAGCAAATAATAGTAAATAAGTTTGTTGCAAAAACTGAATTAAAAGGAATTTAATTACACAGTGCAAAAAAACTTATAAAATATTTGAAAGATCAATCTAAGTTTTTAAACAATATAACTTACAAAATAAATAAAACATATATGTGATGCGTAAGTATCACACGTAATAGCTTAAATCTGAGTACGCTATGATGTAGAGGTGGGTAAATCAGTGCTGTCCTATGGCACTGTGCTGACTCTCTGCAGTGTGCCAAGTGTGCTAGCACACTACATTGACTCACATAATGAGTCACGATGAAGACCAGCACTTTTGCGCTTATGGTGTCTATCATATACATATTGTGTGACACTCAGTAGTGAGCATGTGTGCTAGTACACTACGTTGACACACATAGTGGCACACTCAGTAAAGTTGGTTTTGTTTCACTTTGGCTCACATGCTATAATTGACAATATGCAATTTGTTTTATAGCCTATCCGCATTGAGTGCAACCAGAACCGAGTGCCAACTGTCAGTTTTAATTTACATCAGTGTTAACCCCGTACTACACACGCGTGTGAAGCAACCTTCGTCTTTTTACGTAAACACGAAAGAGTAAATAAGACAAATGCGGTTGCTGTGGTCGCAGCTGATTTGAATGTATTTCTTATGGGACGAATATTCGACTGCTTTTGCTTTTCGACTGCGAAGTGCCTTTTTCGACTGTGACACAATTGTCCTAGCACAGTGTGCTGACTCCTAAGGGTGCACATGTGCTAGTGAGTCAGCACACCAAAAATTGTGCTATTACCCACCTCTACTATGATGGCGGTGTATTATTTTTAGGGTACTACATAATGTATGTGCACTGTATTCAATGCTGTTGACAAAAGCTACTTAAGACATATTGACAATACATCAATCTCTTATGAAAATGACGACAATTAATTGGCTGAATAATCGCACATTGAAGGCGAAACAACATAAAGTCATCTTTCAACATTAATATAGACGTCTTTCTTATGTAAAAACATTTTGTAGTTTGTAGTTACGACATGGCTTCATTGCAACAATGTTGCTAAAGCTTATATAAATCTTGTTCTAATTTGAAGGGCAACAAAAAACCAAATTGACTGATTTTCTGGGGCTAGTTTACATATTAGCAGAATTTTTTTCTTTCCGCTAAAACGTCAAAAATAATCGAATAGTTCCGGCCTCTGAAGTCGAGGACTAAGCGCGCTTTACAGAAGCCCCAGGGATCCCGTTTTCGAAACTCGGTCAAGTCATTGTAAAACACTATAACCTATCCGCATTACTTTCCTCATTTCTTATCAACAAAAAGCGAATATTCATCAATATAAACGACTTAAAAGTTGTAGTTGGTGATAGAGAAGTTTGTGGAACTTCTTAAAAAACTTAACTTATAACTAAAATTAACTGAGGTATAGGCATAATACTTTCCTCAGATTCTAATTAAGATGTTTCTACGGCTTTCCGTCCCACTTAAAACATCCTATACATGTTTTACTTGATAACTCCATCTTTCCCACTAATCTATCTCACCATTTTCGAACCAAGGCAAACTGAAATCCTTGGTTGAAAGCTAAAAAACAGAACTTATACGTAAAAGGTGCTGTAAGGAGCTTTGGCATCAGTTATTGGTAATCTCAAAATATATTTAAGTGATGCCACTTGTCTACATTGTTAATCACTTTGGACCAAGTCCACAGAAAGGAAATTAAAAGTGCGGCCTCAGTAGTTGAGTAGGTAGCGTGCTCGACTGCCACCGACAGAGTTCCAGGGTTCAAATCCCGGCCAGACCATGGTCCTACGTTTTAACCTTTCGCATTTGCAATTTTCTATCCTCATTTTTTATCAACTGAAATTGAAAACTCATCAATATTTACGACTTGAAGTCGTAGTTGATGGTAGAGAAGTTTATGGATATAAGTTGCCTTATAACTTGAATTGACTGAGGTGAAGGCATAACACTTGCCTCAGATTCAAATTTACATGTTTCTACGGCTTTCCGCCACGCTTAGAGCATTCTAAACATGTTTTACTTGATTGCCCCTTCCCTCCCACTAATTTATCACCACATTTCGAACCAAGGCAGACTGGACTGAATAGGTATTCCACCTGAAATCCTTGGTTCAAAACTAAAAAAAAAACACGCTTGAGCTCAGGTAAGCGAAATTCTTCACAACCCCTAGGTGTTATCAACAGTAACGTAATTTCCAAGGCCGTGGGACCGTTTGTTTGTTGACATTAGGTATTTCGTCTTATCTGCGTTCACAGCAAGATCCATTCGCGTCAACACTTTCGCTAATCTGGAGAATGTACGAGTAGAACTGACTTTACGCGTATTTTGGCCTATGATATCGATATAATCAGTAAACATGAGTCTCTTAACCTTTTCAAAAAGTTGCTCAAATACCACAGCCAAGGAAAATATCCATACATAATTTAGAACTGTTGCAGACAAGGTATATTTAACATGGTAGCGTTAGTAGTTGAAGTTGTCTCTTTGTGGTGGGTACAGCACCTGTCAAAATTAGCTGTTTACGAATAAAAGCAAACAGTTTTCTATTCGCTGCTTTTTTTTTTGTTTTATGCTCTTCTTTTGTTTGACAGCTGCTCCACTCCGAGACGAGACTACCTTGTTAAATATACCTTGGTTGCAGACTTCTCGGTTCGCTATATTATTTGAAGCTCTCTCCTATAACATTATCACAATTTGTTTATTTTTCTCTTGTTTAATAAATGTACGGATGGTTTTGACTTAAACTCATCGTATTTAATAAGCAGACATTTGTATTTTTTTTCATTTATACTGTGCATTTCACTTTTGTTGTTGGTTGTGCTGCTAAACTCACAGGCGACGACAGCAACGTAACGATATTTTGTAGTCATTTCGCAACGACATGACTGAATAGCAACAATGTTGCTGTAGTCGGCTTGGGTCTATTTCTAATTCGAAGGGCAACAGGCAGAAATTGTCTTATTTTTTTCCATAGTTGACATGTTATTACATTGAGCCACAGTTGACAGTTTTATTTAATTAATACATACATCGAGTCTGACCGGTATGCGTTTATAAGATCGTACACGTGGTAAGAAAATTTTGGATTTTCATCCGATATATCGAACCGACCTTCGGATAAGCTTAAGATGACCGAACATGTCTTCCTACATACCGTGTCCATCCGACATGTCCGATCGTCTGAAACATTTTAAACAGCAGTGCTGCCATTTTCGATAGCAATGGCCCCATTTTTGACATTTTCGATATCAAAGTGTCGGCAATTTAAGTCGCCACGTTAAAGAACATCACTAGGTATTTTCCATTAAACTGTTATTTTTTTCTCTGTGTACACTTTTGTGAGATAATTTGAATGAGTTAGAGAAATGTTTATTTTAATTTTTTTTCTGATGTTAATTTTATGTAAAATTATTTCTTTCTCAGGTTTAACTTGTTTCTGTAGGAATTGATTTTATGGTAATTTTTGTGGGTTGAATAAATGGAGTTTTTATTTTTGTGACTTACCGGTATTTTTTTTTTTTTTTTTAATATTCCTTTCTTTATAAATTTTTAGTCTTCATCACAAAAACATGACTCAATATTTTTTTTTTATTCACTTTCCAATTAGTTTTAATGAATTTTAAATTTAAAAATTTGTTTTTTCTAATCAGTTGAAAACATAAAAAACAACTGTTGGCTATAAACAGGTGCTAGTTTAGTTGCTAGTTGTTTTTGTATTATTTTTCTCTTCACACTCAGCAACGCGAATATTTTGTTTTTTTTTTCTTTGTGATTGAGACAGCTGTGAACACTTTTTCTAATACTTTTTCGCTCTTAACATTTTTTGCCACTTTTATAAATATTTATTTTAAACATTTCAGCTTTCATCACACAAACACGATATTTCGCCCAAGTTCTAAGAGCCAAAGTACAACAAGGTATTTAATACAACAACAATAACAACAACAACAACAACAACAACAAATTTCAGCCGTTTCTTATCATTTACTTGCCAAGCTAGACACCGGCTAGTTGCTAACACTTTGAACACACACGAGAGCTAAATTAATACTAAGCAGAAACTAAAAAATTCAAAATTCAAAGCAATCCACAGCAGCGCAGAAAGTTTTGCTTGCTGAAAGCACTCTCTTCTCTATACTTAGCAGAGAGGCGAAGTGAGCAATCAAGACCAAATAACTTTTGGACTCTAATTGATGGTTTATTCAATGTGTCGAGATAAGCTCACCTTAAATTTCTTCATAACTAGAAGGTTCAAGACTGAAAGAAGACAAGTTCCACTGAAAAAAATTTTTTATTTTAGAAAAAAAGTCTCTAAAAATTTAGGAAAATTTATTTTTAGGAATAAATGTAAATCCTTTTTTTTTCAAGAAATAAAAACGTCGTCAGTAAATGACTCAGCAGCTATGTGAGGGATTTCTATATTCCAATAATGATTGATAAACAAAACTTTTTGCCGTTCTTATCGCTATTTTGCAAATATTGTGTTAAGCTTAAACACGTTCATTTGGATTTTTAAAATATTTCTTAATCATCAACTTTTCTGGTAATCCATTCATTAGCTTTACATTGCTTAACACACGCGATCACTCACTTTCGATTTCTTTAACTGGCAATTAGTAGAAATTGAAACCTAAAAAGTTTTAATCAATACACTTTAAGTGGCAATTCTTTGTTTCAATTTTGTAATTTTATGAACATGAAAATTAAGGAAATTTGTGCATATGAAAAAACTGATCTCAAGTACGAACCAATACAAATTTTCTACCATATATTTCCGGTGATTCTTTTTATTTAAATGTTCAATTTACAAAGCCCTCACCTAAACCATAATTTTAAACCTTTTTTTCCGAAAAAAGTCCACAGTATCTATAACATGTTTTTACAAAAAATGGTGCAAAAATCGTTTTTGTAAAAATAATTTACAATCAAAATTGGATTTTAGATTTGCTACATATCGTCGATACAAATATGGAGTTGCGAATCTGATAATGATTACTTTTCAGGAGAGCGAAAAGAAAACTTTTTTTAATCAACAGCAATACAGCGCGACCATCATTATTGTTGTTGTTACAATATTTAATGGTTTTACATTAATTTATGCGTGTTGTTTATGGTTTGGCACAGTATATAGCTCCACTTAAGGGCCTACTAAAGTTTTTCGGCGACCAAAAATAAAAAAAATATATTCCCCTGGCATAAAATTCTGGGGACGCAAAGTGGAAATTGGCATCAGTTGTGGCAAAAACTGTCATACATTTATAAAAAATGTTGATTCCACGCGTATTATTCTCGCAAACAAAAATGTACAGGAAGCCCCGCGCGAGGGAAGAACCCTGAGAAAACAGAGGCAAGTTGAAATTTTTGACTCAACAATTGATGATGAGGGTATCTTATATGATTCTGGAATAGATGATACTATATAAGTTGAAAAAAAATTAATATATACCTAAATAAACTACTTTTAAAACTTTAAAAGCGTTTTTCTCGAAAAGGCTGTTTAAAACCGGTGGATAGCATTACTCGAAAACTATGCTAAGGATCGCTACCAAATTTATTTAACTTGTTAAGTAAATATTATCGGTACTTTTGATCGTTCGATTTTTATTTTGGAAAAATACTCTTTTTTTTATAACCTAAAAAAATTACTTTTTTAGTCAAAAATCAGTTTCTTACCTACCATTTTGGTAAAAATCGACATTTTTTTAAAATCTTCGATCAAAAGCTCAAAAAGCTTCAGCAGAACCTTAACCTTTTTGTTTTAAGATAGACAAGCTCTGAAAAATCGTGTCCACCGCATATTTAAAGTATTTTACTAAACTACGGATGGTAGAAAAAACTCCTGCTATATGGTCGAATATTTGTTATCGAAAAATTCAAAATCTTTTCTTCAAAACATATATAATTATAAAGTTAAAACAAAATTTTACCTAAAATAAACAGAAGCTTAAAAATAAAACTTTTAATTAGTAGGCCCTTAAGCAATAGTGTTCAATAGTAAACGAAAAATTTAATTTTTCAGATTAACCCTTTTTTAGAGACTCAACCTCTACCACCTTAAAGAAAGAAAACCTTATCTTCCACCAGGTATTTTAAATGAAGAAGTTAAAGTCCATTTTAACTGTCAAACTTTGAATCTCATTATCTCAAAACTGATGATTTGCATGCTAGAACCTCAAACTGTTATAAGTAAGCTAATTTTTGAAATTTTTTGGTGATTTAGGTGTGTTTTTGTTAAAAATATGTAATTTTAGGAAATGCAAAAAATGCACTTTGATTTCGGGAAGATAAGGTATGTCTTTGTATTTTTTGGTTTTAATTATATTTTTTGGCTTTAAAAAAAAAAAAATAATTTTCTTAATTTAATAATAGCTACAAATTATTGTACAGCTTTCTATATTGCTACCAAAAACTTTACTACCTAACTTTACCAAAAACTTAAAAACACGATTTTTTCTAAAAATTTGTTTTTTTATTTATGTATTGTGTATTGCAGTGCAGGGAAACTTGAATACAAAGTCATTTAAATATCAAATCCAAACCGTAATTATCAGCTTGTCTATAATCAAAATACAGTGCCAGCCCGTTAGTCCGAACGGTGTGTAATCTGAATCATCCAGTTATCCGAATTCAATATATGGCGCGTTGCATACTCTATAGTCCGCATTGATTGCAGCTCGCTAAACCGAATTTTACTCTTTTGCACAAGAGCTCTGGATCGTGAATACCCCTTATGTTTTTACCTTCAAATTGTACTAGTATTATTCAACCCATGGATCAGAACGCGATACGAATGACTTAACGGTATTACAAAAAAGACGTCTTGTGTGAATTGGAAAATTCTGAAGCGGATCATTCAGACATTGAATCATTTTTGAAACAATCCATTATGAAGGACGCTTGTGAATTGCTTAAGCGATCTTGGGACAGGTGCCCAATTCTACTTTAAAGTCCTGTTGGAAACATATTCATCCTCAGAGATGCACTTCAGAGGATAACATCCCATTATCATTTTTACAACAAGAATCACCTGAGAATAACTCTGCGAATTGTTTCGAAGAAACTAAAGAATTACGCACAATAACAAACTAATTTCACCACAATAATGATGTGAAAATTTCTAAAGATGGAATTCTTGGCTGAATTAATGAGTCTGGCAATACTCTGTGTAGTAGTTCAGATTAATATACAGACAACATAGAAGCAGAGCCTACTATGATCGAACACGTTAAAAATCGTGAAGCTGGAGAGGCTTCTTCTATAGATTGGAATATAGCTTAAGAAGCATATGCATTGAAACAGCAGCAAACCTACATTACAAATTTTGTTAAAAACATTATAATTATAAAAGCGTAAATATGTTTTTCTTGATTGAAATAAAATTAGTTTTGAAATTCTAGCTTGTTTTATTTTCGAAATATCGGGGTATGCAATCATTAATTCGGATTATTGAGCTGGCACTGTATTAACAAAATCTCTCAACTTTCTATATATGCAATGAAATAAATTTTTTTTTTTTTTCTTCAACAACTAATTTCTAAGTTTGACGTTCACAAGTATTACTACTTAAATTTTTTAACTGTACTTTCAAACTGTGATGTATTCAGAACACCAACCGCTTTTCGCTTAAACTGCCTGGAATTTAAGTTTTTGTAAAAACGCTAACCACCCTAAGAGGTTGTCAACATGAGAAGCAGTTGGTTTTGTTCTTTACTAAATTTTATTGTGCTTGTGTTCTCTGCTAACGGTATTAGTATGTTGGCCACCACTGTTATATTTTAATTTTCTTTGTAGATAAGACCACAACCTCGGCAAGGTCTGGTTTGTACATTTAGTAAAAAATTTCTAGGCAGAGATTTTAATATTTATATTTAAACGTATACTCAGGGAGAAATTAATTTTCAGAGTAACTCTGTGTGCTAATTGGACGATAAACTAAAGTTTATACTGAGCGCAGTTTTTCATGTTGTTAATGTGATATATGTATGTAATCTCCCACCGCGTAAGCACGTGACATGCTTCAACCAAACGAAGGTGTCTCAAAAGTCGAAGTTCCAAGACAATTTTTGATTCATATACAGGGTCATTAAATAAGGACTATCGATTTTTTTATATGTAAATCCAACAAGTTGTGTGTCAGATATTAAAAAAAAAAAAACTTTTTAATTTTAAAGAATAATTCCCCTGCCTTGCATATCCATTCATTAAAAAATGGGCATTGTCTCTAAAAATGTTATGTTTTCCTTTTTCTTTTTCGATATTTAAAAATCGGCTAAAAATCATTTTATTTCTCAACATAGTCTCTCCTTTAAAATTGATACATTTAGTCCAGTGATTTTCCAATTTTTTTATTTCTTCCAAATAATAAATTGTATCTACGTCTTCAAAATAGGCGTTTCTTCTGTAATGACCTCTTCTTTCGACTCAAATCTCTTACCCCCGAAACATTTTTTGAGGTTTGAAAATAGAAAATAGTCGCAGGGGGTTAAATCTGGAGAATATGGTAGATGGGGGGTAGCAGTTCGTAGCTCAATCTATGGATTTTTGCCATGGCAACTACAGAAGTGTTCACCGATGCGTTGTAATGGTGGAAGAGCATTTTTATCTTCAGCAAATGTACTCGTTTTTTATTCAAATCAATCTGTCCAATCTGGCCAACAGCTGTGAATAATATTTGTCGGTGATCGGTGATGATGGAAATGACGTTGTTGGCCAACAGACCCATCTTGGTCTTCTGTGGTACACGTTCAACCGGGGAAACTCACTGTTCCTTGTTCTCTAGTGTGTTGTGATGCATCCGTGTTTGGATACGGTTATGAAACGGCGCAAAAACTCCTTTGAATTGCGATTGAATATCGCCAAACACTCCTCCGAAATGATCACACGGCTGCGAGTGTAAGAAAATATGGCACCAATCGCGTGAATAGCTTTTTCGGTAAAAAGTTAATTCGGTGAAAAAAAGGCATGTTTTCAAGATTTTTTTTTACGATACGCCAGTGCTAATTTATTAATTCAATTAACATAAAGTTAAACAATATTTGAACAACATTTTTATAATTTTTTTATTGTAAAATATTCGTTATTAAGCGAGTGAATCATTGGAAGCGTCTCGAAAAAGGTGTTTTGCGGTGTACCTCACATCTCGCAACAGAATTATCTGTAACGAAAAAAACAAAATAAATTTCTTAAGGAGGATGTTTCTCGAGGTAACCTTAGGAGGACTTTTATTTTTTTTTTTTTTATTTTTAAACTTTAGGTAGTACTTGGATGCCAACATGCTGATTTTTGCTAAAAATAAAACAACTAATTTGTAATTGTAGAATTAATATTAATATTAATATTTTATTATATTAAAAAAAGCTCCCAGGGTGATCTGGTTAATTATATGAGGAAGTACTGTGCAAAACTTCAATTTTAGTTATAGATAGACTCAAACTAGATTTTGAGTTATAAAATACACGGATTTAAAAAATGACAAGTTTTAGAAAAATGCTTTGAAAACGACACTGCTACTCGGCACGGCTTACTACGATCAATTGACTAATAGATCCATGTTTATAGGACCAGTGTTGTGTATTAAGTTTCTAAGCGAGAAATTCAAAAATTCATAAATTGTCCTCGCAGCAATTAAAAAAATCGATAATCCATGTGATCCTATTGAATTTATGGGTTCACCTATGGGGAACCTTCAAAATATTTTTTTGAATTCCGAATGCATATTCGATCATACGAATTCAAAAATAACAAAAGCTCTTTTTTCGAATACATTTATAAGTCCATATTCATAAGAACGTAAGAGGTCACTCTTATTGCGTAAGAGGTATATGCTATTAAGTTTGTCACTTTCCATAAGGAGATAGGTATAGATAACAGTTGAAATTTTGAAGCGTAACGAAATTTGATGAACAAGCCTATTTAAAAATAAAAAAAAAATAGAACATGTTTGTAAATGAGCAAAATCGAATGAACTTCCTCGTCTACCCTCACATACAAAGTGTCTATATCAAAATGTTAAATATCCTCAAAATTCCACAAAAATTATTCTACAACCTTGATTTTTCTTAAAACATAAGCTTTGATTTCAAATACAAGATCAAAGTATGAAATTTGGCCAAATTGAGTGAAAACCACGTCCACCTCCCATACGAAGTGACGTCATCGAATTGATAAAATCTCCAAGTCTACGAAAAAAACACAAAAATTAATAAATAAAACGTTTGAAATTCTGCACATAAGCTTTGATATTAAATACTTCTAAGATAAGTCAAAATCGGATTAAAACAAGGCCTGCTTCCTTTACGAGGTGACGTCATCAAAATAGCAAAACCTTCATAAATTCCACAAAATCTAATGCAACTTTATAATTTTAACATAATATATCAATTATAAATGTACGTTAATATCAAAAATATAAATTCAAAATTGGAAAAATTCAATGAAAACCACACCTATTCCCATGCGAGCTGACGTCACCCTCTGGGAAATGGAAACATTCCGGGTATAAGCAGGAAACATTTCATAGAATGTAGGAAAACATTCCCTTTCATTAGAAACTCCATTTCTTTTTATACACACTATGTCATTGCAGAGGAAACATTCCTCTGGGCTGTCTTAAAAATTATTGGGAAACATTATTATTAAAAATTATTAAGAATAAATGTGTAAACATCAAAAAATAAATAACACCTAAAAATGGTGAGCCTGGCTGGGATTCGAACCCGGGACCTCTGGGCTGGCAGTCAAGCACGCTACCTACTCGACTGCAGAGACTGTCTTATTATTCGAGTTCTTATTATTGTCAATAAATTGAAATTGCAATTGCTCCAAAACAAGAAAAAGTTTCCATATGCATTCCTTAAGAAGCAGTTTGGAAACAATATCAATTTAAAACTTCCCATATGTTTCCAAAAGATACGATGAGTAATGTTTCCCCATCACTTCTAATTACATACATTCTTAGGAAAGCAGCTTGGAAAAAATATCAATTTAAAACTTCCCATATGTTTCCATAACATATGATCAAGAATATTTCAAAATCACTTCCATAAGGAAGGCTTCCAATTTTTCTCAAGGAGTATCGAAATAAAAACCTTTGTGGGTATTTCATCTTCGGTCAAGCAGAAGATGAACTTCCTTTGAATTCCGTATTAGTTTTAAATAAATATTAACATTAAGACCATATTAATATTGGCATTAAGACCAACAAATAAAAATTATTGGTAACTTTTTAAAATTCATTTTTTGGCAAATTTTATATGAAAAATTTTGCTCAGCTTTTAGATGCAACACCTTAATCAAGCAAATGCAATGGAGAAAATAAAACCTCATAGAGTTCGTAAACTTCCTATGAAACGTATTCCTAGTAAAACCTCTCTCAAAAACTTATCCATAGAGGTTCTAGTACACTGCTCTTACATTCTTCCCATAAGTTTAAGGATCCCAAAAATTCTAACATTAAATCTGAAGTAAAATATAAATTACGTTAAAAACCACTCATGTCGAAAATCCGCATCTAAAAGAGTCTTTAAGTTTGGTTCCCAACCCACAAGCGTAACATCTGACAGCAATTACTTCATTTCCGAATTAACGAACGGCAAACACAAAAATACCCCAAAAAAAAATAACATAAAACACATCTTCCGAATTTCCTTCACAAATTCAGGCTGCGCCCAATTAAGACATAACAACATTTTCCTCCTTTCAAACTATGCAAACTATGTCCTTTGCAGCTAATTTATAACGTGTCAAGAAGTGAAAACATTTTGAAGCAAGACAAACAACAATTCAGAAGAAAAAAGAAAGCGATGCAGAGAAATAAAAAAATCTACATAAGCAAAAGCAAAAATCATAAAAGTTATTAGGTGAAAAATTATTGACACGATTTTCAAACATTTAAGTAGCAATAAATCGCCATTAAAATGTCACTTGTTCGTTAACGCCTACGCGCGTCCTCTATGTAGCCAACACGACACGGTGTTGACATTCATCCTGATGTCCTTATGATATCGTAATGAGTACCAACACATTCAGGCTACCTAATTATGGCAGAGTAGCTGAAAGTGGGGGCGTATGTATATGTGTGTGTGTGTGTGACTGTGTGAGTGTTTGTATGGTGTGCGTTTCACTGCACACGCACATTATTCACTTAAACAGAACTTTAGCGTTTGACTTTGCCATTGCGAGACGATGGTATTTCGTCAGATGAGTAGCATTCTTTGCGTGATCCTTAAATGCTGCTGAGAAGTCGTTCGAGGGGTTGGCGCCAAACTTAAATGTGTTACGCCTCTTGATGGTTGCATGCAATATGGAATATTTACAACTTGTTGAGGTAACCGTAATTGTTGGTATTGTAGCGGTAACGGCTGTTAGTGCTGGTGGTAATTGTAAACGTGTTTGTAATTAATTGTGGTTCCGCTAGTAGTTGGAGGTGTTGTTATTATTTAGACACAAAAATTGAAAATTAGCACGCAGCAGAGCTCACTCTGAAACGCTTGCACGCTTATTTTTGAGCTTATGCTAAGAATTCAGAATTTATATGAGAGTTGGTAAAACTATTCATGAAACTCCGATTCAATTTTCTAAAAGAGACAATTTTTTCTTTTGCAATGCATTAAGATGCATTGCATCTTAATACAGAAATCATCATACATACAGAAGCAGAATCATATAGAAACCAATAACTTGGTACCTAATCTTGATGGTTTTTTTTTTATTAAAAAAATTTGTAGGTTTTATTTTTCTACACCATAAGCCTTTGGTCATGATGTTCAAGTAAAAGACAGAAATGAAATTTTAAACGATGAATTATTGAACTTTTTTCGTTTTATTGAAGAATTTTGGTTATTTTTGATTTGAAAGTATACCTACCAAGCCTATCGGCGTTACAAACGGAGTAGCAATCTTAATATACGTCATACACAGTAAGCATGGGTCACCACATACATAGGTCTTACACCTTACTTAAGGGTTATTTTTTCAAAGATATTTTCAACAAATCTTCGACAATATTTATGAAGTAAAGATTAATAAAACTATTCTTGGCTACATTTCATTTCGATGAAATAAGGAAGTATTTTTTAAGATGACATTTTCCTTCTTCATTTAATATCCCCTTTTGTCATATCAGAAGAATTCTGCATAAAACATATTTAAAACCAGTTTCCAGTTTTCCAGGCAAAACCAGTTTATTTTTTTTTATATTTTTTATTTATATTTCTTTGAAGATACTGCTGCTTCCAGCATGACTATCAATGAAGATCGATACATACAGTGATGTGCAATGAAATAGAGCCAGTGCTATAAAAATTATTTAAATAAAAAAATCTTAGGAAACTTTTTAATTTTTTCTTTTAATAGTTTAAAAAGAATAATTTATTTAATTAATATTAGTAAATTAATTAATTAAGTTAAGTGTTAAACATGAATGAAAAAATTCAAAATTCAATGATATGTCCTCTTTCGGCTGTGGCTTGAAAAAGAGCTAGAAATAGTTACTTGATTTTAGCCATGACTTGTGGTTAGAAAATTTCAAATTTCATGATATAATTAATAGAAATTACTGAATTATAATTCTTTCTACCTCAATATTTGGTGGAGTATCAATTATTTCTGATAACTGTTGAGCAACGCTTAGGCATCGAATCCACTAGTTTTTGGCACTTCGTAGCTGGAATTTTATCCCATGCGTCCTTGATTAACCTCCAAAGATCATCTTTATTGAATGGATGTTTGTCTCTAAGAGAAACTTTAACCTCTCGCCATAAATTTTTGATAGGATTAAGGTCTGGCGACTGTGGCGGCCAGCTTAAAACTTCGATGTTTTTTTGTCTAAACGATTCGTTTGCCCGCTTCGATGTGTTTCGGGTCGTTATCCTGCTGAAACACCCATCGTAGCGGCATATTTAATTCTGCGTACGGCATCATGGTTTCACTCAAAATCCTGGTGTATTTTAAAGCATCCATCTTTCCCTCGAAGCGAAATAAGGGACATGTGCCATTATATAAGAAACACCCCCAAACCATTATACTCCCACCGCCATGTTTAACAGGTTTTTACAGTGTGTTGAGGGAGTTATTGGGGGGGTCTTCTCGTAGAAAGGCTGCCTCGGTCTAAGTTAAATAAATTAACTTTGGTTGCATCTGACCAAAGAATGTGCCATTTGCTCGTTGGCCAATCAGCATAATCCTTTGCGAATTGAAATCGCTTACGGACATTAACTTTGGTCAGGAATGGTATCTTCCGAGCAGGTTTAGCCTTCAATCCGTTTTTAATTAAAAGTTTTCGAATCGTTGAAGTGTCCACATCCAAGGAATATTGGTTCTTGAGAGCGGAAGAGGTCACAAACGGATCTTTTTTTACGTGACGTAGGATTCGTCTTCGAAAACTGGTACTTATTTTGGGTTTTTTTCTTCTGGTGTCTTATTTTGTGTAAACTTTAATGCATTCTCAACCATTTTGATACTGGATATCATCCTTTGGCTTTTACCTTGTTTACGCAAATTTTTAATAATTTTTCGGTTCTCCAAACTACAGTGCTTGGCTCTTCCCATTTTAAGACCTAATTGTTTGAAGCACAATAATTTATTTTAAAATTATAAAACTGAGAACTCTTTCTCAGTTCTAGCGACAAATAAAGGCACAATTGTACTCAAAAACAACTGTACAATATTCATGAGTGAAGTGGTTTTTAAACAACGTTTGGTTCAAAGCATGCCAAGCATGCCAACAAAAAATTTTAATTAAGTAATATCATCCGCAAGTGCGTGGCTCTATTTCCTGGCACATCACTGCATTAATTCATGAGGACTTCCTCTTTCCACTCGTGCGAGCAAACAACAATAATGAGAATAAATAGTTTCACCAATATGGGAAAAAATTTCCAAATCGTGTCATCTCATAAAACGGCAACTTGAGATGGCCATAATTTTTGGTGCCATAATATTGCACCAACTGTCAAAAATAGTATAAATTGGAGAACGAAAAAGGTAACAATAAAAAAAAATGTACAGGCGATTATATATTTACATATGGCATTTGATGGACGCAGCTCGTGAGAAAATAGCCAGTTGTCAAGGCTACCTTGTATAATTATATCATGGGTTAGCGGAGTTTGGTTCCCCACAAAATTTTACCCACCGCACTCACGAAGCATCTTGGCTAAACATATAGGCTATAAAATCTTTATTACAAAAACCAAACGAGAACTATAAAACCATTAATAACATATTGAATTTGAATATATTGTTTTTTAATTTCAATATTTTTATATAAATTTTCTTTATATGCGATATTTTTATTTTGAAATAGTAAATATTTGAAAGATATTTTAAAAAAATTCGTGCATAATTTTAATATATTTTTTATTAATTCTGTTTAAATATTTTATTTAATTAAAAAAATATTTAAATAAACTTTAAATACTTGCGTAGTCGATTTAAGCAAATACGTTTGCAAAAATGACTCGCTATCTGGATAGATTAAAAAAGTTTTTGAATACATTTAATATCTTTTCTCTTAGTGTGGGACTGGTTTTTGACTAGCTAAACATACAGGCTATATTAAATTCATAACAAAAAGCAATTCAGAACTATAAGAAACCGAAAGCAAGAATCTTAATTCTAAAAACTTCATTGATAACTGCAGGAACAGAGTGCGATGTTGTTGCTGCTTGTCGGCTATTTCAGCTGTATGCAGTGATGTGATTTGGTGGGATTTCGGGCTCATTTTGGGATATTTGCCTATTTGAGAACGTGTGGGATTTAGGATGCTTAGGTGGGATGTTCTGCTGTGTCATAATTTTTAAAAGTTTAAATTCTTTACAAAACTGGCTGGCATCGCTTTTTTGTAATCTTTTACA